>CM041642.1:31788105-32021465 GCA_023333625.1 Bothriochloa decipiens
GGAGTCCTTCGGATATGTTGGGCATACCGAGGGAAGTCGCTGAGCACGCCTTGGAGATCTAGTCCGGGTCCAAGTCGGTGAAGCAACACTTGCGCCGCTTCGACGAGGAGAAGCGCAAGATCATCGAGGAGGAAGTCAACAAGTTCTTGGCGGCTGGGTTCATCAAGGAGGTTCATCATCCCAAGTGGTTAGCTAATCCTGTACTAGTAAAGAAAAAGAATGGGAAATTTAGGATGTGGTTGTAGATTATACCAGTTTGAATAAAGCTTGCCCTAAAGTTCCTTTTTCTTTGCCACGTATTGATCAAATCATTGATTCAACTGCAGGATGTGAAACTCTTTATTTTTGTTATCACCAAATCAAGATGAAGGAGTCCAACCAGCTCATGACTTCCTTCATCACACCTTTTGGCATGTACTACTATGTGACCATGCTCTTCGGCCTTTGAAACACCAGGGCAACATACCAGCGATGCATGCTTCATGTTTTTGTCAAACATGTAGGTTCGATGGTTGAGGCCTACATCGATGACATTGTAGTCAAGTCTAAAAAAGCTGACAACCTCATTGATGACCTCAAAATCGCGTTTGAGTGCCTCCGAGCCAAGAACATCAAGCTCAATCTTGAGAAGTGTGTCTTCGGCATTCCTTGAGGCATGCTCCTTGGGTACATCATTTCTCAATGCGGTATCAAGGCCAACCCTAAGAAAGAGTCGACTATCACCAAGATGAGCCTAATTCCAGACCTCAAGGGAGTTTAGAAGGTCACAGGCTGCCTCATGGCCCTCTGCCATTTCATCTCGCGTCTCGGAGAAAAGGTGTTGCCTCTATACCGCCTGTTGAAGAAGTCGGAACACTTCACTTGGACCTTCAAGGCCAAGGAGGCCCTCGCTAAGCTGAAAGCTATGTAGACCTCACATCCAGTCCTTGTGCCTCCGAACCCGGCTGAGACCCTCTTGCTCTACATCGCCGCCACCACCCGAGTGGTTAGCGTAGCCATAGTGGTCAAGAGAGCAGAGGAAGGGCACGTACTGCCCGTCCGGTGGCCCATCTACTTCACCAGCGAGGTACTCTCGGAGACCAAGGTCCACTAAAAATAGATCTAGAAGCTGCTCTATGCTATCATCATCACGTGACACAAGCTCCAACATTACTTCCTCGGCCACCCAGTAACTGTGGTTTCTTCTTTCGCCCTCAGGGAGATAATTCAGAACCGGGAGGCCGCGAGGAGAATCACCAAATGGTCAGTCAAGCTCATGGGCGAGACCCTCACCTACACACCATGCAAGGTCATTAAGTCTCAAGTGCTGGCAGAATTCATCATTGAGTGGACCGATACCCAACTTCCTCCGGTGCAGATCCAAGCGGAGCTGTGGACGATGTACTTCGACGGGTCGCTAATGAAGACAGGAGCGGGCGCGGGCCTGCTCTCATCTCATTGCAAGGCGTCCATGTGCACTACATCATCCAGCTCCACTTCCCTGCCTTGAACAATGTCACTGAGTATAAAGCCCTCGTCAATGGCTTGCGCATCGCCATCGAGCTAGGGGTTCGATGCCTTAATGTTTGTGGTGATTCACAACTCGTAATTGACCAAGTCATGAAGGCCTCGAGCTGCCATGACCCCAAGATGGAAGCCTACTGCAAGGAGGTTCACAAGCTGGAGGACAAGTTCTATGGCCTCGAGCTCAACCACATCACGCGAAGGTACAAAGAAACCGCAGACGAGCTAGCGAGGATTGCATCAACTCGAGGCACCGTCTCGCCCGATGTCTTCTCGAGAGACCTGTCCAAGCCCTCCATCGACTGGAACATGGGGGCTGAGGCCACGCCCCAAGCCATTGAGCTACCTCCTCCACCGAGGTCCCCTCGATCGGGGTTGAGGTCATGGAGATCGAAGGGTCGTCTCCACCTTCGAGTCCTGAGCCAGACTGACGTGCTGCATTCCTCGATTACCTTATTCGAGGAGAGCTCCCAGAAGATCGAACTGAGGCTCGACGGATCGCTCGACAGGTCAAAACCTATGTTCTCTTTGGTGACAACAAGGAACTAAACCGATGAAGTCCCACAGGAATTCTCCAATGCTACATCACCATTGTGGAGGGAAGGAAGCTGCTCGAGGATCTACACTTGGGGGCTTGCAGACATCACACTGTGCCAAGAACCCTCATCGGGAATGCTTTTTGGGAAGGCTTCTACTGGCCAACTGCTGTCTCCGACGTCATCGACCTTGTCTGCTTGTGCAAAGGGTGCTAATTCTACACAAGCAAACACACCTTCCCGCCCACACTCTGCAGATGATCCCCATCACATGGTCATTCGCTGTGTGGGGGCTTGACCTCGTCGGACCCATGAAGAAGACAACCGGGGGCTTCATGCACCTGCTGGTAGCCATTGACAAGTTCACCAAATGGATCAAAGCTCAACCCATCACCAACACCCGGTCCGAGCAGGCGGTTTCATTCTTCACTGACATCATTCACCGCTTTGGGGTCCCCAACATCATCATCACCGACAACGGCATGCAATTCACCGGCAAGAAGTTCTTGGAGTTCTGAGACCACCACCACATCCTTGTGAATTGGTCCACGATTGCCCACCCTCAAACTAACGGCCAGGTCAAGCATGCCAATGGCATGATTTTACAGGGCCTCAAGCCAAGGATCTTCAATCGCCTCAAGAAGTATGGGGAGAATTGAGCCACCGAGCTACCTTCAGTCCTATGGAGCTTAAGGATGACATTGAGCCGGGCCACGGGGTTGACCCCATTCTTCATGGTTTATGGGTCTGAGGTCGTCCTTCCCACAGACCTCGAATACAGATCCCCTCGACTAAAGGCCTACAACAAATAGACGAACGAGGAGTACCTCATGAATGCCGTCAACCAGCTCGAGGAGGCTCAAGACATGGCCCTCCTCAATTTGGCACAATATCAGCAGAAGCAGTGACGCTACCATGACAAACACATGCGCAAGAGGGACCTCCAAGTTGGCGACCTCGTCCTCCGAAGACGACAGAACAACAAGGGCCACCACAAGCTAACTCCGCCATGCGAGGGTCCCAACTTTGTTGCCGAGGTACTGAAGCCTGGGACCTACAAGCTGTCAAACAGCAAGGGCGAGACCTTCACCAATGCATGGAACATCGAACAGCTACGTCGCTTTTAGCCTTAGGGCCTCGAGGCCTTATACATTTCTTGTATTTTGTACAGCTATGACATCATGAATGAATAAATGAAAATGGCTTTGATTTAGCATACTTTCTTATTCATATGAGGTAGCGTCAACTCTGCTTCCTCAGAGTTGAGCCTCCGACAGGGGCTACAAGGGGGAACCCATAAAGTCCCCAAAAAACTCGCACATTTTTTTGAAACTCGACGTTCTTCTTCTTTTTCTACGCTTCGACATCTTACTTTTACTTAGTCAAAAAATGCCTCAAATCCCTAAGGGTTGAGGGCTGTTGAGTTGAGAGTTTGCCTACGCCTTTGCTCTATGGCACCACCACTCGCTCCCCCTCGAGGGACTCGAGTGCACATCAAAAACTAGACAAAAGTACGAATCAAGCAAAAGGGAAAAAGAGACTCGAGCTAAAAGTATCCAAAAGCATCTGGCACGATGCACGTGGTTTTTAAGGCCCCTAGGGCCACGTATCACAAGTCATTAAAACTAACTTATTACATGCGCCTTCTTTGCCCAGATTTGGCTCACAGGCCGGCGTTGTCATCGAAGCCAGGAGAAAGGACCTCGGGGCTCAAAGAGCTTCACCAACCGCTCGCCCGGCTCCTTGGTGTTCTCGATCAGGGCTCGATGCAGCTATTCATTCTTAGCATCTATCTTGTTGGGGTCAGAGAGGAAGCCGTGGGAAATGACGCCCATGTCATAGGTGAAGTCAGAGTAGAAGACCGCCATCGCCCGCTTCATGCTGATATGAAGCACGTCCTAAACCCTCTCCCTCATGACATGCCCGTGGTCATACAGCCAGTTGATGAGGGAGGTCCCGCGTACCTCCTCTTCCTCCTTCCCCTCCTCGACCCCTTCCTCGGGCTCGACTCCAACGTCATCATAGACGGAGGTGATGGTTGTGCGAAGCCTGTCGGTCAACATCGCCTCCTTCTAGTAGAGATCCTGGAACATCTTGGCATTGTTCTGGGCCTCGAGCCACTCCTTGTAGAGTTCTGAAAACCAAGACGGGATCAACCACAACAAACAGGCAGCCAAAATAAACAAAGTCAAAATCAAATGAGAAAAGGAAAAGCTTACCTATGGCGTGGGTGTCGAGGGCAGTGAACGCATCCTTGAGCGAGGAGTAATCCTTGTTGGCCTCCTCTAGAGCACGAGTGGCTTCCGTCTTCTCCACCCTCAGGTCCTCAATCGTCGTGCCGGCCAGCGCAATAGCTTCCTCCTTCTTCAGGAGGGTCTCTGTTGGCGGTCTTTACCATCTAATTTACAACATCATTTCAATACTAAAATAAATAGAAGGTAGGGCTTTTATTTAATCTTTCCACAAGTTTTGTTGTATACGTGACATGTAGGTCCAACACGTGGAAATGCACAAACTTAACATGAAAGCGCACTTCAAGGAAACGTATTCAGAAAAGGTGCAAACCAATGAAAATGAGAAAGCCCACCTCAACACCCAAACTAGACCCATCCATAACCGCAGAGAAGGTCCAGGCCTAAGGAGCAACCGACCACCCGAAGGCGATGGCCAGCGGGCCTAGCCAGGGGTGCGACCGCCCCCTGGTGGAGCTTCCCGGGACCAGCCTTCTCAGGCTGGTCACCCCAAGGTGGTTTCACCTTCTTCCAAACTAGGAGACGCCCGAACCGTCCTACTTGAGCTGTAAAAAAAGGGCTCCTTCACCATTCAACACACACACCAACATTTGGAGCACTACACCTTATATTTCATACTTGTTTTCTTTAGTTTAGTACTAGTAGTTGAGCAAGGAAAAGCTATCAAGGAGAACTTGTCTCCTTGGAGGAATCAAGAACATCTTGGTATGAATACAAATTAGTTCTCTATGAGTAAGTTCTTATCTTATTTATATAACTATGTATATGAATTAGAGTATAGTCTTGTTCATATTATGTTCATAACATATAAACTAGACTATAGTCTATGTGTTATGTTCTTGATATGTTCATCAAAGTTCTTTATCGTTCATCGGATTAGTATGAATAGAGGAAGAACTAAGGATGTGATAATGGTTCGTTGTGCCATCATGGTTGCTCCTAGTTGATCCTGTCAATCCGAAGGGTTTGGGTCCCGGGAGGTTAGGAGTTTTTTTCAATTACACGAGCGTGGTGATCAGATATGCGGAGATCAGCGGATATGTCGGTGCCCCATGGGCAGAGGGGTAGGTGGGCAGGTGGTGACAACCCTGTCCATCCCTAGCATTCACCCATGTTCGGATATTGAGTAGGAGTTCATAAAGTCTCTATCGGCTGGCAGACAAGCTGCGGGGATCTCCCTATTATCCCAGACTTAGTCGTGACTCTAATCATATTAGTTAGATGTTTTTGCTATTCTTTGCATAGTTGTATAAGACCAATGCCTGCTCATGTAGTTATTCTTTTATTCTTTATTTATCTTTTATCCTTGATGTTGCTCCAATGTGTGTGTCCACTATCTTATGAACTTGTTTTTACCCCTGTCTATGCTATGACTCCCTATGCACTCAATAAGTAATCATGTTTGTACCAAAGCTAGATGCATTCATCATGCCCTCCTATAAGAAATTATAAATATGACACCCTTGAATACTCACGGGTTGAAATGCTACAATGATAGTTCTGTGCACTTACAGATTTATTCTTATTTCATACTGAGCTATCGATTGGCGTACCTAAGTACCGTTACTTAAGGATTGTAATTCTTGTCGCACCCCATGGCGTCGTGCCATAGTTTTGCATATCGTAAGTAATGACGGTTAGGATGGCTAATCCGGTACTTCTAACTGTTATTACCAGACTGCCCAGCGCCTTTAAGGGCCAAGGGTTACCTTTCTAAATTAATGGTAGTTAGGAATATCAACTTACATTTCTAGTATTATTATTAAGGATGGACTTATTGTCTATCTTTAGTAGTAATGCTAAGAAACGCCAACAAGCATTTCTGGCACCGTTGCTGGTGAGGGCAAATAAATGCAAACATCTAGCATTGGCATAAACATTGATTACAAAATAAGCATAGGTAGCCATAGTTTAAATAGGCTAACTTTATAGTTTAAACAGGCTAACTTTGTTGTTTTCTTCCTCTTTTTATTGGAATGAAAACAGGATAGTGTATGAGCGGTTTTAACCTACTGAAAAACTTCGTCAACAATCCAGAAGCACTCCTAAGTAAGAGAAGGGCTCGTACCGTTTCTTCTTCTACCACTCCGTCGACAGACAAATCGGTCACATCCGCACCATCCGCTACATCCATGGACAAGTCACTCCGTGAGTACTCCACCCCTGCTGTTGCCAACGTGCCCGTTAGGCCCGCTGTCAATGTTGGGAATGGAAACTTTGAGCTCCGCACTGGCCTACTCACAATGGTGCAGGCGAACCAGTTCTGCAGTTTGCCAAGTGAGGACGCAAACGCGCATCTGCAAACCTTCCTTGAGCTGTGCGAGACAATCATCATCAAAGATGTCGCACCAGATAGCATCAAGCTTCGCTTGTTTCCCTTCTCCCTCTCGGGAAAGGCGAAGCAATGGTTCTACCAAAGAAAGGAAGCAGTAAACATGTGGGACAAATGTTCTGCGGTGTTCCTCGCAAAATTCTTCCCCATGAGCAAAACAAATGCTCTATGGGGAAGATATCAAACTTCCAGCAAACTTCATTCAAGTCCATTCCTGAGGCTTGGGAAAGGCTCTAGGAGTACATCCGGGCCTGTCCCCATCACGGGATGGAAGATTGGCTTGTGCTTTAGAACTTCTATGAGGGCCTCACGGCCATGTCCAAAGGGCACATATATGCCACTGTTGGAGACGCATTCCTCTCCCGCACCATTGAAAGTGCCACGGCATTGATTGAGAAGATGGTGGCTAACCAGAGTTGGGGAGAAAGGCGTAAAACACAAAAAGGCATGCACACCGTGAAGGAGACGGATTTGCTTGCCATAAAAATAGACTTATTAATGAAGAAGCTTGAGGGACGTGCCACTGATCCTACCACCGGCACCGTCCAAGCCATAGACTCACACATGATGTGTGAGGACTGTGGAGATGTTGGCCATTCGAGGAATAATTGTCCTGAAACCAAGGAAGAAGCATCATTCATCAACAACGGGTTTTGCCAACATCAACAACCAGGTAATGGGTGGAACAACCAGAACCGCCCCAAGGTAATTCTTCCAATTTTAGTTCGAATTTTAATTCTTCCCAACCTTCGTTGAAAGATCTTATTTTAGGACAGGACAAGATAAATGAAAATCTTAGAAAAAAGCTTTCTTTTAATGATAAAATGTTTGAAAATATAAATGCTAAGCTTGATAGCCTGTCCTTATCTATTAAAGATCAGGTAAGTTTTAATAAAAGAATAGAAACCCAGATCGCTCAGCTTGCCTCTACTGCTAAATCTGCCATTAATCCTAATAGCTCTGTTGAGAATGTTAATTCAGTGACCACGAGAGGGGGTAAGACCACTCATGATCCACCACATCCTAACCATAAGATAGGAAGGACCTCAAGGTAGCAGGAGGAAATGTCGATTGATTTGGCAGAACCACAAGAAGAATCCACGAAAGATGAGCCGACACCGGAAAGCTATGTGGACACCACAATGCTGCCTTTCCCCACGAGAATAAGAAGGAAGAAGAAGGCCAGAGATGAGCAGTTTCTCCAATTCATGGAAATGGTTGAGAAGACACATGTCAGCATTCCGCTGATGGACGTCTTACACATACCGTCCTACGCCAAGTTCATCAAGGACATTATCAACAACAAGCAACCATTACCATCCATAGAAGTTGTCAAGCTGACAGAAGAGTGTAGCGTAGCTATACTCAATCATCTGTCCAAGAAGAAGCAAGACACTGGGTGCCCCAAAATCATATGCTCCATTGGCACCCAACAATTCAACCATGCCTTGTCCGATCTTGGGGCAAGCGTAAGCGTCATGCCAAAGTTAGTCTTTGATAGACTGAACTTCACCAATTTGGAGCCCACCAACATGACACTTCAGTTGGCCAACTCTTCAATTCGGTACCCAATAGGGATTGCGCAAGACATCCCTGTCAAGATCAGAGGATATTATGTCCCAGTGGATTTTGTGGTGCTCAACATGGAGTTTACAAAGGAAACACCACTTATCTTGGGAAGGCCATTCTTGAGTACGGGAGGAGCCCAGATTGATGTTGGAGCTAGAGAAATCCGCTTCAATATCAATGGACAAGAAGAAAAGTTTGAGTTCAGGCCTCGCCGTCAGGAAGAATGCAACAAGATCCGCATAAGATATGGGCCAAATCCCCAAGGTATCAAGGAGGTTGAGATTCAACCTCAACTTTTGAAAAATTTATCAAAAATATCAAAAGAATCAAAGAAAAAGCCAGAGCCAAAAGAAAAGGTGGCTCCCAAAAGAAGTATAAATAGGGAGCAGAAAAATAAAATGGCTCCTAAAAAGAAAATACAAGAAAAGAGGGAAGAAATCCCCGAGCCTTCACAGAAAAAGATGGTGTGGAAGCAAAAGGTGAAAATTGAACCTACCACCACACCACCCAAGACAAGCGAAAAAGTATGGAGGCCAAAGGAGGTGCAATCATATACTTCTTCCAAGATGGATGTACCATCATCAAGAAAACAATGAAGGGAGAAAAGTCCTGCTCAATGGACTTAAAAAGGTGAGCCCTTGCTAAGGGTAAATCGGTAAGTTATCCTTAACTATACTTTTAATAAAATTTAGCAAGTTTCTTTATTTTCAATAAATGTTTGAGTAGTCTCTTCCTCTAAAAAAATATATATTTGTAATGTATATTTATTTTTTATATGCATTTACTTTCTATAAATAAATTTATGCTCACCTGGTGCTAGTGTTGCATTTATGATATGTCTAAAATGCCCCTATAATCTTCCTTTTCATGCACATGAATCTTTGTGATCATAGGAATATTTTCTCATAAATGCATGATAGTGTGATCTTGAGTACATTTTCATGAATATCTTTCATATCCCGCACTCTATCACACACTCTATCACTCTGATTCACCACGCATCACACTTGATCACAACCGGGATAGGGATCCACACAATCCGAGGAACATCTGACCGAAAATTGGAGGTTGGCAAGTGGACCAAGGGGGTCGACCGCCCCTTGGTGCGGCCGCACCCCTAGCTGACCCTATCGGTCCCAATCTTTTTCGTACCTCCCTCTGATCACTTCAGCATCACGTCCCAGGTTACGATTAGTTTGTTTCCTAGTCAGAGACCACGGTAGCACCTATAAAACCTCCCATAGGCCTCTCCTCTCCTCACACCAACCTTTTCTCTTCTCCCTCTTGCAAAGCTTGCTTAGCTTTCCCATCTGTTAGTGCTAACCATGTCTAGCTACGCCCTCTCGCTGATCAATGCTCCAAAGGCCATAGCAAACCTAGACATAGCACCCCACCAAGAGAGTTCCTTAGTGAGGGAAGAAGCTCGTGTTGAGAAGGAGAAGCCTTTAGCGATCTTGCCAGGACGTTCCCATGTGCCTGAAGGTGACGCCAAGAACAAAATCTCTGCTGCCCGTCCTACCACTAGTGCTATAGGTCTCAAGAGGAAGAACCCTAGTGATAGTGGGCCCAGCAAACGTGCTGGTAACAAGTTGGCTAGCAAGGCCAAGGAGGCAGAGTCCTCTAGCACCCTTCCTAGGATTAGGAGGCACCTACCACGGCCAACCATCAAACGTCGTGCAGGGCAGTACGAAAGCAGTGACGACGAGGATGATACTAGTATATTCGCTAACCTCAAAGCCGAGTAGGCTAGCTTACGTGCTGTGCTAAGGGTTTTAGAAGATGACCTAGAAGTGAAGAACACAGAGATTAGGGACCTTAGTGATGATGTCAATAAGTTCTGCTTCAAGTTTAAGCTTAGACTCAGGAAGGTCGCTGAAGCCTAACTGTTGGGCATCTCCTCGAAGTTCTTTAGATACACCTGCTACATGATTTTGTTTAGGCACACTTTCCCTTTCATGATCTTTTGTTTTCCAATTATTTCCTTTACAATGTAATGTGGCTATTAAAAGTTATCAATGAATAAAGATTCATCCTTATGTTATGCACTTGTTTTCTCCATATATATATTTGTGACTAATCAAGACAGGGAAGAAAAAAAGTGTGGGGGATGACTCTCCAAATTCGACTGCACAAGGACAAAATTTAAATGTGGTTTGTGCAAATTTCTTCTCCCCTCTCATAATAACAAGCTTTTCAATAAAAAAATTTTAAAACGTTTTATCCTTCATACTCCATCAAAGATGTCTTCCTACGCTTGAAATGTTTGCATACTTTCTATTCCCTGCTAATATTCCTATAGATTTATGAACACTATTTAGGGACCCCATTTTATCTAAGTAATTGACGAATGAGATATAGTAGGATGACATGATGCATGCTCGTTCTTGCAAAATACTTGGGATTTATTTTACAAAAAAACAAAAATTCAATAGCATGTTCCTTGAATTATTAACATATACCTACCAAAGCCGCATTCTATATGATGAAACCTTCCACATATGCTGCTTACTTTGTGTTGAGTTTGGTCAAATTTTGTGACCGCTGTTGAGAGATGTTTCATGCTCCCAAGATCAGAATTCACTTGCACCCACCAAATAAAGCCAATTCTCACCTTGAGAGTTGCACAAAACATGCACCTCATTCATCCACCAAAAAAATATGCCAACTCTTACATCAGGAGTTGTGCAACTTTCTCCACTAAATAAAAATGCCGGACTTCATCCTAGGAACCATGCATTCCTCCTACAAAACTTTACTCCATTCATCCACTATCATGATATCTCCTTACTTAAAATTTTCCTTTGTTAATAAGGGATATGAGGCTATGCTAAAAAAATGATGAAGTTTCTATAGCCGACATCACTCTAAATTTTGTTCGAAGGAGAATCATGATACGTGGAGTATCAAAAAGAGTTTGAATTAGGTTTCCACCTTCATATTCTTCCACACACATGCACATTCTGATCAAGGGGCATGGCGCACTCCCTCTGGTATGGTCTGGGGTTTGACTTGACAACATATGCAGGGTAAGTATGCACCATTCTCCTCCCTACCTAAAACTCCAGATAAGCCTTTCTAGAGGTAGGATGATCAAATGAAGGCATCATCTTTTCCATGCCTTGGTAAGGAACCACTTACAAATATGAGCGATTTGAGAGAATCGTTCAAGGAACATAAGCTATCTTACATTTTCAAAACCATGCAAAAACCTAAGTTTCTGCACAGGGACAGAGTAAGAGGATTTGAATCGAGACTATTCCATTTTTCAATTACCTAAGATGACTTGATAGACACTATGAAGTTCATAAATGCAGGTGAAGCTTAGAATAACCTGTATGCCAGATCCTTTTCACAAGGAAGATGAACCTATTTGGTCCTTAGCACTTTACTCGAGGACGAGCAAAGGACCAAGTGTGGGGGAGTTGTTGGCGGTCCTTAGCATCTAATTTACAACATCATTTCAATACTAAAATAAATAGAAGGTAGGGCTTTTATCTAATCTTTCCACAAGTTTTGTTGTATATGTGACATGCAGGTCTGACACGTGGAAATGTACAAACTTAACATGAAAGCGCACTTCAAGGAAACGTATTCAGAAAAGGCGTAAACCAAAGAGGGGAATAGAGATGAGTAGAAAGGAGGAGAGGAGAGAGCCAGCAGTCCATCCAATGACGCTCATACGAGAGTTGACGGTGAGCATGTAGAAGCCCACATTGGCCATAGACAAGCTTCATAGCATATCCAGAGAAACATAACCAAAATTTGGAACCAGCTTCCTAGATTCCCACAGTTTGAGTCATTTTCATGTAAATGGAAGGCATCAATCGTACAGATTGGGTTGGTAAAAATGTTTGCATAAATCATAGAAGCCAAGATTTTCATCAAAAAGGCAGATCTAAGATCAAAATTGATTAGTTGCCAAGATTAGACAACAACAAAAATCTAACCAGGGATTAGTATCGAAACTGGTCCAGTGGTCCATAGTTGAAACAAATGTATATAGGACTAAAGCCAGAACCGAGTGTAGGTGGGGCTTCAGCCAACAAGTTCCCCATAGTTGACAAATATATATAGACTAAAAGCCGGAACCGAACATTGATGGGAGTGGCGGGGCTCCAACAGACACTAGGATCGCACCCGCTTCCTCCAAAAGTCTCTCCACGTTCTCCCACATTATCTTTCTCCTTGAGGCAAATGCTTCCTGATCCTTGGGGATTGTACCCATCCTTCTTATGAAGAGCATGCGCTCTACAAGATCAGGTTACAACAACATGTTCTGGGAATTGCATGACTTTCGGATTACAGAATTTAGGAAATTTGTACCTATGATACAAGGATACGATGACATCATTCATCCTATCAACCTGCTAAACACTAGTTTTTGGCACAACTTCAATGGCAAGTATATCTGTAAACTGTAAAACATTGAAATAAAATGAATACATCTGTCACCCTATGGTAGCTATCACCACGTAAGGCCTTGGCAAATGCATCATCTATTTAACACATAAAAACAAAATGGATATATGTTGAATTAACAATGCATCAAGGCTTCCACTTCTTAATGAAAAATGTGCTAAGCGCATGCTCAAGAGAAAAAAGTGCGTCAAGGCATTGCCAATATGAACTAACATCATCGATGCATGTTTGGAGAGGAAAAAATGCCAACTAGTTCAGTTTGGAGATGAATAAAATCAATTCTAGATAATAACGACGAAACAATGTTGGCAAAAAAGGATAATCACAGCATAGTTGTCTGAAAATTTGGCAATAGATTCAACAATGCTCTTGACTAGGCTGCTCACCACAACCCTGCCATGAAATGATCTTCCACCTCGTAAGAAAACTGCTGCTGAGCTCCTTCAAAAACAAAACTGCTAGGCCATGTACAATCTGATGGGCTCTTAAGGAAAAAGAATAATCAAACAATTATATAAAAGCCTTAATCTACAATGGGAAACGCTAATTTTAACTGCTAATCTACATTTCCAACCTTGAAACCGTGACTTTTTAAACCGCAAAACCTTGTAGCGCCGGCTGCTTATGTGAGCAGCGATGCTTGTGCTAAGCACCTTTCAATACGTGCACACGATGGCAAAATTTGTAGGAGCTGCTGTTATACGGCGCCTTAGCACTCATCAACTTTTGACTAGTCCAGAGAAATACTAATAAGTGTCCCTAAATAGAATGCCCAAACTGACGACAGCCCTTCGAAGATTTAGCAATTCCAAATTTCAATCATTGAGTCTTGGAGCTGAATCTTAGATTCTATCTAGTTACAGCAGTTTGAACGATTGAATCAACTTAAAAGCAGCAAACAGAAGAATCAGGAAATAATAATACATGACGTACAACCAAAACCGCAGCACAACATAAATATATATAGATGATACTAATCACTACACGAAACTCGGGCTTTGCCCAGAGCCGCACTCTTTGCCGAGTGGCAAACCCTGGGCACTCGGCAAAGACCCTCTTTGCCGAGTGCCAAAGAGAGCACTCGGTAAAGATATCTTTGCCGAGTGCCCGGCTCTCGGCGAATCCGGGCATTCGGCAAAGCCCATCTTTACCGAGTGCGCGACACTCGGCAAAGATAGCCACTCGACAAAGAGTTTTCGAGGGTAAACGGCATCCGTTGCAGTAATCTTTGCCGAGTGCCTCTACGTCGGGCACTCGGCAAAGTGGTCATCTTTGCCGAGTGCTGGCCCAGGCTCTCAGCAAAGAGCCACGTGTCTAGGCTGGGCCCAGGCCGGCCCCTCTTTGCCGAGTGCCGGGCTGGGCACTCGGCAGATAGAACCCCTTTGTTGAGTGCCGCAGCCCTGGCTCTCAGCAAAGAGGCTATGTGCCGAGTGCCTCAGCTGGCACTCGGCAAAGATTTTTTTTTTAAATTGTGAATTGAAAAATTTTCTGTAGCCCTTGTATATTGTTTCAAAGCTCATGTTTGAATTCAAGATATTTTTATAACATTTTGCTATATTTCGTTTATTTATTTATTTACTTGTATTTTTTAGGATATTCTAAATTTGAACTACAGATGCATGAAATAATGAAATGCAGCCATTCGAAAAATGATATTCATGTTGGAGAGTGTATTTTGAGGCCATGTCCATAAACTCACCCAAAAGTTTGAACGCTTTATCCATGAAACATGACCATCAAGGTGCGGTAGAAGTGTTTTTCAATTACATAAAAAATTCAACCGAAGTCCAAAAATCATGAAACATTTCGAGGTGTCATGTTATCACATGTAGAGGCTATGATAAAAATTTAGCAATGTTTAGAGCAAGTTGCGATGTTGGATGTCTAAAATCCAGACATCTCCATATGTAATCAATTGTGATGAAGAGTAGGGTGAATCTAAGTCTTAGGGATGAAGAGTCATGACTTCCACGTATGGATTGAGTGGCTCCTTTCTGCGATGACACATGGATACCTCCCCGAGCCAGTGTGGCACGTCCTGGCAGAGTTGAGATATTTCTTTCACCAGCTTGGTGCCAGAGAGTTATCTTGGGAAGTGATTCTTGACCTGGAGCATGTTGCACCTCTGTTGCTCTGCAAGATGGAGATGATCTTTCCACCCGGCTTCTTCCTGCCGATGCAGCATCCACTAGTACAGAAAGTTACTATAGAGGCAGTTAAATCTCATTTTTAGGGCGGGTAAACAAACTGGTTCTAGCACAGTGACTGTAAAGATCGTAGATGCCAGAGTCGGCTTTCTAACCATCTTTGAAAAGGAGATATTTAGGGGCGATTAAATAAAGACAACCGCCTCCGTTAAGCCTGCACTTCAACGGCGGTGCATTACGAGAGCTGCCCCTAATAAGGATTTCAGAGATACTTTCATTAGGAGATGGCTTCTCGTAGGCCTTTTCAGAGACGCTGTATTTAGGGCAACCGCCACTGATAAGGTTTTCAGACACGCTTTCATTAGGAGAACCGCCTTTGATGAAAGGTTGACGAAGGCGCTTTATTCGAAAAACGGTTCCTAATCTAGAGTGGTTCGAAAGGGGTCCGCCTCCAAAAAGAGGTATTGTTAACGACGCTTAATTACACTGTTTTCTATATTTTCTAAAAATTGTGGCCATATTTTAAAATTTTAGCCTAAAAGCAAATGATGGTCCATTAACTCTATAAATACACACTATAACCTTGTGGAATATATATATTAATATATACACAGGTACATGAGTATTAATTTGTATAATAATGAACATTACAAGATACTAATTATCTATGCTTGCACATAAAAATTTTGGGAAATGATCCACACTTGGATTGCGAAGCCATACTTTTGGGACTGATCGACAGGGTTGCACCCTCATTCTGATCTACACAATGAAATTTCTACACATGCACAGTCCATACAATCAGATGCATGTACATGAAGGAGAAGGTGCCAAGTATTTGCAAGAATAGTACATGCAGGAATTAAATGTAAGAGTATATGATGAGAAGAGATCAATCATACCCGAACCCAAGCAACATACACTTAGAGCATTTCGGTGAATGAAGATGACGTCCCTGGACATCTCCTTGTCATTAAAGTCAATACAAGAAAAAATTAAACTGTGTAAGAATGAGTGGCATGGCATTATGGCTCAGCGATAGCATGGTGGCATGTTTCTTTAGGAAAACAATATTGCATGCCTCAGGTCATTTTCATATCTTAAATAGTGCGCCAAAGCGGAATTGAAGATCTTCTCTTGACATATATAATTAAAACCAACAATCAGGGATCTCATATCCCGCTCTAGAGAACTGATTCATTCATAGTCAATAGATGACATCATTGGCATTACAGAATTGGCCTCAACTTTAAATTGTTTTAACTTGCAAGGTATGACATCATTGGCTACTTTCTAATTTGCAAGAATAGTATACAGGAATTATAGGAATATAAGAGTGTATCAATTTAGAACAGATCAATCATACCTGACAGCATGCATAGCTTCAGGCAAAGAAAGACGTCATCGCATCTCTGATGTTAATACATCAAAAATTAGTTTTATTCAAACTCACAACACTAGCTAGTTCCAGCATGCATAGTTAATTAATGTAAGTGTGAGCCCAAAATGAATCAAACACAAGCATGAATGGACCAATTAAGGTGAGATAAGCCCAACATATACATGAAGTTACATATTCATTTGATAACAAGCAAAAATAGAACATGCATCAGTTTTAGGTACACACAAATTTGTCGGTGTGTTACCTTATCTTGATCAGTGTGGCGTGATTGGAAATGGAACACATTAGTCCAGCCAGATATATTGTTTGCAGATCGAGCAGTGTCAGATCGGGGGTGTGGAAGCACACATACAAAATATATATTAGAGAAATATATACAACAAAACTCAAGATATATCACAACACACTAAACCTCAACAACAGCATGACACCATGCCTGTGTGCGGGGCTAGCGTGGAAAGGCTACAGGCTGGGCATGGCCCAGCGAACATGTGTGTGAGAACACCCGGCTACGCAAAGGCCGAGCAGCAATCATGAAAGGGACAGCTCGATCAAAGACAAACAAATTGCATCTTTGGTGCTCACCGAGGGCTCGGAACGACGCGAGGTGGTTGATGAGAGACGGCGTAAGTCATGGCATCGCCGGCGGTGGAGGTGCGAGAGATCGAAGATGACGTGTTCCTGAAAGTCCGACCACGCACAGCTGCTTCTTGCTTGTTGCTGTGCTCCACACGCAGCTTCTTCTCGAAAGCCTGACGGCGATGAGCTTGAGGCTCTCCCGACCGGCCGCTAAATGCGGGCCGCTGGTGAGAACATGGGCGGATCTGAGCTCCACGCACAGCTGCTTCTTGCTGTGCGCACGGCGTGGCGTTCGCGCACCGTGGCAAGCTCGGTGCCAAGCCAGGGCAAGCTGGACGAAGACTGGCAGATCCATAGGGGAGCCACCGGGCGGAGAGAGGTGGAAGACGGGCAGAGGCGACAAACGAAAATTTTGGCTGTCAATTTGAACAAGCGCGCCACTCAAAGGAAATTTTCAGCCGAAGCATGCTTATATAAGAGAAAACCATTTTTAGGGACGGTTTTCTTACATCAGCCACCACTAAAGATCATCTTCAAAGGCGGCTGTCATAAGTATCCGCGGCAGTAAAACCAAAAAAAGAAGAAGACACTGCTCGGGCTCGAACAAAAATTCGATGGTTTCAAACAGATGTGCTCTAACCGCTATACCAAGATGTTGATATTGCTGGATTTCCATTCTCAACTTTATTTAGCATAATTTCCTCACTAATTGACTCTATTCCTTTTGATAGTCTGGCTGTTAATACATTATGCAGATAGGACAAATATTGGATATGGGCCTTACTTGGGCCGTATTAGTAAACATGAATGACGGAACCTCCTATGTTTATGTTTTGTTCACTACCCGATAGTCCGGCGAAAATGGGCCCAGTGTTAATTGGGCCTTACACAAGCGGGCACCGTTCGACAACCGCCGTTGTGGACACAGCAAGTTAGGACACCGGCACACCGCCGCTCGCAACCCTACCGCATAGGCGGTTCTGCGTGGACATGAGAGGATCAAGGTCGGTGGCGAACAAAGCCGCCATGAAGCTGCGCCATGGCCGGAAGAAGGTAATAAGCATCAGATCAATCCCTGCATTCATTTCCTTTATCTCTTTGGAGTAGACAGTATGGATTGAGATTTAGATCTGTACAACGTAGAGTAGGGTTTGTCGCCGATGGTTTGGGGAGGGCGGTGTCCTGGGTTAGTGGCCAACCTTAGCCCCCTAACATTGCCGCGCGCACCCATATATTATTCTTCATTGCTCTGTATACATTTTATACCATATACATATATAATTTCATTATCATGCTTAACGTACTATTAGTAGGATTTGCATCAATAATTTCTTTAGGACAGATATGAATGATCTGTTGGATATAATTTATTAAGCATGGAATTGAAGTGTTGTAGTTTTTTCTAACTAGTTCTTTATTTATTTTTTGAAGTGATGACACTTATGATAGTAAGAACTATCCCATGTACTCTTGGTTGGTAGATGTAGGGGATGATTTTGAGTGCGATGAAAAGGCTAGTGATGAGAGGTAGTACAACAAGCCAAGGGACAAGCCAAGGGACTCTCCATCAAAAAACTTTCACACTGAAGCACAGTTTAGGCTATTTTGAGGAGGTCTGGATAAGAGACCTATGCACAAAAAGCATAGGTGCATAAATTAGGGGAACATGAGAAGTTTAAGCAATTGGAAAGTGTTGTGCGTGCCTTTGAGGCCATGGGCTTGAAGCATATGATTTAGCTTTACCAAAACTAGAACCAGAGTGTAATCCAACAGTTCTATGCCACACTTGAAGTTAGGCACAAAAAGGAGAAGCTTATCTGGATGACCAGCACCGGGAGATTGGAGGCATCTTTCTCTAATCTTGCAGAAGCTTGCAGATTAGATTACCAGGCAATAAAGAGTGGGAAGATAGTAGATGTCCTCGATGAATTGGAGGACGAGGAGGAACAGAGCCTTCACTATCCGACACGTGAGAATTGTGCTCGTAGAGGTTTAAAGAGGATACCCAAGGTTATTTGGAAGATTCTGAGGCGAACAATCATGCCTGATGATGATGATGATGAAACAAATCTAGATCCTACGACAAGCTTACTGATAAATGTTGTGATGCAAGAGTACAGAGTAAACATTGTACAATGGATGGTTACTCAGATAGAGGACCACAGGTAGGACCCAGACTGCCCTTTGATCTTCCAGCCTTACATAATGGCTTTTGTGCTCCGCATGCTACTAACTTACAAAGGTCGCATGGACAAAGAGCATCGGCCATACAAGGTCAACTACCTTGACATGGATGTATTGCGGAGATAGCCGTCACCTTTGTCATATGTGCCACCAAGCTCGGAAGGTCAGAGCTTATTGTATTGTCCTTTATTTTATTGGTACACATATGTTGATTTTTGTTTTGAGTTAATTGTTGTATGCTAACTTGTCTTGAGTCTTCTCCTCAGTGCCAGAACAATAGGAGCTCATACCGGAGTCCTCTTCTGAAGGTCAGAGCTTATTATGGTGTTTCTTTTCTTTTTAGAGTTGTTTGTATACTAAATAACTTGTCTTGTATCTTCACAGGCCATGCTCCAATGGAAGTGGAAGCACATCCTCCATTCATTGAGATTTCTTCTGACTTGGCACAAAGCAATGTTGCCTCCTGCTCTACAGGTTAGAGTTTTGCATTCTTAATTTTCTTTCCCAGTTAGGTGGACTAACTCTCTCCTACCATCCTTTTGTATTACAAAATTGTCCAACTCATGTGAACTTTCCTTTTTTCAGGCCGCATGTTGGTACACATGTCACAGAGTGGGTCAGATACTTTGGTTAAGTTGTGTATATGTACTATGTCATTGCACTGTGGGCCATCCATGAGATGGTGTGTCATCCTTGCACTTCTGTTAACCTTGCATGTTAGTAGTTAATTCGTTGTTGCTTTTATCGAGATAGTTATAGTTTTTTGTTATTTTCATTGTTTTGCTGGTGTGGGCTATCCGTCGAGATGATGCTGGATTTCTTTACTGAAGGCTTTATTTACACGGCTGGACAAAGCTGTTTTGTCCTTCTTATCATTCCCACTGTAGGACTGTCGCTTGATTGGACAAATGGTTAACCTTCAATTTCTTGATCGTTATTCATTGTTTAAACTACTTACTATGTATTACTATGTATTAGTGGTAGAAAAACGTGTACCCATGAAGGGAATAAAAAGTTGAAATGCAACTCTTCCTATATTGAAATGTCTAACGCTCTCACGACAGACTTTACCATAGAGTCCAGACTCGTAGACTTGGATTATAAGTAACAAGGCAAGTCTTGGTAGTTCCACATGAAAGATTACTAATAATTATGATACAAAAGTTAATAACTCAATATGTGTACATATTTAGGTTGATATAATTACAAACATGTAAAGTCAAATTATGCCATATATCAACTAATTTTGCTTGGACAGGCGAAATCAACAAAAGGGACACACGGGCAGATTATTTTTTAGCCTAGCCGGACAGTTACTCTTATTGGGCCTTGGATGGGTCTAGATAGTCCTTCGGTTCACCTTTTCATGGTGCATGACAGTCCGACGTAAATGGGCCATGTGATATTTGGGCCACACAATGGCGATAATTGACTTACTCTGCAACGATGGTAACTGTTGCTGCCGCCCACCATTGAAGCTGCCATTGAATTCTCCATTGAAGCAGTCACATCGGGGACCAAGGCCAAAAACCATGGATGAAGAAGTCATCATTGAAGCTGCCATGGCCACAAGGTAAGCATCTCATCCTTGATTTCAGATTTGGATTTGGGGAAACGTAGTGTTGAGTTTGCCAATGTGTTTCGGGGTTGGGGTTGGTGCGGGGGAGGTGGGGGGTGGGGCGGGTTCTTGATTTAGGGCTGCAGAGCTTGACTCGCTTGCCATGCATGGCCGCACACCACCTATTCTGGCCATTCTAACACACACACATATGAACAGTGAACATGAAAATGTGTAGCTCAAAAACACACAGACATAAAAAATTCTAGCTTGAAACTTTTGGGGGCTCAACCATGAATGGTTGTGTATTGGTTAGCTTGAAACAATATTATTCTAATTTCTTATTTATATTTTTTTCTATAAGTGATGACAGTTTTGATGAGACAAAGCATCCCATGGACTTGGGTCTTGTCCCTAAAGGGAATTTTAAACAGAATGTATGGGCTTGTGATGAGAGGCACTACAGCAAACCAAGGAATTCTCCATCAGAATATTTTCACACAAACAACTAGTTGATGATGTTTCAAGGAGGCTTAGATATGAGACCTATGTACGAAATACATAGGTCGGTGAGTTAGGAACACTTGGAGAAATTTCCCCAAATGAAAAGTGTTGTGACTACTTTTGTGGCTTTGGGTTTGAGGGATATGATGGAGATGAAGCAAAACTAGAATGAGATGGTAATCAGACGGTTCTATGTCACACTTGAAGTTAGGGAAAAGAAGGAGAAACTCATCTCGATGACCGGCCCCAAGAGATTAGAGGCATTTTTCTCTGATCTTGCACAAGCTTACAAATTGGACTACGAGGCAATGAAGCAAGGGATGATAGTAGAGAAACTTGAGTTACTTGAGGATGAGGAGGAAGAGAGCCTTCACTATTAGGCTAGTAAGAATGGTGGTTATCGAGGTTTGAAGAGCATACCGAAGGTTATTTGGAAGCTTCTGAGGCGGACAATCATGCCTAACGACAATGATAATGATACTGAGCAAACTTCTTTGGTCCTCGAGATGATAATGGCAGTGAAGACAAAGAAAAAACTAAATATTGTAGAATGGATGGTTTCTCAGATAGAGGACCACAGGCAGGACCCAGACTGCCCTTTGATCTTCTAGCCTTACATAATGGCTTTGGTGTTGTTCAACCTCCCTGATTTTCAAGGTCACATGGAAACAGTTCACCACAACCACAGGATCCACAACCATGACTGGCAAATCTTGTTGAGGAGTCCATCACGTTTAACCTTTGTGCCATCATACGTGGAGAACATGCTGCCATCAAATGATATGACGCCATTGTATTCTATAGGTCGGAGCTTATTCTCTTATTGTAATTTACTACATGGCACATGATGTCATTTTTAGAGTTATTTTTATACTAACTTGTCTTGTGATCAGTGCCACCAACCTTAGCAAACATGCCAACATCCTATTCTGATGGTATGAGCTTATTTTGTTGTCCCTTACATTATGGCACGTGATCCATATTGTTGGAGGTAATTGTACACTAACTTGTCTTGCCTTCACAGGTACTGCTCCAATGGAAGTGGAAGTGAATCAAGTGACTGAGATATCTTCTGGCACGGAGTCTTGCTCTACAGGTTATAGTTTTGCACTCTTAATTTGCTTTCCCACTTTGGTGTACTAACTCTTACCATAACGTTATATTACAAAATTGTCCAACTCATGTGTTCTTTCTTTTTAGCCCACACTCACAGTTCTCGCATCTCAAGCCCTCATCGTCAATGAATGGAAGTTGCTTGTGTCAATGAATGGAAGCATCTCATCGTCAATGAATGGAAGTAGCATGTGTGAATCAAAGTAGCTTGTGTTAATGGGTGTCATGGTTGTTGGTGTGAGAGAGTGGTTAAAATCATTTGGTTAAATTGTACTAGATACTATGTGTCGTTACACTATGGGCCATCCATCTAGATGGTGCTAGATTGGTTTACAGAAGATCCTTTTGAATTGCCACCCATCCATCCATGCAACTGCTTTCTGTACCTTATATAGGTATGGTCGAACAAACTTGTTCAGTCCTTTCATGTCAAATTATATATGGACCGACTGTCCGTTCATTGGAAAAATGGTTATCCTTCCATTCGTTGATCGTGATTGGTTGGTCTATGGTTGAATTTATTATTATTTGCTTCTGGGACTAAATCCTATACCAAAAATGCGAGAAAAATGTTCAAATGCAGTCCCTAGCATATAAAAACCTCTAATGCTTTCAGGGCACTCACAATACAAACTCTACCATAGAGTGTAAGAATATTTATGAAGCTCCAAGGTATCATAGACTTGGAATGTAAATAATCGACGAAGTCTTGGTTTTTCTCCCTATCTCTTCAATTAATATACTGCAAAATCAGCAAAATACTATAATTAGGAGACAAATATTTAGGCTTAGACTATATGGTATAGTATCTATTGTTAGTGCATACTCAACGATGAGGTAGTTCCTGGTAGTTACGCAATCCTTATAAACATATGAACAATCCTAAAATTGTACTCATTCCAAGTACATACATTAAAAGTGATCTATGTTTTGTTTGACACTATTACAAATGTGCAAGGTCAAAGTATGCCAAATATCATCTGATTTTTCTTCAACAAGGTAGGATAGTCCGACGATGGTTTATTCGAGCAACCCTGATAGTCCTTCCATTGATATGATCTACAGATAGGACAGTCCTTCTTAAATGGGCCAAGTGACAATTGGGCCGTACCTCTACAGCCGTCAATTGCAACTGTCACTGTGAATAAATTTACAGCAGTCACTCTCTTCTACAGCTCCGATGTTGAAGCTACCATTGAAGCTGTCATCTTGGGAACCACTGCCTATGACACGAAAACGAAGGAGCCATCATCGAATCTACCATGGATGGAAGGCAAGCATCTCGCATCTTTCCCTTCATTAATTTGCTTTGTTTCTTAGGAGTTTGCAGTAGGGTTTTAGATTTAGATTTGGGGGAAATGCATTGGTGGATTTGTTAATTGGTTTGGGGATGGGGAGGCGGTGGGGGGTGGCAGAGCCAGTGTCAAGTTCGTTTAGTAAGGGGGGCAAAAACCTTGACCCCCAATGGATGCTAATCAGCACTAAATTTACTATAGCAAGTGCCTAAAATCACGATTAAATCTTTATGCAAATCAACCTCTCCATTGTACTAGCCCCCTTGTAGTGATGATGTTTTCATAATGAATTTGATGTTTGTTGTGAATGTGTTGAGTACCAAAGTTGTAGATAATATTTATAATACATTCATGCATTTATTAGGATGTGCCTATGAGTTAAGCATTGAATCAAGTGTTGTAACTTGCTTTCTAATTTTTTATTTGTTTCTATTAGTGATGACAGTTCTGATGTGACGTTGTATCCCATGGACGTGTGTAAGGTCCCTAGAAGGATATTTCCTTGGGATTCATATGTTGCTAGAACATATAATAACATAGGGCACTATGACGACCCCTGTGATTCTCCATTAGAGTACTTTCACAAAGCAAGTTAGTTTAGGATGTTTCGAGCAGGCTTAGATAGAAGACCTATGTACCATAAGCATAGGTGTGTGAGTTGCAACCACTTGAAGAACTTTCCCAAAATGGACTGTATTGTGAAGGCATTTGAGGCCATGGGTTTGTAGAATATGATGGAGATGAGGTAAAACTGGAATGAGATGATAATCAGATAGTTCTATGCCACACTAGAAGTTCTATGCCACACTAGATGGTAATCAGATCTTTCTCTGATCTTGCACAAGCTTGCAGATTGGATTACCAGACAATGATGCAAGTTCCCATACCAGTTGATCTACCTTTAATGACAAATGAGTAGGCCAATATCCTTTACTATCCTATGATTAGTGGTGCACATAAATATTTAAGGAGGATACCCAAGGTTAATTGGAAGCTTCTAAAGTGGACAGTCATGTCTGGCTATGAGAACTTGGTTGAGACTAAGCTAAACTGTACTTTCGAAGAGACGATGCTAGCCATGAAGAATCATATCATAGTAAATTTCCTAGAAAATATGGTTGATGAGATGGGATATAAAAGGCAGGACCCATACAACCCACTAATCTTCCAGCCTTACATAATGGCTTTGGTGCTGCACAAGCTGCCTGGTTTCAAGGGTGACATGGATACAATGCACGAGTGCTACGAGGTCTGTAGGCATGATTTGGAGTTCTTAGAGAGGCCTCCATCACCTTTATTATTTGTGACATCAGACCCATCATCTTCTGAAGGTCAGTGTTTATTCTGTTGTCCTTACTTTATGGCAGATGATGTATTTTTTGGAGTAATTTGTATACTAACTTGTCTTCAAACCCATCGAGCACGGAGGAGGAGGACATGGAGGAGTAGGACATGTCAACATCGAGCATGGAGGACATGTCGACATTGACTTCTGGATCCATGGCCTTCTGAAGGTCATGTTCTCATGTCTCAGGCCCTTGTCATCAGGATGGAAAGTAATATCTTATATATGTGTAGACATGTCATGTTTGTTGGTGTGAGAGAGAGTGGTTAAAGTACTACTTTGGTTATTTTGTAGATACTAATTATTGTTGTTGCACTGTGGCCCATCCATCGGATGGTTTGTGTTTGCACACTTTGATTAACCTTGGTGTTCGGCCTTTGCCTTTTGCTCCCTGATAATTTCCATCCGGCCTTTGTGTTCTGCGCATGGACAGACCGTCCCACCATTAGTTAAAAAAATTTAGATGCACTACAACAAACCAAGGAATTCTCCAACAAAAATTTAGACGCAAAGTATGACCTTGAAAATGCCATTTGTGAAGCCGTTTGGAAAAAACTTCCTCCATCCCAAATTGTAAGTCGTTGGACTTTTTTGATACAAAGGTTGACCACTTGTCTTTTTTTAAAAAATTTGTGGAAAGATAGCTAAATTCAAGTCATTTTTGAAGAACTTCTATTAATAAAGCAAGCTATGGCAAAAGAATTGCATTTTGCACAAAATTTTGAATAAGACGAGTGGTCAAAGTTTATGTCAAAAAAGTCAAACGGCTTACAATTTAGGACAGAGGAAGTACTAGTTTATATAGTTGCAGTTCCTGCCAAACCAAAACTAAGGCATGGTGCTTTGTGTTGGTCTCCTAGGGCACAACACATAATTTTACAAAGCTTGGCATCGCTATATGAAGTATTAGGGCCTACTGTTTTCTCGATCAAGGGGTGAATCTATTATTTGTTTTGATAATAGGTTTTAATATGTTTTACCACATAATACAAGAGACAATATTTGTTATGAAACGACAAGGACAAACAAGAGATAATGATTGAAACACTTGATCAACTTTGAGATGGTGCTAAACTTCTTGGTAATCCTTCACTCGCACACTTGCGAGGAAACAAAATACTGGTCAAACTTGATCCTTGGGAAAAATAATCCTCTAGGATCATCCTCCACTCGCACACTGGCAAGGAGGCACATTCATCATCCATAGACTATTACAAACTACTACTTGACTACTTAAACTAATTTAAACTAAATACTTGTACTTCTAAACACGATCCTCTCGCAGGGAGGATCATGATTAGCCTCCCTTCGCACGCTTGCGAGGAGGCTAGTCGGCTTAGTGGTTCTCATTGATGGATTCATCGGATCCACCACCGTCGCCATTGCTGCCACCGCCGTTGCCGTTGCCATTGCCGTTGCCGCCGTTGCCACCGCTGTTGCCATTGTCGCCGCCGCCACCGTTGTCGTTGCTGTTGTCGCTACTGTTGCCATTGCCATTGTCATTGTTGCCACCGCTGTTGCCATTGTTGTTGCCATTGTCGTTGCCATTGCCGCCGCTGCCATTGCTGTTGCCATTGCCGCTGCCATTGCCATTGCTGCCATTGTCATTGCCATTGTCGCCACCACCGTTGCCATCCTCCTCTTCCTCGTCCTCCTCCTCCTCCTCGTCATCGTCGTCGTCGTCCTCGTCCTCCTCTTCCTCGTCCTCTTCCTCGGAGTCAGCGCCTTCCTCCTCCAACTCCTCCAGGTCCTTGTCCTCGCCATCGAATGACTTGACATCAGACTCGGGATCAGAGGGGATGGAGGAACTGTCATCGTCATTGCCCGGATCTGCATGGTTGGAAATGTCATCGTCGAAGCTTGAGGGGTGGGGAACTTGGGTGGGCTATCCCCATGGGGGTGGCTTCAGAGCTGGAGGAGGGAGTGGTGGGTTTGGAGCTGGAGGAAGGAGAGATGTTGCTTTGGAGCGGGAGGAAGGAGATGGCCGGATGATGTGATGAGTGAAGAAAGCAGAAGATCGGATGACTGGCATTTATAGCTAAGCTTGGGTTGCGACCGAAGGACAAATGAAAAGCCTCAAAAATTATCCAGGATGACAACTTTAGCCGCCAACTGATAATTCATGGAGCTTCCTTCGGTTTGAAGGAAACCATCGACGGTCTGGGCTGGCAAAATTTCTGAAAAAGCAATAGTCCGTCTGGTGGCGGCATTAATTTTGAAGTGACTGCCTTGGAACTACAGCCGACTGAGAGGTACGTTACTCGCTCCATTTCCAAATAATATACATTTTCAACTCAAAAGCATCTTATTCAAATTTTTTGACCGTTTGTTTTGAGACAGAGGGTAGCCCATGATTTTTGACCGTTTTCTTGTCGGATGCTCCTTGTTACCTTATTTTTTAAAAGAAATTCGTAGTGACGCCTGTTGGGCTTTTCGTGCCTTATTTTTTGAAAAATAACTTACAATAAATAAAAGGAATTCATAGTGACACCTGTTGGGCTTTTGTTGCCTTATTTTCTAAAACAAATGAAGCAAAACTAGCTGCCCGACAGCGTAGGGTTCGACCGGGCCAGAGAAAACCGAGGGAAGAGGTTGCACCGCTGGGATACTCAATTGTTTTCAATATATCATGAGCGGATTTAAATAAATTCTCCAACAAACCTGAACATTCATTCAAAGACTTGCACACAAACTTGAACATTGATTCAAATATAAATTACATTTAGGATGACCATATGACAACTACTACAACTAAATTTGAAACTACTGAAAATATAATTCTAAAAACAAACATGATCCATCTCACAGAGCATCATCCTCCCCTCGCACGCTTGCGAGGAGGCTGGTCGGAGATGTTGTTGTCACCGACGGATTCGCCGCCGCTACCGCCGTTGTCGGTGTCCGTGCCGCTGTTGAAGGAACTCCAGCTCTCGTAGGCCCTGGGATCACTGTAAGTGATGCCGGGGCCTTCGCCGCCGTAATCGTCACCACCGCCAACATTGCCTTCGCTGCCTCCTCCATTGTCCCTGCTGCCATTGTCTCCACCGCCGCCGCCATTGCCCCCCGCCGCCGCCAATGTCGCTGCCACCTTCCTCATCGTCATCACTGTTGTACACGTCGTCATTGTCCGCATCATCGTCAGCATCCCTCTCATCCTCTCCATCGGTGTCCCCCTCGTCCTCTTCGTCAGTGTCCCCCTTCTCAACGTCTGAACTGAGGTCGGTGTCAGAGTTCAGGGGGAGGAGGGAACATCGTCGTCGTCGGAATGATGGGAGTCCCCATCTTGCAACGATGGGGAACTTGGCCACTTGATTGGGCTCTCAGCCATGGAGGGTTTTGTTTGGTGAGGGAGATAGAAGAAGCCGGATGAAGTAGAGTTGTGGTGGAGAAGAAGTCAAATGGTTGTATTGCACTGCGTGCGGCCGCTTGGCTTCCCGCATGTGAAAACACTCGACCGTTGTTCGGCCATTGAAACAATAACCACAATGGAGCAAAGAAAACCTTCAATCTTGGTTCGGCGTTGGCAAAAGGTCAGCCAAAGGATAGTCCAGCTGAGTCTTGGGATTCTGGCGGTGTTTCATTGTGAATTAACAGCCTTTGAAGTGCAACTGACGGCCGTGGAAGTTGAGCGGACTAAAAAATTATTAAAAGAAATTAGTAGTGACGCCTGTTCGGCTTTTCTCAATTTATTTTTTTTAAAATGAAATAAATAAAATAAAATCATAGTGACACTGTTGGCTCTTATTTATGAGATTTTGCAATGTATATGAAGTGAAAATTTTCCCCGCAACGGATAATCATGGAGGTTCCTTCGGGTGGAAGGAAAGAAATACCCCCTCTATTGTCAGTATTTGAAAATATTCGAACTAGGGACAGTCCTTGTCAGGCGATGGCATTAATTATGAAGTGATGGCCTTGGAACTCTAAAAGACTCTAGAGTAACGTTATTCTACCTACATTTTTGACCCTCAGCCTTATTCAAAATTTTTGACCGTTTGTTTGGCGACTGAGGGAGTTGTCCATGGAAGTAACAAATTTGTAATTAGGGTAAACCCTAAACAATGTCAGGCATGGAGGAAGCAAAAAATCATATGGAAGTAACAAATTTCTTCCAAACAAAAGAAAGAAATTTCTTACTTTCACATGTTTCTTACAAAAAGAGTTTGAATCTTAAATTCCAGGTCCGTTCGGTGTTTGCATTTTTTCTGTGGGGACAGACCGTTCCCTACTTGGGCCTAGTTGGGCAAAAGTAAAGGCCATGGTTCCTCTACTGACACTGTATAGTGCGAAGTTTAATCATAATTAAGTACCATACTGCAATTGGACGAGAGTTCAAACCAACTTAACCCAGGCCAAGGACACATGATAACAATGATGCCAGGCATTTGCAACTAAGGATGGTAGTCATGTCCATTTGATGCTCGTGGTGTGTATCAAATTGGCACGCGTACCATGCGTAGTTTCAAAATTTGCATTTTTTTATCAGTTTTTTTAATGATGAAATTTATTTATCTTAGAGTTTATTTGTAATATACATGAAGGACAATGCAATTCCAAAAAGGTTTGTCATTTGTTTGTCAGATATTTTCATGAGATGTCTCTTATTTATATGAGAGTTTGCAAATATACATGATGTGTCTTATTTATATGAGAGTTTGCAATATACATGAAGGACAGTGCTTGTCCAAAAAACTAAATGAGCACCAAGTCACACGCATGGCATGAGCGAGCATGGGAGCAACCAAATCAGTTGTCAGAGATGGATGGATTAAGACAACCGCCTCAAGCAAACGTAAGCTTCAAAATCGGTTGAAGAACTGCCCTTGAAACTTGTTCTGTAGAGGTGGATGGATTAAGACAACTGCCTCTAGAAGATGCCATCTTCAGGATTGGTTGACATAAAAGAACCACCTTTGAAAATCGTTCTTCCGAGGCGGCGTACATAACTTAACCGACTTAGAAGTTTGCCTAGTTTCAGAGGCGGGTTTCTTAACTTAACCGCTTCTGAAGACAGATGTTCAGGGGTGGCTGTGTAGCTACAGTGTGGCCTTGCAAGGTTAGAGGAGGTGTGCTATGTGAACTGCCTCTGCTAAAAATGGGTGGTGTTATTCATGTCAATTTTTGTACTAGTGATCTAATTTTGCACCTACCGCATGAGGCACAGCTGGGGGGTCCCGTGCAGGCATGTTGGTGCTATCCAATCAAGAGGGGTCTAAGGATTCTTTGAAAAAAGTGTAAAAATAAAGCCAAAATTGAGGCTTCTGTGGTAGATGCATTCAGAGTGGAGGAGGTGTCGAAGTTCACAATGGCGTACTATACTGAGAACCTTCCCAGCGTGAATCCACCCCCTTGTTATAACAATGATGAGAGTTCATCGACCCTAAGCCTTTTCAAAGGGCAACTCGGAAAAGGAAGCGCAGGTACCCCTAAGACATTGCAACAACATGAGTTTCGCACTATCATGCTATACTTGTTGTTGAACCTTGAAGAAGTGGTTCCTTATCGAAAGTAAGTTCTCGATGAGCTTGTAACATAAGCCATCAATATCCTCCACCTATCGGTCTGACCCCCTTTGTCTCTTGTTTTTTAGGGAGTTTATTAATGAACACTGGACAGGGAATAGGGCTCCTACCAACCAAGAAGAAGACTATCTTCTCAAAAATGTCATGCCCGATTTTATTTCCTGGTTTTGTACGAAGGTACCATCCAACTTACCTCATTCCAACTTTAAGATTCCACTTTGCTCCTAGGAGTGAGTAATGTAATGATCTACATAGCGTTGCCTTGCAGGCATGCACGGATGCGGAAATGAGTGGTGAATTGAAATAGGTTGCACAGGGCTTCACCTGTAGGGTCATGTCATTCACCGTTTATGATGTGAATGGCTATCGCTTTTGCATGAGAAGGTACAAGGAGAGTCGGCCGACCCGAAGGACCACTTGCACAGGAGTTTGTACGCTTGGCACCGATGATCATGACTATTACTGCATAGTCAAAGAAATATACGAGCTCCACTTTGAGGGCCCCAAAGCTCTTAAACTAGTGGTATTAAAATGCCATTGGTTCGATCCTAATGACATGACAAGAGCCGATGACATTGAGTGTAACGTCCCGCCTCCTCAAGGCCAGGCCCGCTTACATCCGGCCGCTTATCTAGGACATAGACTGTCCTCACAGACCAACACTAGTCTTTTCTGCGCACTTTGTCCTCACTCGTGCGCACCCGGGAAGACTTCCCGGTCGGTCACCCATCCTTAAATTGCTCCAGGCCAAGCACGCTTAACCTTGGAGTTCTTTATTGATGGGCTTCCGGAAAAGAAGTTGCAACTTGTTGGTACGAGTATCCTATTAATCCTATTAAGCCCTGGGCCGAGGTGTTACATACTCACCCCCTTAGGAGACCGACGTCCTCGTCGGTCAACGCCAGGCCAGGAACGTCCCCTCTTGGCCACGTCCGTGTGTCCAGTGCCAGCGCATGTGTCATGCTGTGTGACCACTCTGGATCCACACCAGCCATGCACACCATGCCTGCGCAACTGACACACGCGCCCGTGAAACCGCAAGGGTCGGCTCTGATACCAACTGAAACGACCTTGATTTCCGCGAAGGAAAATCCACAGTGTCGGAGTGTAATATGACCATTTAAATCACATTACCCGATAACAGTTGAATCCATAGTCCATACATTGAACAAAAGAATACAAATAGAGGGAGTTACAATAACTTATTACATCGCCACAGGGCGGAATCAGAGTTCATGCAGCATAACAATAAAAGCTTGAGGTGCGGAAGCTATCTTCATCTCTCCAACTTGAGCGTAGGCACGAAACCCTCAATCGCTGTACTCCCCAGATGAGTACTCACTCCTTGAACCTGAAACCAAATTTTCAGTACGATTTGTACTGGCCACACTCCCACCCTATGCATTGCTTTTGTGGAAGTGGGTGCAAAAATAAGGGTATCTCAAAAGGAACCTATAAAGGCTGGGTTTTCCTATGCAAAGTTCAAGTATATAAAACAAAAGTATAATAAACAAGTTTTAAACACAGACCCATTCCCTTCATCTATCTCCATCCATATCTGTAGCATCATCTCATCTCATCTCCAACACCCTCTCAACTCTGGTCGACAAGCCAACTCCCCCTTGGCTTGCCTCAACGGCCCGCAGCCCTCAAACTGGCTCACGGCCGGAAAACACACTCAGAGGAAGGTAGAACACTCCACTCACTAGTCCGGTGCATGCGAAACATAGGAAAGGTCCATAGCCGAAGATTCGGCATATGTATCAATCGATCAACCATACACTCTGTAGAGGTTTCACTAATCCACCAGATAACCATCATCGATGCACGCGCGCACCTAGGCAGATTCCAGGCGCCTACTGCCATAGGCGATGCCACTCTACCATCCAGCACTGGATCACTGGAACTGTGAAGAGAGCATGTATCCGCTCCCGAAGAGGATGCCATGCCATGTACCCACTCCCGAAGGGGGTGCCATGATCGTCTCGGTAGGGTGTTAGCTCCATCCCATGCATATACCTTCCTATCACTTCTCGCCTAGCAGTAGTGGCATCGACCTATCCAGCGGTTCGGCCGTCTCCCCCCCATGGAGAGCGAGTGGAAAGCAAGAGATTCCTAGGTCCGGATACCAGCGCAACAGTTCCTAGATTTGACCAAACCGGGATATCTTCATCAGGGTTTATCTTTAACGTGCTACCACGGCACCTTCATCCCGGGCTCCACCTTTTCGAGGATCACACCCAAGGACCACCATCACATCTCAGTTAGCCCGCCACAGGCTCCTCTCTTAGGAATGTCCAGAACCATTCCCTGGCAAGACTTGCTCCAAAAGCTCGTCGTAGATCCCGGCTCGATCGACTCCACCCTCACCCTACTCCCTGCCGTAAGCTCCACCCCAAACCCGGATACAACATCATCAGCTCACATGATCATCTGAAACATCAACTCACACATCCAGCCTGGCACCCTCCAGGCCTTCCCCGGGTTCATCACGTCGCATCAAAATGTAAGCGAGTGAAGTATAGAAATTATAAGTATAGCAGATAAGCAGGTGGCTATCATAACAGCGGGTAAGCAGGTGATAGTTTGCAACAAGGTAGGGCTCATCAAATAAATACTCTATCATGCAGTCCTAGCACAGGCATAGCATTATAGCAACATGAATTTAAAGCACTAGCCATACTATAATTGTCATGCGTAATGGGATCTACGAGGTTGGGTGGTGTGTGGCACCTTCACTGACGTAGCTGTCGGACTTCTCCTGGTAGTCACTGTCGTCAAGCTTGTCCTCGCTCGAGCCTGTAACAAGATTTAACGGTCGCGGAAGCGACCCCTATAGATTAGCACAAAGAACTAATGCAAAATAGAAGATCCAAATACACTCAAACATAGCCTAGATAGATAGGGCTCGATTTATAGAAAATTTGGATATGTGGATCATAATTTTCTGAGCTCGTATGAATTAGTTATGAATTTTCAAAGATTTAACCATTTTCTGAAAAGAGAAAAGAGGCTCGAGGGGTTACGGTCTCAAGGTTCGATCTCGAGGGGTATTCTCTCGAGGGGGGTATGCTCTCGAGGATACTGTCTCGAGGGTTTCGGTCTCGAGGGGGTACGGTCTCGAGGGGTACTGTCTCGAGGACACTGTCTCGAGGACACTGTCTCGAGGGCACGGTCTCAGGTTACGGTTTCGAGGGTATGCTCTCGAGGATATGCTCTCGAGGGTACTCTCGAAGGCGGAGAAACTGCTCTGCTCCTACAACGGTGCTCGCTCTCGAGGGTACTGTCTCGAGGGTTATGCGCTCGAGGGGTACGCTCGAAGGCGGAGAGACTGCTCTTCTCCCACAGCGGGGCTCGGGCGGTGATGGCAAGGTTAAACATCCGGCGAGGGGCTGCTCCAGGACTTTGCTAACTCGTGCATCGTCCTCGGGTCGTCAAGGCGAACACGTAGGCAGTCATCGAGTCAGGAGCTTGGTTCCGGTGTCGTGCTTTATGGCGGACAGCGGCTCGAGGGTGACGGTGCTTGAGGTGTAGAACTCGAGGGTCGACGCGTCGAGGTGTCAAACTCGAGGGTCTGTCCTCCGACGGGTCAACTCGAGGGTCGGTTCTTCGAAGGGTCAAACTCAAGGGTGACGGTGCTCGAGGTGTCAAACTCGAGGGTCGGTTGTCGAAGGGTCAAACTCGAGGGTCGGTTGTCGAAGGGTCAAACTCGAGGGTCGGTTGTCGAAGGGGTCGAACTCGAGGTTCAGCTCGAGCGTGTGATCCGTCTCGGACGAGATCGGCTCGAACGCTGAGTTCCTCCTCGGCGATCGACGGTGGAAGAACCCTCGATTCCTGGTGCCACAAAGGATCTCCGGTGCCATTAACCCGCCCGTCGATTTCAGGACTTCACGACGGTCACGTCGATGGGCTTCAGGGCGACAGCTTCACTTCCGTGTCGAGCTCGACGGCAGACGGTGGCTCGATGGCGGCGGTGCCCGATGTACACTTCACACCGAGTCACTACAGCTCCAATTGGTGGCGTCGATGGACGGTTGGAGTCACGCAATGCCTGCTCGAGGTGTCGGCGGTGACCAAAACACACGGCGGAGTCTGCGCGGGCAGCAACTCCCACGGCGGAGCTTCGACAGGTTCTCGGTGCACGGCAACGGCACTCCGAGAGGGTCCACGGTCTCCATCTTGCCCACTCGATGCAGCTCGTCACGGCGGAGATTCCCGGCTTCTTCCTGCTCCTCGAGGGTGGTCGATGGTGGCAGGAACGACGGTGAACGACGGCGTTCTGGAGCGGCAACGTACTGACACGTCGACGACAAGGTGATTCGGGTCGATGCTCTGGTGAGGCAAACGCAGAGCTAGGGTGTGCACGGGGTCCGTCTCATCAAGGCGAGCGCGGATCCGAAAACAACGGAGGTCGAGGCTCAACAGAAAGGCGACTGGGTGATCTCGCCACGGCGGAGCTTGGCACGCGGCGATGAACTGGGCGGCTTCCATTCCGGCATCCTCCCGATGCCGTGGTCCGAGGGGCTCGGCTAGTCTCATGTGTGTGTGCGGGTGTGTCCAGTGAGGTCGGTAATGACCTGGGCCTACGCGCTCACGGCGGAGCGCCATGGCCAACAGCACGGCGGAGGGTTCGAGAGGGCGGCGATGGCGGTGCTCACCGACGGTCGAAGAGGATGGAGGTGCGGTACAAGTCCAAGCGGCTTCGGCTCACGGTACTGCTCCTCCTTCCTGCCCTCGACGCAGCAGCAGTGGCTCCGAGTCGACGGTCTCCCTCCTCAGCTCCGGCGGCGGCGATCTGGGAACCCTAGGGTGCCGGGGTGCTTGCTTTATAGGGCGGACGCGGTGGTAGGTAGCAGACGGACGGCCGATCACAGCTTTGCTTGATCGAGCGGTCAAGGGATGTCCAAGTCAGCAGCTGGGGTTCGAATTGGGTCTAGAGAACAGCGAGAGGGGGCTAGGTAACACTGGGTGTCGAAGTTCTTTATGGCGGCAGTGTTCCACTGCGGCGACAGTGCAGGTGCGCGCGCGCGCGGAGAATGTTGCCTGCGGTCGTGGGAACTTTTACGCGGGCTGGTCGGTCCAGGTGGCTTGCGGGCGCACGTCGATGCGGGGCGACACTGGATCGAGCGGTCGAGGGAGGTTGCTTAGGAGCGACACCGGGGAACAGTGCTGACGCGAGCACGCACGGCCGGTCGGGTGACCTCAGCGGGCGCGATGACACGTGGGTTCCACTGCGGGGCCCCATCGTCAGCGACTCCTCGGCAACGGAGGCTCGGTGCGGCGCGCGGACGCGCGCAGCTCTTGCTGGGCCGTCGGCCTGGTTGGGCCTCGCAGCGCGGGGTCGAGCGGCGAGCAGGGGGGTCGAGCGGCGAGCAGGGGGTCGAGCGGCGAGCAGGGGGTCGAGCGGCGAGCAGGGGGTCGAGCGACGAGCAGGGGTCGAGCGGCGAGCAGGGGTCGAGCGGCGAGCAGGGGTCGAGCGGTTGGGCTGCTCGGGCCGGTTCCTTCTTTTCTTTTTCCTTTTCTTTTTCTTTTTCATTTTCAAATATATTTTTATATATACTTATATATATGGTGTGCTTATTTTGTGCAACAGAATAGTGAGCATACATGGCCCAAATACTTCTAGGGTATTATTCCCTTAATATTTATTTTTCAAAATAAATATTATGTTGTTATTTTTAATAACCAGCACATAAACCAAATAAGAATCCAAATCACTCTTTTTAATGCAACATGATGATTAAACAAATGAAACATTAAAATGTAACATGTGAACATAGAGCATTGTTATGAGATGTTAATTAACTTGCAACATATGAATGCCATGCATGACATGCTAGGGTTGATGCATATGTAAGGGGTAGATGATGACATGTCGCACCACATCACTCGAGGTTTTGTCAAAAAATTTTGTAGTTCGAATTTTCGGGTTGTTACATTGAGCAAGTCAAAATTCGATAGGATTCCATCTATACTGGACAAGATGTCTATATTGTGGCTCAACAGGTCACATAAGTTTATTATCTCCCATGGGCGTGCCAAAAAGACGAGAAGCTTAAGGGTTGGTACCTTGTGCACTTGGTATCGGCACGCGGTAAAGCACCTCTCGCAAACGATGATGATTATAACTTTGACCCAAAGGAAGAATAGCAGAGATAGAAGGGCGTTTGGAGATAGACATTCTTTCGTTGATGGGCATTGAAGTAGATAACAACATCGATGAGGACGAGGGTGAAGTGGTGCAAGATCCTAAGGACATAATGATGCTTGAGCGATGAAGGGCTCAGCACGATAGAGTTGTTGAGAACGATGGAGGTGGTGAGGATGGAGATGATGAGGACTTAAGAGAGCTTGACAATATTTATAGTGATCATGACAATAGTGATAGTGATGATGAGGAGCCAACCACTGCCATTCGTGAAGATAATTTCTAATTTATGTAATACTATATTGCTCATATTATTACTTTGCAATTATGTTTCGTTCATTTTGCATCTCTTTACAAGTACTTATTCATTATTTGTGCTAATTGGTTTAATCTTTGTCATTGCAGGCACAGGACAAAATGCCGAGTGGAAGTAGACCACCGCGACGGATGGAGGTCAACTTGCGCTACCTGAGGATCGACCCCGACAAGGAGGTGGAGGAGCCGCCGTTGGTGGAGTCATCGATGTGGGCCCGCAGGACGAAGGGGCTATTTCTGGCGGACGACGATGACCGATAGGATGAGGAGGAGGAAGAGGGCGAGCAGGACGAGGGCGAGGTGACACCAGGGGAGACGGCTACCTCAGGTTCGAGCAAGGTCTACCAGCACAGGATCACATGCCTCCCTTCAGCATCGCTCGTGCTTGCCAATCGTCCGGTGATTCGACCCGTCGGTGAAAAGTAAGTAACCATTCATGTTTTCATGACTTATTCATATGACATGTTTAAAATCGAACTTCAAACTAACAATTCTTCTTAATGACTCATGTAGGAACTGGACGCGTGTGCATGGGGGCAGTTCACACCTTATCAATGGCATGCTGGCCCTCTTGATCAAGAAGCACTACCCTGGCCTTGTCACCCACAACGGGAGAACATAGCCGCCCTGGAAGTGGTGGGACTTTGCCAACAAAAGGGACAAAAACAAGGTCCCCATTGCGACCAAGATCAAGAGGAAGTTCTGGGTGAGTCTTCATCGCACCGCTTTGTCAATACTACGTATTCGTTGGACATTGTTGAAATAATGAAAATGATACAAGATATCTATATGCAGGAGTGGTTCACGTGCGAGCCCGGGCACGAGGTCGAGGCATCGCGAGTGCAGGACAAGGTCTGCGTAGAACAACTCAAGGACATGTACCACGAGGCGCACCTCCAGGTCCTCAAGGACATGCACATGGACTGCTGGGTGGCCATTGTGGACGAGTGGAGAAAGCCAGAGTCGTACGAGCGGCGTAGAGACAAACGAGGGGACCACCTAGCGATGCCAGGGCGGCACACCACCAAGGGAGCCGCCCCTCTTAGGGTTCATGGACACATGGGTACGCTTCTGCTGATTTATTTATTTATTTATTTATTCTAGCACTTCATTCTCATTACGTGTAGTAATCTTTGTATTTTCCTTGCAGTCCCAGTCACATGGTGGCCAGGTGATCAACGAGTTCATGGGGTACGCCTTGTCTCACAAAGGGAAAGCGATAGATCCAGACAACATCTATGACCCAGCGGAGGGGATCGACGCGTATACCAACCCGAACGCCTACAAGAAGATGGTCGAGTACACCGCGGTGGTTCACAAGCACCATGGTGAGACCTTCGATTCAGCCACCGAGCCCCTAGATATAGACATCCTGATGAGGATGGGAGGAGGGAAGCAGCACGGCCAGTACTATATTTCCCACAGCGCAATCGACCCAGCCACCGTTCCCACACTTCGCCAGGTTCATCGATCAGACAACACGACCTCCTCCGATGTCCCCATACGACCTCGGCAGCCGAGCTCCATGCAGATGGTGGCAGAGGTTCAGGTAACTATAGTTTTATTCGTCGTTCATTAGTTGTACATATGTACCTTTCTTTTTGCATTATTTAAACAACGCGGGTGTAATATTGCAGTCTGAGCTAGCCGAGTTGCATGCTGGCCCAACAGGCGGCCGCACATGAGGCCCATCGGCAGGAGCTGGCGCGTCAAAGGGAGCAGTCGGTGTGCGAGATGGAGGCTATCCGACAGCACTCGGCGTGTCATATGCAGGACTTTGCCGGCTTCTTTCAGTCCCTTCAGATCCCTGGTGTCATCCTGCCTCTGTTGTCTCCCTCGATGTTCGCTCCACCCCCTGCTCCTGGCCCTATAGGGACTCTGGTGAGAATATATTTGTCTATTGTTTTGGCTTATGCGGCCATCCTACAGGTACTAATGAGATCGCTTCTCCTTTGTGCAGCCACAGTCGGCGGGTTCGAACCTGGCTTCTCCAGATGGCTCTTCTCTAGGACATGGGTGGCCGGTTGGCCCGGTTGTCCCTCAGCCACAGTTCATGTAGCCAGTGGCGTTCCTCCTGGGCCTACGCAACACGTGCCCTCCGGGTGGGCAAACGGCCCTCCTCCACAGCACGGCCACTCCGGTTGGGCAAGCGGCCCTCCTCCGCACCCCGGGTTGACGTACCAGTACCAGTCGGCGCCGCAGCCAGGACACTCCGCGTGGTCTTTGTGGTCAGCTGGGAGCTCTACACACTCTGGTGGACATAGGGACGGTAGGTCGCAGCACGAGAAGTGATGGCCGTTGTGATTGTTGGACTTTGTATGAATTTGCGATTGTTATGTGGGACATGTTGGATTTGCGACTACTAATGAATGTTGGACTTCTTAGATGCATTTGTTATGGATGACATGTGATATGTATGTGTATTTGTGTTATATATATGAATTTGTCTTGTATATATATATATATCTAAAATAACTTCTATGCACCGGTGTTATCTGTCACCCCAGGGTGGTAGCTATCCGCACCAAAAAACAAACATGCAACTACTGACACAGGAACTGAGCGCACTAGACTTGTTCCAAACTAAAGCATGTGCTCGGCCTGACACAAACCAGATAGAATTGCTGCATAAGGTCCAGAACGCTCTATTTCATCTTTGTTTACCTTGAGCCACTGACAGGTGGGCCTGGTTGCCACGTGGCCATTTCTCACTAGTACCGGACCACATTGCTAAAGGTAGTTGCATGCTTTCACATTTTACATGAACGGATGGACCAGCATGGGAACGGTGGACCAGCATGCTTACATGCAAGGAGTTCAAAGTTAGTGGATGCTAAAGTTTCAATTATTAATATCTAACTAACCACATGTCTGATTTATAATTTGCTTTCACCATAATATTTCTTGTGATTTTATCTACAAAACAAGATCCCACATGACCAGACCATATTTTGTTAAAGGAAAAATTTATAACATCTCGCTCCTGCATGCGACAGTAGGTGACAAAGCTAGCGCATGCACCAATTCAAAATATGCCTCGAAAACTGTCACACTCTGATTTTGAAGGATTAAAACCAAGACAAAAGCTCATGTACGCTCGGATTAAATTACAGACATAAACGACAAATTACATGGTCCAATAAGCACAGTGTTCGAATAAAACAATAATACATCGTACCATAATTACATAACTGTCATCAGAATAAAGCGGAATATAAATAACATTGTCCAAAGCGAAAGGCAACTAAATGACGTAGACATAGCGACTCCATCTCGCCACAGGAAGGTCGACGGCAGCATCACGACGCCTAACATCCCAGATAGTTCTTAGGAAAGTCACTATCCGAGTCATCACTTGAGCATCCTTTATTTAGGAATTAGCAAGGGTGAGTTCCATGTCGAAACTCAGCAAATAGAGGAGGGAAGTAATGACATGCAAGGCTAAAACAAGGTATAGCTGAAAGATAAACTACGGTAGCATTTTTAATGTAATAATTAAATTTAATTTATTACAGCCTATTCTCTAATCAACTTGGTTGAAACACCTAGCCCTTGATTAAGGTTCAAGTAACAATTAAAATATCATTTAATATAATAGATATAAGCATATATCATTAAACATGAGATAGCCATCTCAAAGGGAATACAAGATAGCCATCCCGTTCAAACCCGAGGTAGCAACCTCAAATAACATCACCACGATTTAACAGCTTAAACCATTTGGCTAAGTCATGTGAGGATTTGGGCTGCTCATGACCGTGAGCACGGACGATATATTAATTTTAACTCTGCACAGAGATGTACACTTTTACTCCAATTTATGATTACTCTTTATTCCCGAGGTGATCAGCCTCTTAGCCCATTACCAAGATAGGTTGGCAGAGGTAACAACGAGGTTCTTCACAGGGTCATAGGCAGTGACAACTCACTAGCAGTGAGTGCAAGCATATGGGAGACTTCATCGTGAGGCCGCCCCCTACACGGATCCCTAGGCCCTCCATACTAAATACTTGAAAACACCCCAGCAACCATGGCTATAGCTACCCGTCGGTAAGTTGTCCAACCTGCCCATGATTGTCCTGCTAATAGACCAAGCCAGTGCTCATTAGCCTAGAGATGTATGGAAGTCCTAGGTTGTCGCTCCATAAACAGGACCACAAGGGGGAGGAGATACGGATACCCTCATCAACACGAGTCCCACTAGCATCCGTTTCCCCCATTATTCACCGCCAACCAACGACGCGGAACATGTTAAGAAGCATCCGTTTCCCCCATTATTCACCGCCAAGAGCCCACGGCTCCAACAGGTTAAGAAGCAAGTTTTATCTTCATTAAAAGGTAAAAGGTGAGTAGAGCACTAGCAACCTAATAACCTATCAACTAAAACCCCCATAGGTGATATTTGGGTAAAGTGGCTAGTCATTCCTATGGTTTACCGATTTGAGACACATGTAATGTATTAATTAAAAGTGAATAGGCTCAATTTGATCAAACTACACTTGCCTTGGTTGATGTCCTACTACACGTAGTCCTCCGGGTCCTGCTGATCCTCGTTCACCCACGTCTCATTCTCTATACGTCACAACCATCGCACATAAGCAAAACATGGAAGCAAATGTACTTCAATTAGGAAGTACACCAAAACATGTTAACAGTAGAAAACAATAGCATAGAACTATTCTACTCGTCGAGATGATTCAAAAAAGTATAAGTTTGCTAAAAACAGAGTTAAAACATGAAAGTTATGGCCTAAACAATACTAGGGTCTAATCTGTAGAAAATAGGACTCAAATCTAAATACTTTTGAACTGCAAAGAACTAGATCGTAATTAAGCAAAATTGTAAGGGCTTTTCTACAAAAGTGTCAGTGGCGGCGGTGTTGACCGCGCTGACGACCACATGGCGGCGCGGGAGCGGCCGGGTCCCGTGGACTAGTTGTGGACCGACCCCGTGGACCAAGTCCATGGGTCCACGGTGGACCGACGGCGGTCGGGTCGACCCCGGTGACCACGGCCATGGTCGCCGACGGTGACCTCGTGGCTGCGATACTGTGGGGCACACGGGGCCAAGCCAAGACCACGCACGCATTGCGCGTGCGTGTGTGCGTACGGGAAACGGCATAGCCCTGGCGGGGTGAGGCCGGAACGGCAGGGCGACGCGCGATGACATCTCTGTGACCCTTCGGTGGTGCACAGCGGCGCACGAAGCGGGCGAAGGTGTCCACGGAGGGCATCTCTGTGACCCTCATGGTCACGCAGAGCTTGGGCATGGGCTCACCTCGGCAATGGATGGCGGAAGAGGCGAAGACGATGGTGGCGGCATGAGCTCGGTGGCTAGGGATTCGTGGCTCGCGAAACCGAGTGGCGACGGCGGGCTAGGGCTGCGTAGGGCGGCTCGGGAGGCGACGCGCCGCGCTTTATAGCGTGCAGTGAATCTCAGGGCATGTACGACGGGTGACGCAGCGCGGACCTGAGTCCAGCTCAGCGCTCGTCTCCGTGAGGGAGACGACACTATGCTATGGGTCCCATTAGTGTGGGTCCCACCAGTCAGTGGCTCAGGTCGGATTGCACTGAGGCAGGCGGCGGCTGTCACGTGGGCCCAGCTTGTCAGTGTCTGAGTGGGCGGGCGCACGGCCGTGGCCTGCTGGGTGGCTAGCTGGGCTGCTCGGCACACCACGCGGCTGCGGGCGCAAGGCCAAGGCGGGCCGCTGCGCTGGGCTGCTGGCTGGGCCACTTGTCACCTACCGTGACTGGGCTGCCTTGCGGGCGGCCTGCGGTTCGGCTGGGCTACCTGCTGGCTGGCCTGGCCGCTTGTGGTAAGCCTTGGCCATTGCTGGCCGGCTGCTACTGCTGCCGCCTTGGCCATGGCTGGCCAGAGCTGGCCATGGCCGGCTAGGGCTGGCCATGCTTGGCCAGTAGGGGCTGGAGGTGGCCAGGGTCCACTAGGGACTGGCCTAGGCTAGTTAGACTAGGTTTAGTTAGTCTAGGAGTTAGAGGGGACAAGTTAGAGCATGTTATCAACTAGAAAACAAAGCAAAGCTTAGACAACAAGCTCAAACAAGTCAACCAAAAACTATGCAGCAGCATGAATGCAACAATGCATGGTTTTTTAACGTACTACACATTTTAAGGTAGTTCATAAAATATTTATAAATGGCCTATGAATGTAAAGCATCTATACAGAGAATGAAGTCAAATTCGTTTACTATTTAAAGTTCAAAATCAGGGTATTATAAACCTACCCCCTTCAAAGAATCTCATCCTCGAGATTAGAAGATTTAGGAAACAATTCTAGATATTCTGCTCTTAGATCCTCTTCCCTTTCCCAAGTAGCCTCATCCTCTGAGTGATACTTCCATTGTACTTTACACCACTTAACAACCTTACTTCTGATGACTGTCTCGGCTGTCTCCAAAATCTTGGATGGACTCTCATCATAAGTCAAGTCTTTCTGCAAATCCACTTCTTCTGTAGGCAATTCTTCCCTTGCGACTCTCAAACACTTCTTGAACTGAGATACATGAAACACATCATGCACATTGGATAGGTGAGCTGGCAACTCTATCTGATAAGCTACTTCTCCTTTCCTTTCCAAAATCTTGAAAGGACCAATGTACCTAGGAGCTAACTTTCCCTTGACCTTAAACCTCTTGAGATTCCTCATTGGAGACACTTTAAGATAGACATAGTCACCTACTGCAAACTCAAGCTCTCTTCGATGGACATCTGCATAACTCTTCTGCCTTGGTTGAGCTACTTTCAGATTACGCCAAACCACTTGAACTTGCTCTTCTGCTATTTTCAAAGCATAAGGACCAAAAACTTGTCTTTCTCCTACTTGATTCTAGAACAAGGGTGTTCTACACTTCCGTCCATACAATGCTTCAAAAGGAGACATCTTTATACTGGCCTGATAGCTATTATTGTAAGAGAATTGAGCATAAGGCAAATTGTTTTCCCAACTATCACTAGATTCTAGGGCGCAGGCCATCAACATAACCTCTAGAATCTGGTTAACCCTTTCTGTCTAACCATCTGATTGTGGATGATAAGCTGAACTAAACCTTAACTCGGTTCCCAAAGCTTCATGTAACTTCCTAGAATTTGGATGTAAACTGTGTACCTCTGTCTGAGATAATTCTCGTAAGAACTCCATGAGCACACACAATTTGAGCCATATATTTCTCAGCTAGTTGTGCTCCACTGTAAGTGGTCTAAAAAGGTATGAAATGAGCAACCTTGGTCAAATGATCCACTATCACCCAAATAGAATCAAAACCTCTCTGAGTTTGAGGCAAACCCACAATAAAATCCATACTGATTTCATCCCACTTCTATTCAGGTATCTTCAGCGGTTGCAACAATCCTGCTGGCCTTTGATATTCTACCTTTACTCTATGACAAGTATCACACAAGGCAACATACTCCCTGATGTCTCTCTTCATACCTTTCCACCAATAGTGTTCCTTTAGATCTTTGTACATCTTAGTACCTCCAGGGTGAATGGAATAACCTGACTCATGACACTCCTTAAGAATAGTATCCTTGATCTTTTGAATATTAGGCAAAAAGAGTTTGTGCTTATACCAGAGTGTCCCTTCTTCATCAACACTGAATCTCGGGGCTCTATCTTCACTAACCAACTTAACAATCTCCAGAAGTTTCTCATCAGTTTTTTGACCCTTCCTGATCTCTTCTTCAAGTGTTGGTTCCACATCTATAGAGGCTCCCAGAGTGTTAGCGACAAACCCCAAGTGGAGATACTCGAATTTAGCTAACAACTCTTGAGGTAACTCTATCACTTCTAACATGTTTAGCTGACTCTTTCGACTCAAAGCATTTGCAACCACATTAGCTTTACCAGGATGGTAGAGAATCTCTAGATCAAAGTCAATGATTAATTCTAACCATCTTCTCTGCCTCAAATTCAAGTCCTTCTGAGTGAATATATACTTCAAGCTCTTGTGATCTGTGTAAATGTTACACTTGTGGCCTAGGACATAATGTCTCTAGATCTTCAATGAATGTACTATAGCTGCCAATTCTAGATCATGAGTTGGATAGTTCAATTCATGTTTCTTCAGCTGTCGAGAGGCATAAGCAATAACCTTACCCTCTTGCATCAACACACAACCCAAACAATATCCAGAAGCATCACAATAAATAGAGAAGTCCTTTGTCATATCTGGCAGAGCTAACACTAGTCTGCTGTCAACCTCTTCTTCAATTCCTCAAAGCTGGCCTGACACTATTCGATCCACTTGAATAGTTTGTCCTTCTCTAGCAAAGCAATCATTGGTTTAGCTATGGTAGAGAACCCATCAATAAACCTCCTGTAGTATCCAGCTATTCCTAGAAAACTCCTGATATCCTTGACATTCTTAGGTGAACTCCACTTAAGCACATATGTGACATTCTTAGGACTAACTGTAACTCCATCCTTGGAAATAACATGCCCAAGAAAAGAAACTTCTTGCAACCAGAATTCACACTTACTGAACTTGGCATAAAGCTGATGTTCCCTCAACTTCTACAACACCATTCTTGGAATAAATTAGAATATCATCAAGGAAGACAACCATAAACTTATCAAGATACTCCATAAAAACTTTATTCATCAAGTACATAAATTAAGCTGGAGTATTGGTCAACCCAAAAGACATCACTGTATACTCATAAAGACCATATCTTGTGGTGAAAGCGGTCTTTGGAATATCACTAGGTCTAATCCTCAACTGATGATAACTGATCTCAAGTCTATCTTAGAAAAGACACTAGCTCTCTTCAACTGGTCGAACAGATCTTCAGTTCTAGGTAAGAGGTACTTATTCTTAACAGTTACCTCATTCAAAGATTTATAATCTACACACATCCTTTGTGTTCCATCTTTCTTTTCTACAAAGATTACTGGGGCTCCCCATGGTGATGAACTAGGCTGAATATAACCCTTAGACTGTAATTCTCTAAGTTGTGACTTAAGTTCTTCTAGTTCATTAACAACCATTCTATAAGGTCTTTTAGCTATGGGTGCAGTACGAGGTAACAAATCAATGATAAACTCAATCTCTTGTTTAGGTGGCATACCTGGCAAATCCTCTGGAAAGACATCCGAAAACTCATTGACAACTCTAATGTTCTCCAATGGTTCATCACTAAGATGATTCACTGTTACCTGATACTTGGATGGCAAGAAAACCACAACATCTACTACATCTCCAGTAGGTGCAACCAAGCTCACTATCCTTTCTGAACATTTAATATTTGTCTTCCACTTGTTTAACCAACTCATTCCCAAAATGAGATCAAGACCTTCTGACTCAAGCACTATGGGTCTAGTAGGAAATTCAACCCCCCATAAGTTAATCTTTATATCTGGACACCAGACATTAGAGTTCATGGTTCCTCCTGGTGTTCTTACTTTCATTGAGCTAGGCATAAGTTGGGTTGGTATGCTATGTTTATGAACAAAATGACTACCAATGAAAGAGTGTGATGCACCAGTATCAAATAGAACTGAAGCTGGATGAGAATCAACAAGGAACATACCGAGCACCACATCTGTAGCTTCCTCAGCAGTCTCCACCTTGACGTGGTTCACCTTCCCAAAATTCTGTGGCTTCTGATTTTGAGGACAACCATTAGCATAGTGTCCCACCTTGCCACACTTGATGCAAGCATTGTTGGGAGTGTTGTTGGTATTCACTGGTGCATTATTGGGGGCATTCGGGCGAGGAGCCTGATTGTTTGATGAGGGGCTTGGTTATTCTGGTACTACACCTAATTGCTGCCATTGTTGGTGTTGTTGTAGCGCTGACCACCTTGTTGTCTCTGGTTGTTCTTCCCATACTGATAAGAAGAACGTTGCTGGTAGTTCTAGAAATTGTTGAAGCGAGGACGGTTGCTGCTTCCCTGATCTTGGTACTTGTTGGCCTTCCTATTCTTCTTCTTGTCCTCCATCTTGTTGCACATGCTCTCAAGTACAATGGCCCTATCAACCATCTCTTGGAAGTTGGCATAATTGATGTTTGCCATCATGTAAGCGAGTCCATCATTAAGCTCTCCCAGGAAGTGATCCTACTTATCCTGGTCTTGCTCAACATCCCTAGGTGAATAGCGAGACAAAGCAATGAACTTGTCACGGTACTCACAAACAGACATGGAGCCTTGTTTCAGATCAGCAAACTCCTTCTTGTTCAGCTTCACCAATCCAGCTGGAACATAGAACTCCTTGAATGCCTCAATGAACTATGCCCAAGTGATAGTGCCAAGAGCTGCATGAGCAAAGCGATATGAATCCCACCAAGAAGAGGCTACTCCCTGTAGCTGACTAGATCTATAGAGAACTTTCCCCCTAACATTGCATTGAGCGATCTCTAACTGTTTCTCCACATCCTTCACCCAATCCATAGGAACAAGAGGGTCAGGGGAACGAGAGAAGAAAGGTGGGTGCCCCTTCAAGAACTCACTGCACCTGTCCCTGGGTGGTGGTGGAGCATTCTGACTCTGGTGCTGGTTCTGGACTTGGTTCATCACCATGTTCTGCTGCATCATGGCCATCATGGTGGACATGCCCTACATGAACTAAGTCTGCATGGCCATCATTTGCTCCACGATAGGTGGAGGAGGTGGTGGTGGAGGATTTGGGTTGTTGTTCTGGTTGTTCCCACCAGAACCACTAGCACCACCAGTGTCTGTCTAGGTCCTCCTGGTGTTAACCATCTGATGCAAATAACATCAAGGTATAAGAATATGTAGTCTCAGTATATATAAATGTGCTGAATGTAAACTATAAATATAACTATGACAACATAATGCCTTCTCTTACCAATGAACCATCTGACATAACCTCAAATATCACAATCACCGATAGATAGCCAATATATGTATAATCTCCAAACTGATAGCTGATATGAACAAGTGACAGCAGGCTATGATAGAATAACTGATAGGATATAGCAGAAAGAGAGATAAAGCACAATATATAGAGACCCAAACCCCCAAATTAACTAAACATAGTTTTAAACTTATATAAATATGATAAGTGTGGACATCACCCCACATCTTATCTCAATTATTACAAAGAAGCAAATCATTCATGGTTCATAATGATAAACAAGTTCTCACACCAATAAAGCAAAGCACACTCTAAGCACACTCGCACTAGGCTCACCACAGACTCGATAAGCTAAATGTTTTAAACATGCTAATGTGGCATTATTTATTACATAAAAGGGATGTCCTAGTCAATCCTAGTACGGCCTCCAGCTGCTCCGTAGGGGGATGTAGTCACGTGCTGGTGATAGAGCTAGCCACTGTGGTGGTGGCGATGGTGCTACTCTAGTGTTCTGCATCTCCAGCTGAGCAATCCTCCTCCGGTCCTCCTCTGACTACAGGCGTACCTGGCATAGCTCCAAGAGAGTGAAGTGCAGCTCTGTGTTCAGCTGCGCCATGAGCTAAATGGTGGTACGCAACCTCAGGTCCTCCCTAGTAGTAGAAGCAACTCTAGCAGAAATCTGACCATGGGTACGGTGAGGGTAGTAGCAACATGTGTCCTCACTGATCAGGTGAAAGTACTGATCCCTGTAAGCAAACAGGGCCTGACGTGCTGCATCTGTGATGCCTACCAGCTGGGTAGCTCTGTCTACTGGCGCCTTGTGGACTGAAGCAACTCGACGAGCATGAAGTGTAGGGTTGGGGCGCCCAACATAGCACCCAACCCTCTAGAAGTCCACGTAGATAGGTGGCTCTAGAACTCACTACGGTACCCAACTCCAACCATCCCATGGCTGAAGAGCTGGTGATGAAGCCTCATTAGGTGAGCGTGGAAGAAATCATCGCCACAGTCACGAACTATGAGGGTGACGATCCAACTGTCATGTGCCTGGTACAGTCCTTAGACTCCATGGACTCCAGGACCTCCAGGGCTGCCAGGTCCTCCTGGCCCTCCTGGACCTCCTGGTCCTCTAGCACCTAGTGCTCCAGCGCCTCCTGCACCAGGTCCTCCTCCTGGTGCACCAGGGTTCAGTGCCTGCTGCCCATCCTGGTCCTCCGCCTGCTGCTGTGAGACTAGAGCCTATCAGTGTATGTACTGACCCCCAAGTCTGAGGATCACACCGTCGTCAGGGTGCTGGCTAGGTTGGAACTCGTAGTGGTGCACGCGTCCGGTCAACGGGTACTCTATGGGACGCCAAGAACGACGGTAACCAGTGGAGCTCTTGTGGCAGGTCAGAAGCTAGCACACCATCTAATAAAATGCAAAGATCAAAGACATGCAGCAAACAGTTAATAGATCATGATAAAGGAATAAACATGTCTATGATCAAAGGATGATATATATGAATAGTGCATGTATATATATCTGGGGATAATGATATAAAAGCTAGCAATAAACTGAAGTAAGAATATCATGCATTCTGTGGTATTTGTAGTGAAACAAAAACAGCATAGAGACATGCATATAATGATCATAATGACAAAAGCAAAGTAATAATTCTAAGATAAGGTAATAAATTATCAATAAATGATAATAATAAGAGCTAAAGTAAATGCATATCAAGGTAATAAATAGAATATTAAATGAAACATGCTAATAATGATGAGATATGCAATAACTGATAAAAGGTCAACCTAAGACGGTCATTTCTAACTAAGGCTTCGTGATCCTACAGTCAACACGGCTCTGGTACCACTTTGTCACACCCTGGTTTTGAAGGATTAAAACCAAGGCAAAAGCTCATGTGCGTCCGGATCAAATTACACACATGAACGACAAATTACATGGTCCAATAAGCACATTGTTTGAATAAAACAATAATACATCGTACCATTATTACATAACTGTCATCAGAGTAAAGCGGAATATAAATAACATCGACCAAAGCAAAAGGCAACTAAACAACATAGACGTAGCGACTCCATCTCGCCACAGGAAGGTCGACGGCAGCATCATGACGCCTAACATCCCAGATGGTTCTCAGGGAAGTCACCATCTGAGTCATCACTTGAGCATCCTTTATTTGGGAATTAGCAAGGGTGAGTTCCATGTTGAAACTCAGCAAATACAGGCAGGAAGTAATGACATGCAAGGCTAAAACAAGGTACAGCTGAAAGGTAAACTGTGGTAGCATTTTTAATCTAACAATTAAGATTTAACTTATTACAGCCTATTCTCTAATCAACTTGGTTGAAACACCCAGACCTTTATTAAGGTTCAAGTAACAATTAAAGTGTCATTTAATATAATAGATATAAGCATATATCATTAAACATGAGATAGCCATCTCAAAGGGAATACAGGATAGCCATCCTGTTCAAACCCGAGGTAGCAACTTCAAACAACATCACCACGACTTAATAGCTTAAACCATTTGGCTAAGTCATGTGAGGATCTGGGCCACTCGTGACTGTGAGCATGGACGATATATCGATTTTAACTCTACGCAGAGGTGTACACTTTCACTCCAGTTTGTGATTACTCTTTATGCCTGAGGTGATCAGCCTCTTAGCCTATTACCGAGATAGGCTGGCAGAGGTCACAACGAGGTTCTTCATAGGGTCATAGGCAGTGACAACTCGATAGCAATGACTGCAAGTGTATGGACTACTTCACCGTAAGGCCACCCTCTACACAGATCCCTAGCCCCTCCCATACTAAATACTAGAAAACACCCCAGCAACCATGGCTATAGCTACCCGTCGGTAAGTTGTCCAACCTGCCCATGATTGTCCTGCTAATAGACCAAGCCAGTGCACATTAGCCTGGAGATGTACGAAAGTCCCAGGTTGCCGCTCCATGAACAGGACCACAAGGGGGAGGAGATACAGATACCCTCATCAACACGAGTCCAACTAGCATCCGTTTCCCCCATTGATGAGGAAATCACTCCATTGAATGCACAAGATGATCCTCCGCTGGACATTCAAGGTCCAATCACAAGAGCTCGCGCACGACAATTAAATTTACAGGTGAGCTCGTTCTTAAGGAAGTCTTTTTATGATTTTGAGAATAGATTGCTACCTAATGATTATATTGTACTTAGGAATCATGGAGAGGACCAAGGGATGCATAAGGGATGGCTTGGAGGCATGGAGGACCAGCAAGGGCGCCCAAGTCAAGGTGGAGGCCCAAACCGAGTCGACTTCGAGCCTGTTTCGGAGTCCAAGACTAGTGTCGAGTAAAGTGGACGCCCAGGACGCATCCGGACTCTGTTTTTGATGATCCACCTATGGATGGAAAGATAATTTCATAAGGAAGCCAATGTCATTGGTTTGAGGTCAAAATTCCTTTGGAGTCATCGAGAAACATCAAAACAAGTTAGCATCTAGAATCTGTTCCGTTGCTGCGTCACCGTTTTTGGTCTGTTGGGCCGTGTATCGTTGCTGAGCCCATGAGGGGGCACGTCTAGGGGTGGCGATGACCCTTAGACCTCTATAACCAGCCGCCGCCTCTCTTGTTAGGTTTTGGGTTTTGCTTAGATTATTCTATTCACAACAGTTTTGCCGCGCCGTCGGTTTGTGAGACCCCAACTCGTGAGATTAATCATTCATCTGCAATTGGTTGCATTCTTTCATGTTCTTGCTTGTGTTCTTCGATTAGCAGGCAAAGGACTCAGCCTTCTTGGCGAGGTCGACTGTGCTTCGACGATCGATAACCAGAGGAGACGTGGTGCTGCGATTGCGGGGTTCAGAGCCGAGTTGTTCGGAAGCCGGATCGAATTGTGTCGCGATTCCACCAAATTGAGAGTTATTAGAACCTTTCGGAAGATCGGGAACCCTAGTTCACATGAAGTGGTAATCAGAGCTTCAGGTACACCGTCAGGTTCGCCCTTACCCTAGTTTAGTTTGTTTTCGCCTTCGTCCTATAATCCAAAAAAAGCCAAAAACAGTTTAGTCTAGGTTTTTCCCTTATCCCAAAACCACGTTTGGCCTTTGCATAGTTCTTGTCAGATTCCGTAGTGTTGAATTTATGTCCTGGTCAGGGTCTTGTTGCTAGTTAGGTTGTGTTAGAGTCCAGTCGTGTGTTTTTTCCCATCGTTTCCATTCAACGCTGTCCCCTTCCACCGTCCCAAACAACAAGTCGAATCCACCATATTACTCGACTTGCCCCGCTAGCCGCCTTGTGTCAATTCTCGCCGCCGCACAAACCATAGATAGGTCGCCGACCGCTCATTGTTGCTTGCATCGCAGCCCTCCTTGCAACATTAGCTGAATACCTACTGCTGTGATCGGTGTTGGAGTTTAGGGACGCTTCGCCCTAACTGCCGCCGCCGTGTTGTGCCTTCCGAGAAACATAACTTGAGATACCTTCGGTAAAATAGGCATAACTTTTGACTAATTTATCAGAAAAATTTGAAATTTTTACAGCGGCTTCTTGACTCCATTTGGCAGCAATGCTGGCAATGAGGTATATGATGGCAGCAATGCTGGCGATGAGGTATATGATGCTGATGGTAATGTTGATAGAGCAGTGACAAGAGAAAATAGATTACGTCATCGTCTTCGCACAAATACCATAGGTATGGGTGGCGCTCAACATTTCAACCGCCACCGAGGTAATCGTACACATGCTCCCGATGATCCTTATGCAAAGGTTAAGTTTACCATACCTTCTTTTTCGGGACATTATGATGCCGAGGAATACCTTGATTGGGAGATGACAGTAGAGCAAAAATTCTGTGCCCATCTTGTGCTTGAGCAACATCGCATTAGACAAGCCACTAGTGAATTTAAAGATTTTGCTATCATTTGGTGGACTGGTTTAGTTGCAGATAATTGCCAACCTCATACATGGGAAGAACTTAAGTTTGCTATGCGTGATAGATTTGTGCCACCATCATATCATAGAGACCTACGTAAAAGACTAATGCGTTTAGAACAGAGACATAAATCTGTGCAGGATTATTATGGTGAACTTCAAAAAGGTTTGATGCGTTGTGGCATAGTGGAGGGAACTGAGGATTCTATTGTTCGTTTTTATGCGGGAGGAAATTCAGGACATAGTTGATTATAAGGAATTTAACACTGTCAACCAGTTGTTTCAATTTGCTATGCTTGCAGAGAAGGAATTGCAGGGGCGAGATAAGCAGGCCAAGAGTAAGGCTGGCACCTCATACACACCATGCACGGGAGCATCATCGGGGTTTCCCAAGGCATCCTCCTTCTGCGCACCTCTACCAGTGAACAAGAGGACGTCTTCTGCGCATCCTTCTGGTTCAGGTAAAAATTTAGTGTAGGAACCATCAAAGAGTGCATCTTCTGTTGCCTCAACAGGACGCACTCCTAGCAATCAGTGTCATCGGTGCCATGGTTACGGACATGTGCAAAAGGACTGTCCAAGTGGGCGGGCACATATTGCTACAGAGGATGGGTACATCAGCACCTCTGACGTGGAAGATGATGATGAAGAACAAGATGTTCAAGAAGAAGGTGAGGTCTTTGGTAGCAAGGACACATTAGCCTACATGAGTGTCATTGTGCAGCGAGTGCTTAGCGCACAAGTACAACAACCTGAGAAGCTGCAACGCCACAATTTGTTCCAAATTTTCTTTGTCATCAACAACCGGCGAGCACGTGTCATCATTGATGGGGGTAGCTGTAATAATTTGGTGAGTTTAGATTTGGTCAAGAAGCTTGACTTGTCTACACGCCCACATCCCCATCCATACCATATCCAGTGGTTGAATGATTTCGGTAAGGCTAAGGTAACAAAAACTTGCAGAGTTTCTTTTTCCATTGGTACCTATGTTGATTCTGTTGATTATGATGTAGTACCTATGAAAGCTTGTTCACTTTTATTGGGTCGCCCTTGGGAATTTGATAATGATGTTGTTCATCATGGTAGAAGTAATACATACACTTTTGTTCGTAAAAGAAAGAAAATTACTTTGGTGCCAATGACCCCAGCTGAAATTGTACAAGCTGATAAAGAACGAGCTGCTAGTTTGCATGATGTTAAATCTGAAAATCAGCAAGTTGCAAATTCTGTTTACCCACCTAAAAAGGATAAGTTCACACCTAATTCTATGGTCGAGGAAATTAAATTGAAGGGTGGTGTTATGCTTGCAAGAAAATATGACCTTGCTAAAATTTCTGATGATGATATTTGCTATACTTTGGTTTACAAACGAGCTTTGTTTTCTCTTGATGATGTTGTTAGTTCAAGACCTCCTGCTATCACTAACCTTTTGCAGGAGTATGAGGACATTTTTCCAGCTGAGATACCCCCAGGGCTGCCATCTATGAGAGGAATAGAGCATCAAATTGATTTGATTCCGGAAGCGACATTGCCAAACCGTGCTGCTTATCGAACCAACCCTGAAGAGACTAAGGAGATTCAGTGACAAGTCCAAGAGCTTTTGGACCGTGGGTATGTACGAGAAAGCCTTAGTCCTTGTGCTGTTCCTGTGATTTTGGTTCCTAAGAAAGATGGTTCTTGGCACATGTGTGTTGATTGTAGAGCCATTAATAATATTACTATTCGATATCGTCATCCTATTCCTAGGCTTGATGACATGCTTGATGAGTTATGTGGCTCTGTAATTTTCACTAAAATTGACTTGCATATTGGTTACCACTAGATTAGAATGAAACTTGGAGATGAATGGAAAACAGCTTTCAAAACTAAATTCGGATTATATGAGTGGTTAGTAATACCTTTTGGTTTAACTAATGCACCTAGTACTTTTATGAGATTGATGAATGAAGTTTTAAGGGCTTTTATTGGGTGATTTGTGGTAGTTTACTTTGATGATATCTTGATTTATAGCAAGTCTTTGGATGAACATATGGATCACTTGCGTGCTGGTTTTAATGCTTTACGCGATGCACGCTTATTTGGTAACCTTGAGAAGTGCATATTTTGCACGGATCGAGTCTCTTTTCTTGGATATGTTGTTACTCCACAGGGAATTGAGGTGGATGAGACAAAAATTGAAGCCATTAGGAGCTAGCCAGTACCCCAATCCATCACACAGGTGAGGAGTTTTCTTGGTCTTGCAGGTTTCTACCGCCGCTTTGTCAAGGATTGCAGCACCTTTGCTGCCCCATTACATGAGTTGACAAAGAAGGGCGTGGTGTTCCAATGGGGTAGGGCACAAGAGGAGTCATTTGAGATGTTAAAAGATAAGATTACACACGCACCATTGCTGCAACTTCCAAACTTTGGTAAGACTTTTGAGTTAGAATGTGATGCTAGTGGAGTTGGCATTGGAGGTGTTTTGATGCAAGATGGTAAACCTGTGGCATACTTTAGCGAAAAATTGCATGGTCCTGTTTTAAATTACTCTACATATGATAAGGAATTGTATGCTCTTGTACGTTCTTTAGAGACGTGGCGTCATTATTTGTGGCCTAAGGAATTTGTTATACATTCAGACCATGAATCACTTAAGTATCTTTGTTCTCAAAATAATCTGAATCATCGACATGCTAAGTGGGTTGAATTTATTGAATCCTTTCCTTATGTTATCAAACACAAGAAAGGAAACGATAATATAATTGCTGATGCTTTGTCTAGATGATATACTATGTTGTCCCAACTTGATTGTAAGATTTTTGGGCTTGAAACAATAAAACAACAATATGCGCTTGATCCTGATTTTAAAGATGTGTTGCTGAATTGTAAAGAGGGCCGTACGTGGAACAAGTATGTGATAAATGAGGGATTTGTGTTTAGAGCTAACCGTCTATACATTCCAGTTGGTTCTGTTCATCTTTTGTTGCTACAGGAAGCGCATGGAGGAGGATTGATGGGCCATTTTGGTGCTAAAAAGACGGTAGCTATTTTGACCACACATTTCTTTTGGCCACAGATGAAGAGAGATGTTGAACGGTTCATGGCACGCTGCACCACATGTCAAAAAGCTAAGTCTCACTTGAATCCACATGGGTTGTATATGCCTCTTCCTGTTCCTTCTATTCCTTGGACAGATATTTCGATGGACTTTGTTTTAGGATTGCCTAAGACCAAAAGGGGAAGGGATAGTATTTTTGTGGTTGTGGATCGATTTTCTAAGATGGCACATTTTATACCATGTCATAAAAGTGATGATGCAACTCATATTGCGGACCCCTTTTTCAAAGATATTATTCGTTTGCATGGTATGCCGTCTACTATTGTTTCAGATCATGACGCCAAATTTTTGAGTCACTTCTGGCGAACTCTATGGAATAAGTTGGGCACAAAATTGTTGTTTTCAACAACTTGTCACCCACAAATAGATGGACAAACAGAGGTAGTGAACCACACTTTGGGCACCATGCTGAGAGCTGTTTTGAAAAAAAATTTAAAGATGTGGAAAGAATGTTTGCCTCATGTGGAGTTTTCTTACAATCGGGCGACACATTCTACCACCAAGGTAAGTCCTTTTCAGGTAGTGTATGATTTTAACCCTCGTGCTCCAATTGATCTTTTGCCTTTACCTACCAATGAAAGAACGCATAGTGATGCTAGTGCACGTGCTGAATTTATTCATAAGTTACATGAAACCACTAAAGAAAATATTGAAAAGATGAATGAAAAGTATAGAATTGTTGCTAGTGAAGGTAGAAAAGAACTTAAACTTGAACTAGTTAATTTAGTATGGTTACATTTGAGAAAAGATAGGTTCCTAGAGCTGCGTAAGTCAAAATTCATGCCAAGAGCTGCTGGTCCTTATAAAATTATTGAGAAAATAAATGATAATGCATACAAACTTGAGTTGCCATCCGAGTTCGGGGTTAGTCCTTCTTTCAACATTTTAGATTTGAAGCCGTATTTGGGAGAAGAAGATGACCTTGAGTCGAGGACGACTCCAATTCAAGAGGGGGAGGATGATGAGGACATCACTCCATTGAATGCACAAGATGATGCTCTGCTGGACATTCAAGGTTCAATCACAAGAGCTCGCGCATGACAATTAAATTTACAGGTGAGCTCGTTCTTAAGGAAGTCTTTTTATGATTTTGAGAATAGATTGCTACCTAATGATTATATTGTACTTAGGAATCATGGAGAGGACCAAGGGATGCATCAGGGATGGCTTGGAGGCATGGAGGACCAGCAAGGGCGCCCAAGTCAAGGTGGAGGCCCAAACCGAGTCGACTTCGAGCCTGTTTCGGAGTCCAAGACTAGTGTCGAGAAGTGGACGCCCAGGATGCATCCGGACTCCGTTTTTGATGATCCACCTATGGATGGAAAGATAATTTCATAAGGAAGCCAATGGCGTTGGTTTGAGGTCAAAATTCTTTTAGAGTTATCAGGAAACATCAAAACAAGTTAGCATCCAGAATCTATTCCGGTGCTGCGTCACCGTTTTTGGTCTGTTGGGCCGTGTATCATTGCTGAGCCCATTAGGGGGCACGTCCAGGGGTGGCGACAACCCTTAGACCTCTATAACCAGCCACCGCTTCTCTCATTAGGTTTTGGGTTTTGCTTAGATTATTCTATTTACAACAGTTTCGCCGCGCCATCGGTTTGTGAGACCCCAACTCGTGAGATTAATTATTCATCTGCAATTGGTTGCATTCTTTCGTGTTCTTGCTTGTGTTCTTCGATTAGCAGGCAAAGGACTCAGCCTTCTTGGCGAGGTTGATTGTGCTTCGATGGTCGATAACCAGAGGAGACGTGGTGCTGTGATTGCGGGGTTCAGAGCCAAGTTGTTCGGAAGACGGATCGAATTGTGTCGCGATTCCACCAAATCGAGAGTTATTAGAACCTTTCGGAAGATCGGGAACCCTAGTTCACATCACCCATCATTCACCGCCAACTAATGATGTGGAACAACATCCACTTCTCCAATGGCTGAAGCTAAGAGCCTACAGCTCTAACAGGTTAAGATGCAAGTTTTATCTTCATTAAAAGGTAAAAGGTGTGTTGGTTACCTGGGAAAGGGGTACCCTAAGCCCTCGTTTAACTGGGCGGATCCTTGAAGTCAGCAACGCAAGCCCTCCAATGACATCCCTCATTACCGCTTAGAAATCCACAAACTAAAGCATGCTAGACCGGCCCATGAATGGGCGTCGACAGCCCAAAGCCACAACCTGCTCGACGGACCACCATACGGACCGAGACTATACTCTCGAGGGTGTGACTCGGGCAACCCCTTGAGGACGGAACTCCGCCCGAGCGAACAGACCAGCCTTGAGGACGGAACTTCGCCCATGCGAATGGGCAGCCCTCGAGCGTGGTAAAACCCTCGGCTACCTTCTCCCAGTACGGATCTAAGCGCATTCAATGCATTTTACCTGCTCCTACCTAACCGTATGGCCACAGTTATCGAAACAGCTATGGGTATGGCAGTCAAATCCTGCTTTTACCGCCCATGCCCTGGAACCTCGCGAATCATACCTCACCACTACGCCATACCAAGCACTGTGCCCTGTCCGGTACCCCCTCGAGACGCATATTCCCCGCATATCCCAAGATTTGACCTTATCCGATGAGCTTTGACCCCCTCAGCTCGACACAAGGCCTCAATCGTCGCCCCTCAACACCGTCAGGCCGACCCTCGAGCGGGACTTCAACAACTCCGGTCAACACTTCAACAACTCCCGACGCAACGGTTGCAGGACCTCCCATGCCGATGCACACCTCTACAGCGACGCCGACATGGTCGGCATCGGCGTCATACGTCACCGACCACGTTAGCACCAAAAACATGTACTCATGCGCCCCTCCTTCACCTATAAAAGAAGGAGCCAGGACTTTAGCTATGGGAGATAGGAGAGATCCTAGAGCTTCATATAAGGCTTAGATTACAGAACAACACCGTGAGACAGTGTAGAGAGCTAAGCGCCCGAAATGCTCGGGCTCAAGCCCACACTTCTCACACCCGCTTGTATTCACCCATGTACTAGCGATTCGGTGCAAGATAACACGAACTATCCCCCTGCTGGACATAGGGCCTTCTTTGCCCAAACCAGGATAAATCGCTGTGTCCTTCTTGCATCACCCACACGATTAAGGGAGAAAGCAATTACGAATTTACTCATTTGTGTTGACCCCTGGGGTCGAAACACCAAAAGTTGGCGCGCTAGGTAGGGGTCCTGCATGTTACCAATGATTTCCCGCCATTCTTTTTGGATGGGCAACTTTGTTTCACCACTTCCTCACGCTATGGTGATCTGGTTTGGGAGCCTGGAGTTCATGTCCCTCGGACAGGGCTTTGACATGACCCTGCTCTCGATCAGTGACCCAAGCGGAGGTCGTAGTGTGCCCTCAAGCTTAGGAAGGGGCACTCGCTGGTCTCGCCACCATGCTGCCGCAACCAGAAGGAGGCGTGATCAGTGCCATCATCGCCATCAACCTGAGTCAAGATTGGTGCCCGCTGCATTCCCCTCGCTCCTGACCAGTGATGAGGAGCCCCTTGTTGGGGGATTATCTAACCTGAGTTCGGGAGCAGAGGATGGACCGACAGGGCTCTGCGACAACCTCAACTTCACCTTCACAATGCACTCATCGAGCCTACTTCCGCACGAGCTGTTCGAGCATCGTCGATGGTTCCCATTCGGCCTCAACAATGCCGCAAAGGCGTTCTCGACCTTGACCCTTGCCAACATGAGCACGATAGGGGACCACCCAGGCACCCTCCTTCGAGCAATGATGGATGTGGGGATGGTCATGCCGACTTCCATGGACTTGGGCTTCGCGAGAGCACCCGGCCCCCGAAGGTACACCATCGGCACACTCCGACAGCAGCTGCAGGAGGAGGCGTGGGGACAATTCCCCGTCTTCTACTGCAGTGACCCTAACTCCAGCTCTGACCATTGGGACCCTACCCGTGAGTGTCTCCACATCGACGGTGACGTTGCCTCCAGTGAGGACACTGTCGATCCGATGACCGACGCGGCTGCCGCTGTGGAGGGAGGGGCTCCCCTAGAGCAGAGGTTCGACAACCAGTCGCACCCCAAGAGGCGTGCCCCCATCCTGATGAGCAGGATGCACAGCTGGCACAAATTCAGGAGTTGCAGGCTAAACTCGCCGATGACCAGGAACGACTGTGCCAGCTTGAGCGAACCCTCGAGCAGGAGCGATCACCACCCGGCGGAAGAGCCCGAGCCAGGGCCCGAGAGGTCAACCGGTAGATGAATGAGGGCAGGGCACCCAAACATCCCATCAACCGTTACCCTTGAGCAAGCCAGAACATTGTGGCGGTGGCTATGCTTCTTCGCAATATGCCCGTGCCATCCAACTTGCATGCTCAACAGGTACAACACGAGATCGAGGGTCTCCTCCAAGTTGCTGCTATTCAGCAAGCCGAGAGCTCAGCCTCGAGGCGTCGAGGGGCAGCTTCTAAACCATAGGACGAGCCCTCCCAGCCCAAAAGGGAGGGCTCGGTTGATCAAGAGGCGGCTCCCTGAGCGAAGAAGACACCAGCCCAAGATCGTATCATCGACAACCACACCCCACGTGATGCGCGCCTCAATATCATTGAGAACCGCAAGCGCAAACACGGGGATGCCGAGGATCGAGGGTACAATGCCCATCGTGGGGGATGTTATGACAGCGATGAAGACCAACAGGCCCCGGAGCCACCGGGTCCCCGAGTTTTCAGCAGGACGATCCGCAACGCCCAGCTGCCTGACAAGTTTTGACCCACGAGCGTCGTTAAGTACAACGGCAAAACCAAACCCGAGCTCTGGCTAGCTGATTTTCGACTGGCTTGTCAGGCAGGCAGGGTACGTGATGATCATGCAATCATACGTCACCTTCCCCTGTTCCTATCCGACACCGCACGTAGGTGGCTCGAGGAGCTTCCCCCTGACCAGATTCACGACTGGGTCGACCTGGTTTGGATCTTCGAGGGGAACTTGAAGGGCACCTATGTGCATCCTAGAAACTCCTAGGAACTGTGCAACTGCAAGCAGAAACCAGGGGAGTCCCTGTGTGACTTCGCTCGGCATTTCTCCGAGCTCCGAACCAATCTCCCCCACATCTCTAATCTCGACGTAATTCTAGCGTTTGTTGCAGGTATGACCTGCAAGGACCTAGTTCACGAGTTGGGGCGCAACCGCCCCAACACCGTTGACGAGCTCATGGATGTGGTCGCTAACTATGCGGCTGGTGAGGAGGCGGTCGGAGCCTTCTTCAATGATGAAAAAGACAAGAGAAAGGCACCAGCAGTCGATGCCGGGGGCTCGAACAAAGGTTTGAAGAAGACCAAGAAGAAGAAGAAGAATCAGCAAGGCAAGCGTGAGGTTGTAGACGATGATCTCGTCGCAGCAGCCGAACACAAAAAACCTCGAGGTCCCCTCGAAGGGGCCATCTTCGGCAAGATGCTCGAGGAGCCCTGCCCTTATCACAAGGACAGGGCGAAACACAAACTCAAGGACTGCCGCATGATTCGAAAGCACTTCGAGCAACTGGGCATCAAGAAGGGTGACGACAAGAGAGACTAGGGCGGCAATGAGGGAGACAACGGGGAAGACAGAAAATTCCCCGAAGTCTACGACTGCTACATGATCTACGAAGGCCCCTCGACCCAGCTCGTGCCTCAACAGCGCAAGAGGGAGCGTCGAGAAGTCTTCTTCGTCTGAGTCGCGACACCCCACTACCTTGACTGGTCTGATGCACCCATCACGTTCGACCGTGACGACCATCCGGATCATGTCCCCAACCCCGGGGCCTATCCGCTCGTCGTCGACCCAATCATCATCAACACCCGCCTCTCGAAGGTCCTCATGGACGGCGGCAGCAGCCTGAACATTATCTACCTTGAAACCCTAGACCTCGTGGGGGTCAAGAGGTGTCAACTCCAACCCAGCGCTGGGGGCTTCCATGGCGTCGTACCAGGGAAGAAGGCTCTTCCCATCGGCTGCATTAACATTCCCGTCTGCTTTGGCACCCCCGCCAACTTCAGGAAAGGAACCCTCACCTTCGTGGTGGTCATGTTTCACGGAACCTATCATGCCATCATCGGCCAACCGGGCTACGCACAATACATGGTGATCCCAAACTACACCTACCTCAAGCTCAAGATGCCGGGACCCAGAGGCGTCATCACCATCAGCTCCTCCTACGAGCATGCGTATGACTGTGACATCGAATGCGTCGAGTACGGAGAGGCCGTTGAGCAAAATGCGATGATAGCCTCGACCCTCGAGCGCCTCGCTGATGAGGTGCCCGAACCTAAGCGTCACGCCGGCAGCTTTGAGCCGATGCAAGACACTAAGAAAATCCCCCTCGACCCGAGCTGCTCCGACGAGAAGGTGCTGACGATTGGTGCCAACCTTGGGAGAAAATAGGAAGCAGTGCTCGTTGACTTTCTCCGCGTGAACGCCGATATGTTTGCATGGAGTCCTTCAGACATGCCGGGCATACCGAGGGAAGTCACTAAGCACGCCTTGGAGAACCGAGCCGGATCTAGACCGATGAAGCAACGCCTACGCCGCTTCGACGAGGAGAAGCGCAGGATCATCAGCGAGGAGGTACACAGGCTTTTGCCAGCTAGATTCATCAAGGAGGTTCATCACCCCAAATGGTTAGCTAATCCCATGTTAGTTAAGAAAAAGAATGAAGAAAATACGAATGTGTGTTGACTATACTAGTTTAAACAAAGCATGTCCCAAAGTTCCATTTCCTTTACCACGCATTGATCAGATTGTTGACTCTACCGCGGGATGTGAAACCCTCTCATTCCTTGATACTTATTCCGGCTACCACCAAATCAAGATGAAAGAGTCCGACCAGCTCGCGACTTCCTTCATCACACCTTTCGGCATGTACTGCTATGTGACCATGCCCTTTGGCCTTCGAAACATCGGGGCGACGTATCAGCGATGCATGCTCCATGTCTTCGGCGAACACATAGGCAACGCGGTCGAGGCCTATGTCGATGACATCATGGTTAAATCCAAAAAAGTCAACAACCTCATCCATGACCTCGAAATCGCCTTCGAGCCAAGAACATAAAACTCAACCCTGAGAAATGTGTCTTTGGAGTGCCTCGGGGCATGCTCCTCGGATACATCGTCTCCGAGCGTGGGATCGAGGCCAACCCCGAGAAGGTCATAGCCATCACACGAATGGGTCTGATTCAAGATCTCAAGGGCATACAGAAGGTCACGGACTACCTCACGGCTCTCAGCCATTTCATCTCATGATTGGGGGAGAAGGCCCTGCCCCTATACCACCTCTTGAAAAAATTTGAACGCTTCGTATGGACCGTAGAGGCCGAGGAGTCCTGTCGGCGTTAGGAACCCAGGGGTGTCCTAAGCCAATGAGTAATTGTATGTGTGTGTAACCCGTTCGGATGGTGATGTAAGAAGAACACAGCGATTTATCCTGGTTCGGGCAAAGAAGGCCCTACGTCCAGCGGGGGGAGAAGATTTGTATTATCTTGCACCTAAGTGCTTGTACAGGGGCGAATACAAGCGAAGGAGAGAATTCGAGGGGGGGTCGAGTACAGAGCGAAAGAGTTATTTGGAGTCTAGGAGTCTGCCTAGGCGTGTGTTTGGTTGTTCATGGGATCGTTGTCTGGAGTCGGTTCTCTTGTTTTTATTGGGTCTCCTGGCGTCCCCTTTTATAGCCAAGGGGAGGCACAGGGGTACAGATGTCCTGGTTCGATGACGTGGTGGTGACGTCACGGGTCGTGGTGGTCAACCCGAGGCCTCTGTAGAGACGTGCGCTGAGCATGGCTTGTTCTGTAGCAGCGTGGCTCGGAGTTGACAGGCGTCCTTTTGAGATGTGGTTGCTGACTGGCGAAAGACGTGATCCCCTATAGAGGACGTGCCCTGTTGGGGTCGCATCGGGAGTTGTTGGCGCAGCTTTTGAAGTCGATGCAGGTTGACCGGAGGGCGTCGATGCATACTCGAGGCCCAGTCGAGGGGTAGCCTCGAGCGTAGTGGTTGAGCGGATAAGATTGAATTTAGGGAATCCGATATTGATTGTTTGTCGAGTAGTGCGTCGAAGGGGGGCCTCGAGCTGGCTAACAGCACTGAGTACGGCGTAATAGTGCCATGCAGACCGATGCACGTCCTCAGTATGGGCAGTAAAGCGGGATTCGACCGCTGCACGGACCACTGTGTGGACCCTATAGCCATACGATTTGACGAGGTTAGGTAGTTTTGTATTAAATGCGCTATCGAATGCACCTGGAGTTGGTGGATCGGGGGGCTCGACCCTTGTGGTATCGAGGCGTCCATCCCGCCGGGGCCTCGACTCTTGACACGGGGTCCCCCTCGAGTGATCATCGGCTGGTGACGTCAGTGATTTGTCGAGGGTTGCGGCAGAAGCTAGGTATTCTGTTGTGGGCCAGCCCAGTGTGTATTTGCCGGTGGGCCCCAGTGGGTCGAGGATGTACGGTCTGGTCTTGCACGTGTTTTTTCGAGGGTCCCGTGAGATTAACCTGAGGGTAAACTCGGGGTTCAACCAAAACCAAGGAAGGTTTAAGTTACCCCTACTCTCGGTAACCGACAGTAGCCCCCGAGGCTTCGTGTAAGTGTTGATACTTACACGGAGGCTCAGTTGAATGGACTCGAAGTGTTGGTCGTATTCCAAAGGGTGCGCGCGAGTGCACCCTTTGGGTGTAGCCCCCGAGGCCTCGGGTGAGTAGAATACTCGCCCGAGGTCTTTTATTTTCGGTTTTGGTCGAGGCGTGTTCGAATGATCGAGCCCCCGAGCGGTTGGGTCCTCTTTTGTCGAGGCCACCTGGTTGCGAGTCCGCTCCTTAGCTTCTTTCGTTGAAGCTGGTCAGGTGCGAGCTCGACTTTTTCGTTCGACCCTCACGAACCCTTTCGATCGGGTAGAGGGGGAGAAGTGTTGTGCTACCCATGCTCGGGCGAGCATCAACGTCTCAGGTGAGCTACTATCGGGAAATTCAAGTAAGAGCTCATGCCTCGTTCGATAGGGGTCGACTAGTGGCCCTGAGGCACTCTTATTCGAGCAAAATAGTGGGTCTCGTGGATGCCAAACCCTTTCGATCGGGTCCGGTGGCTCGATGCCTCCTCTCGAGGGGATTCCGTCGTGGTCCCTTAGTTTTGCCTTGAATTTGTCCGAGGGGGCCTCGAGAATTCATTCTCAAGCAAGGGACTCGCGTCGGCCCCCCTCTGTCACCCCTAACTCAGTACTCGAGGGCGGCTGTCAAACCCTTTTCGAGGGCCAGCCTTCGCTCCCTGGAGGTTTCGAGGGCCTGGGCCCGTATCCTGTATCGTGGGAAGATCCGTCTATGGATAACTCCTCCTGTCCATCAAGTGTGCCTTTTTACGCAGAAGCTGGAGCGACACGGTAGTGGGTGATTCCTGTACTTGAAGCGCATTTCGAGGAGGATAACTGTCAGTTCTCGTTTTTCAAGAAAAGATTCAAAGCGGCGTGGCCGTAATATCACGGGAGTGGAACGGCGCGGTCGTGGTGGAGCTGGCATGACGCCTGATTCACGGATGCTTGACGTGTGTCCATGGTCGATGGCAGTCGAGGGGGTGAATGCGAAACGGCCCTATCCATGACGCACTGGAATCGAGAGGAGAGTGCTTTGGGTGCATTTAATGTGGGGACTTACTAGTCGGGCAAACGTCGGTCGTCCATCGGTCTTCTGCCCCTATAAAAGGGGGCACTCCGCGCACCGTTGCTCTTCACTTGCTTTCCTGCCATTTTTGCATTCGCCTTCCTTGTGCTCGTTTGTCTTCCTTGCGCTCGCCTCCCTGCGCTTTCCTTCCTCGCGCTCGCCTCCTTGCGGAGATAGGAAATCTTCCGGGTCATCCGTCCACCGAAGAGCTCCATGCTCTTGCCATGGCGCCGCCGGAGATTCTTCAGCCCGCGGCGTGGCTCCCCTCGGATGTGACAAGGAAGGAACTGGAGGGGTTGGTGGTGGAGGGGCTTCTTCGCCCCATCACCAACAGGGCCGAGCCCGAATGGCTCGTTCCGCCGAAGGGGGACCACGAGCTGAACCCACCGGAGGGCTACATGGTTAGCTTCGTCAAGTTCCACCGGCTGGGCTTCGGTGCCCTGCCGAGCCGGTTCATGCGTGCCCTCACTCACTACTATGGGATCAAGCTTCAGCATCTCTTCCCCAACGCGATCTCCTACTCCGCCATTTTCACCACAGTCTGCAAGGGTTACCTCGGGGTGGAGGCGCACTGGGAGCTCTAGCTCCATCTTTTTCGGGCGGAGTACTTTTCCAAGAGCGCGTCGCTGGGGGTGAGGAGGCTGGTCCGGGATGGGTGCTGCAACTTTGCCATGAGGAAGGCCGATGACTTCATCCCTATCGGCCTGACTTCGAGCCACGGCGCCTAGCCTTTGAAGTGGTTCTACATCAGGAACGACGAGGGGCTGCTGCCTCAGTACACGGGGTGCGTCATTGAGTCGTGTCCCGACAACTGGGGCGCCCCAGCGCGGGACCATCAAGGGAGGCTCGAAGACCTCCTCGACGCCCTGGCGACCCTTCGAGGGCAGGGGTTAACTGCTGGGGTCGTTGCCTTGGCCTTCCACCATCGACGGGTGCTCCCCCTGATGCGGCGCTCGCTTCGCATGAGCCAATTGTTCGCTGGAGTGGAGCTCGGGGGGAGCCGGATGGTTGCCGAGGCTATTACATCGGAGAGCGTCGCCAAGAGGGTTCGAGCCACGGTGTCGGGCCCCTTCACAGCGCAGGATGTCAACCGTCTTCCAATGCGGCCGGATCCCGGTTGCCCGAAACTGGTGAGTGTATTACTTTGTCGATCCCTTCTTTTTGTTTCTTTTCACCTTACATTTTTGGGCTTTGCATGTAGGGGGAGCTCAACTACGAGTTGTCGCTGCCCCCCGTTAGGGAAGATTTCGGGGCTCGTCCGACGGGGCTTCTCGGTGCCTCGTCGGCAAAGAAGACGAAGGAGGAGGAGAGCAAGAACAGGCGGATGCATAGCCTCGATCTCTTTGCGGGCGAGCAGCGCTCGGCTAAGTAGAGACGAGAGGTGGGGCCCATCGCAAGGTCCTCCTCTAAGGAATCGGGGGAGGAGTGGAGCAGAGAAGAGGAGCACCTCTCGACCCGAAGGGTTGCAGCTGGTGCCCCTTCAACGCAGGGCGCCGCTTCTCCTGAGGGGCCCACGGAGGGGCCCCGTGAAAGTCACCTGGCCCTTGGGGCCAGGCCGGTGGCGCTGGCCTTGGCCACATCGGCGGCGGCCTCGGCTCGTGGTGCTGCGGGGCCTCGGAGCGTGACACCGTCGGCAGCGACTTCAAGCCTGCGATCATCGACGGGGGCCTCAGGAACCCCAGGAAGGTTCCCGGTGGGGTAAGTCCTTTACCCTGGAGCAGCTTTATATTTCATGTCTCGATTCCTCGCATCTAATTTTTCTTTTCTTACAGACTGAAGCGCGAGCGAGCACTGGCGGGGCCCGCTCTGGCCAAGCGCCTTCGGACGGAGGCTGCGGCAGAGGCGATGGCGGTCGCGGTGGCCACGAGTGCCGCGTCGACTCCTCCGTCGATTTTGAACGTGGGGGTCATCGCTTGGGTCAAGGCCGCGCGCGGCGTTGGCCCGGGGAGCTGATTCGGTTATCGGCGAAGCGGCCACTGAGCCTGCGATGGCTACGGCATCGAGCCCCCGAGCCGGGATGGCTGTCGAGGTGCCGAGAAGCAGCATGCCGGAGGGCCCCTCGGATGACTCGCGGCTGGGGTTTTCGGTGGCTGCGCCCATCATCCTCGAGGCCGAAGAGGGCGAGGCCTCCGTCGATGGAGGGAAGGAGAAAGACGCCGCCCCCCTGTCGCCACCGAGGTCGGGGGTCGTTGAGTCCGGGGGTGCCGAAGCGGCCCCGTCAGGCAAGGCGCCCATGGGGGATTCGGTCGAGGAGGCGAGCATCGCCGTGTCTGCCTCAGCGGACCTTTTTGTCAAGCGGGAGGAGCCGCAGGCCGGCTTGCTAGCTATCGTGCCGTGGAAGGGTCAGTCTCCCCCCGCGGTTCTCGAGCAACGGCCTGCGGCGGGCGCGACCGTTGACGCGGAGGGTGCCGAAGCCGAGGCGGCACGGTGGTGCTCCGAGGCAGAGACTTCGGGATGGGGCTCGGAGCCTATCCGCGTCCACGACCCCTCGAGTCACGACGCTCCCTCATGGGAGGTGGATGACCCCGTGGAGCTCGAGTGCTGGAGGGCCGTCGAGGAGGAGCGTTCTTGCCTTCAGAGCTCGCTGAAGGCAATGTTTGGTCTTGTCAGCAACAACCTTCACCAGCGCCTCGGGGTAAGCGTCCTTCTTCGTCGATGATGTCCTTTGTTCTTCTTGCTCTTAGGATCTGAGAAAGCGTTCGAACATCAAGTCCTATCTTATCCACGGCGCCAAGGATAAGTGGAACCAGATCCCCGAGCTAGAAGCATCGCTTGAGGCTGCCCGGGTCGAGGCCACGAGGGAGAAGGAGGAGGCCGCTGCCGCTCGAAGTGAGCTGGAGAAGGCAAAGTCTGAGACCGCCTCGGCGCGAGAAGTGGCCGCCCAAGCCAAGGAGGTTGAGGCCAAGGCGAAGGAGGAAGCGAGGAGGGCCCTTGAGCAGGCGAAGTCCAAGGCCAGCGACGAGCTGGCAAGGGTTGGCGCGGCCCTCGAAGCGGTGCGGAAGGAGCTCGAGGTCTCGGTCTCCGAAAACGCCAGGCTTTCCGAAGCCTGGCAAGAGCAAAGGCAGAATGCCATTTCGACAGGCGAGGCCCTCGAAAAGCTCAAGGAGGAGAACACGTCGATGGTCCGCACTGGTGAGGCGTTTGCGAACGAGTATCTCGTTCTTCAAGACATGCACACGAAGCTTGAGACCCACGTCGTCGGTGAGTCTTCCTTCTTCTCTCAAAGAGTTTTCTGCCTTGGTCTTCTTTCTTAAGTGTTACTGACTCCGTTTGTTTATTTTTAGCCTTGGAGGAGGAGCTGGATCGGGCTCATCACGACCTCGGCCTGCTTCAAAAGTCGTACATGGCCGAGGTGAAGCTGACCGGCGAGCTCAGCGGTATGCTCGATATGGTCTGTGATAGCCTCGGCGTCCCTCGTCCCGAATCGGCCGCGGATGACGTCCATGGGGCCCCTCTCCTTGACCGGCTGTTCGAGCTTGGCCGCGTGGTTAAGGAGAAGGTGCGGGGCGCTCTTCATGTCGGTGTGAAGCGGGCGATGGCGGTCATCGGATTCGGCTACATCTACGACATGGAGGTCGTCTCCCACGGCTTCATCAGTGACCCTTCAAAGACTGATGAGGAGAACGAGGCCGTCTTCATGGGGTTGGTCGAGGCTGTCGAGGAACCTGGTAGTCGTCTTGCGAGCCTCTTCGAGCGTGAGGTGCTTCCGCCTCCTGAGGATGATGGCCTGTGAGCCAAGCCTGGGCAAAGAGGCCTTTGTAAGAAATTTTGTAATCTTTTGATCTTGAGGTCGTGAAGCCTCGAGCCAATGTACATTTATATTCATACGTATATGTCTAAGTGTGCTCTAAGTCTTTTCTGTCTCCACTGCCTGATCGGGTCTCTATTTTTATCGATTTCGTCACACGATCTTGCCCTTCGAAAGGGGGAGTGAGTGGAGGTGTCGTAGCCCTGGGGCGTTGGCGGTCTCCTGACCCAACATCCCTCAACCTTTCAGACCTTCTCGTGTCATTTTTGACTTAGTATCAACCCATGTCGAGGCATATCGAGGCAGAGTGGACCTCGAGACTTAGAGAGTGTATGATTTTTAAGTCTTTTTCTTTCTCGCGTTCCTGATAATGTTTCTTACTTAGCGCATGTTCGTGCCCCTCATCAGGGAGCGAGTGGAGGTACCGTAGCCCTAGGGCGTAGGTGGTCTCTTGGCTCGATAGCCCTCGATGCTTAGGACATTTGCATGGTGTTTTCGACTAAGTATTGGAACGTATCGAGGTGCGTGGGAGAAAACGGACTTTTTGAGTTTTGAAAAATCGAGTTTTTTGGGGACTCCGGGGGGTTCCCCCCTTTATAGCCCCCGAGGGAGGTTCGACTCTGAGGGAGCAGAGTCGAGGCTACCTCTTTTTAAAACATCTATGCTTCCATCGTAATGCATTTGGATATTTTAAAGTCGAGCCTTTTCTGTTTTCTTTCGCCTAGATTTTGCTTTTTTGACTAAGTGTTCGACGCATGCTCGTATCCCTCGAGGGGAAGCGAGTGGAGGTACCATAGCCCTGAGGCGTAGGAGAGCTCCTGGCTCGATAGCCCTCGACCTTTAGGGAATTCAAGGCGTTTTCTACTTAGTCGCCAAGCGTATCAAGGCGTAGGAAAGAAGGGACGCTCGAGTTTCGATCACCTGACTTTTGCTTTTTGACCAAGTGTTCGACGCATGCTCATATCCCTCGAGGGGGGAGCGAGTGGGGGTACCGTAGCCCTGCAGTGTAGGAGAGCCCCAGGCTCGACAGCCCTCGACCCTTAGGGAGTTCGAGGCGTTTTCTACTTAGTTGCAAAGCAAAAGGAGACGCTCGAATTTTGAAAAATCGTTCGTATTTTTTAGGAACTTAGGGGGTTCCCCCGCGTTAGCCCCCGAGGGAGGCTCGACTCTAGCGAGACAGGGTCGAGGCTACCTCTTGCATGCACAATAATAAGTTTGAACTTATAATCAAAAGTACTTCTTATACTTGTCATGCAAAAATGTGCAAAACATGCGAGAATGTACAAGGGTATCGATGCCCTAGGGGTAGAAATGACGTAGCTATTCGATGTTCCATGCGTTGGTGAAGATTTTGCCTTTGTCATTAGCGACATAGCTGCACCACGGGGAATCCATCATCCTTGTCATCGTTCTTGTCATCGGGCTCTTCCTTTTCCTCTTCCTTACCTCGAACCGTACCCCCGAAATGCCTTTTGAGCATCTAGCAGTTTTCGAGGGTGTGATTGGCCTGGCCCTTATGATATGGGCAAGGTTTCTTGAGCATCTCGTCGAAGAGGCCCTATTCGGGAGGGCCTCAAGGCTTCTTGCACTCGACAGCCACCACGAGGTCATCGTCGGGGGCGTCTTCGCGCTTGCCTCGCGGGTTCTTCTTCTTCTTCTTGCACCCTTTCTTGTCGCCCTAGTTCGAACCCTCGGGGTTGGCCGCCTTGGCTTGCGTTTGGCCTTTGCCACCATCGAAGAAGGTGCCGACGGCCTCTTCTCCAGCGGCAAAGTCGGCCACGATGTCCATTAATTCATCAGTGGTCTTTGGGGGAGCACGCCCGAGCTCCCGGACCAGTTCCTTGCAGGTGGTCCCGGCAATGAAAGCCAGGATCACCTCTTCATCGGTGACGTGGGGAAGCTCGGTGCGCTGTTGGAGAAACGTCAAGTGAAGTCACAGAGAGATTCCCTGGGTTTCTGTCTACAGCCTCAGAGTTCCCACCTGTTGCCCGAACGCACATAGGTGCCCTTGAAGTTCCCCTCAAAAACCTTGACCAGGTCGGACCAGTCACAGATTTGGTTAGGGGGAAGCTCCTCGAGCCACCGTCATGCGGTGTCGGAGAGAAAGAGTGGGAGTTGTCGAATGATGGCGCTATCGTCGCGGGCCCCACCAAGCTGGCATGCCAGTTTGAAGTCGGCAAGCCAGAGCTCAGGCTTTGTCTCACCGTCGTATTTGACGAGACTTGTCGGGGGTCTGAAGGGGCTAGGCAGCAGCATGCTGCGAATCGCACGGCTGAAGACTCGAGGTCCCGGCGGATCCGGGGATCGATGTCGGTCCTCGTTGCTGTCGTAGCGTCTGCCCCGATGAGTGCTATAGGCTCGCACCTCGGTGTCACCGCACTTGCGTCTGCGGTGTTCGTTGATGTCGTGATGCGCATCACGGGGCTCGCGGTTGTCACGAACGCGATCGTGGTCCGGGACCGCCCCCTTCAGGTGGGGGGAGTCTACCGGCTGGGTTGAGGCCGGCCTCTCATGCCGCGAGGGTTCGTGGTGTTGCCCTGAGGCTGCACCTCGATGCCTCGAGGCAGAACTTTCGGCCTGCTGAATGGCGGCCACCTCGAGAAGGCCCTTGATCTCCTGTTGGACTCGTTAGGCTTTAGGATTCGAGGGGGCCGGCATGTTGCGGAGAAGCATGGTTGCTGCGATGACATTCTGGCTAGCTCGATTGAATGCGGGACGTGCGACCGTATCCACGCCCACAATCTGCCGCTGCACTTGCCGCGCTCGAGCCCGAGCTCCTCCGCCTAGGGGGTTGCGATTGTCTTGCTTGAGGGTACGCTCGAGCTGGCGCAGTCGCTCGTTGTCTTTGTCGAGCTTGGCTCGAAGCTCCTGGACCTGCGCGAGCTGGGCGACGCGAGTGCCCTGCAAATCTTAGGGGTCATTGGTCGCGGCAGGGGGCCCTTCCTCCTGTCCCACCAGGAGAGGCCCACCTGTTGCAGCCGGTGATGTGGACGTCTCTGCGGGATCGGCGTCGTCGTCGCCCGACGCGGCGACTATGTCAATGTGGAAACACTCTCGCGTGGGATCATAGTAGCTGGGGTCGTAGTCGGAGTCAAAGTAGAGTGGGCAAGGCACGATGGTCCGCCCAAATTGTTCCACTTCCAGCCACCTTCGAAGCGCGCGAGGGCAGGCGCCACGTGGGCGAGGGTTAGTCGGGTGTTCGGGGGCCAGTACCGGTTCCTCTCGGCGCGCTACTGCGCTTGGGGGTCCGGTCCGTTCCCTATCCACTCTGAAACCTGAGCGCATGATAGTGGAGTATGCCGAAGCGGCATTGTCGAGCCCAAATGGCAGTGCCGGTTGGGCGACAAACTGCTCATGGGGCAAGAGAGCCGTAGATGTGAGGGGAGCATTCGCCTGGGGAGAAGCGTTCAACCCTGGCGAGCGCTGCCCCACGTCGGGCCTTACGCGTTGTCGCGGGAGCCTCCGGGCCAGAGAGCTCAAGTCATCCATCGAAGATGAAGAGGATGTGATGACCGTGGTCGCACAGCGGCGCCGCCCGCCCTGTGATCCACGTCTCCTTCTTGATTGGGAAGCGTGGTGGTGAGGACGACGCGGGGCTCCTCGCGGAGTCCCTGAAGCGCCCCCGCTCGGGTGCCCGATTGAGAACAGGACCATGTCATGGCTCGTGCCGAGCGACATGAACTCCAGACTCCCAAACCAGATCACCGAGCCGAAAGGGAGCGATGATACGAGGTCCGCCATCCAGACGAAGCGGTTTGACACACAGCCCCCTACCTTGCCCGCCAACTGTCGGCGTTAGGAACCCGGGGGTGTCCTAAGCCAACGAGTAATCGTATGTGTGTGTAACCTGTTCGGATGGTGATGCAAGAAGAACACAGCAATTTCTCCTGGTTCGGGCAAAGAAGGCCCTACGTCCAGCGGGGGGAGAAGATTTGTATTATCTTGCACCTAAGTGCTTGTACAGGGGCAAATACAAGCGAAGGAGAGAATTCGAGGGGGGTCGAGTACAGAGCGAAAGAGTTATTCAGAGTCTAGGAGTCTGCCTAGACGTGTGTTCGGTTGTTCGTGGGATCATTGTCTGGAGTCGGTTCTCTTGTTTTTATTGGGTCTCCTGGCGTCCCCTTTTATAGCCAAGGGGAGGCATAGGGGTACAGATGTCCTGGTTCGATGACGCGGTGGTGACGTCGCGGGTCATGGTGGCCAACCCGAGGCCTCTGAAGAGACGTGCGCTGAGCATGGCTTGTTCTATAGCAGCGTGGCTCGGAGTTGACAGGCGTCCTTTGGAGACGTGGTTGCTGACCGACGAAAGACGCGATCCCCTATAGAGGACGTGCGAGTTCCTATTGGGGTTGCATCGGGAGTTGTTGGCACAGCTTTTGAAGTCGATGCAGGTTGACCGGAGGGCGTTGATGCATACTCGAGGCCCAGTCGAGGGGTAGCCTCGAGCATAGTGGTTGAGCGGATAAGATTGAATTTAGGGAATCCGATGTCGGTTGTTTGTTGAGTAGTGCATCGAAGGGGGCCTCGAGCTGCCTAACAGCACTGAGTATGGCGTAATAGTGCCGTGCAGACCAATGCACATCCTCAGTATGGGTAGTAAAGCGGGATTCGACTGCTGCATGGACCACTGTGTGGACACTATAGCCATACGATTTGACGAGGTTAGGTAGTTTTGTATTAAATGCGCTATCGAACGCATCTGGAGTTGGTGGATCGGGGGGCTCGACCTTTGTCGTATCGAGGCGTCTGTCCCGCCGGGGCCTCGACACTTGACACGGGGTCCCCCTCGAGTGATCATCGGCTGGTGACGTTAGTGATTTGTCGAGCGTTGCGGCAGAAGCTAGGTATTCTGTTGTGGGCCGGCCCAGTGTGTATTTGCCGGTGGGCCCCAGTGGGTCGAGGATGTACGGTCTGGTCTTGCACGTGTTTTTTGAGGGTCCTGCGAGATTAACCTGAGGGTAAACTCGGGGTTCAACCAAAAACAAGGAAGGTTTAAGTTACCCCTACTCTCAGTAACCGACAAGTCCCTCGATAAACTCAAGGGCATGCTGACATCTGCCCCAATCCTTGTCCCTCCTTGATCAGCGACATCGACTGAACCGCCCGAGCCCCTCCTCCTCTACGTCACCGCGACCACTCAGGTGGTAAGCGCGGCCATAGTGGTCAAGAGGCAAGAGGAAGGGCACGCCTTGCCCGTCCAATGGCCAGTCTACTTCATCAGTGAAGTGCTTTCAGAAACCAAGATTCACTACCCGCAGGTGCAAAAGCTGCTCTACGCCATCATCCTTACGCGTTGCAAGCTCTAGCATTACTTCTTTAGCCACCCGGTTACCGTGGTGTCTTCTTTCCCCTTGGGGGAGATCATCCAAAACTGGGAGGCTGCTGGAAGAATTGCTAAGTGGTCAGTCGAGCTCATGGGCGAGACCATCACCTACGCACCACGGAAGGCCATCAAATCTCAAGTGCTGGCGGATTTCATCGCTGAGTGGACCGACACCCAGTTGCCGCCAGTTCAAATCCAAGCCGAGCTGTGGATGATGTACTTCGATGGGTCGCTTATGAAGACAGGAGCAGGTGCAGGCTTGCTCTTCATCTCACCCCTCGGAGTCCACATGCGCTACATCATCCGTATCCACTTTGCCGCTTCTAATAACATTGTAGAGTATGAGGCTCTTGTCAACGGGTTGCGTATTGCCCTTGAACTCGGGGTCCAACGCCTTGACATTTGAGGTGACTCGCAACTCATCATCGACCAAGTGATGAAGGCCTCGAGCTGCCATGATGCCAAGATGGAAGCCTACTACAATGAAGTACGCAAACTAGAAGACAAATTCCACGGCATCGAGCTCAATCATATTGCTCGACGCTACAACGAAGCTGCAGACGACACTACAACGAAGCTGCCACGATCCGGCGAGTCCCTTTCCTCGACTGCCTCATTCGTGGGGAACTCCCAGAAGATCAGATCGAGGCTCACCGGATCACGCGATGGGCCAAGTCCTACGCCATCTACGGTGATGGTAGGGAACTCTATAGGCGAAGCCCATCAGGCATCCTCTAGCGCTGCATCACTATCGAAGAAGGCAGGAAGCTTCTCGAGGACATACACTCGGGGGCTTGCGGCCACCATGCAATGTCAAGGACCCTCGTCGGCAACGCCTTCTGACAGGGTTTCTACTGGCCAATCATCATTTCCAACGCCATCAACATTGTCTGCTCGTGTAAGGGGTGCCAATTCTACGCCAAGCAGATGCACCTCCCAGCTCACGCCTTGCAGATGATCCCCGTCACCTGGCCATTCGCGGTCTGGGGGCTCGACATCATGGGGCCTCTCAAGAGGACCACTAAGGGGTACACGCACCTACTCGTTGCTGTCGACAAGTTTACCAAGTGGATCGAGGCCCGGCCTATCGGCAACATCCGCTCCGAGCGGGCGGTCGAGTTCTTCACCGACATCATCCATCACTTAGGCGTCCCGAATGTCATCATCATTGACAACGACATACAGTTCACTGGCAAGAAGTTCTTGGATTTCTGTGATTGCCATCACATCTATGTGAACTGGTCCGTGGTTTCTCATCCTCGAACTAACGGCCAGGTTGAGCACACCAATGGCATGATTTTGCAGGGCCTCAAGCCGAGAATCTTCAACTGACTTAACAAGCACGGAAAGAAATGGGCCGCGGAGCTGCCTTCAGTCCTGTGGAGCTTAAGGACAACACCTAGTCAAGCCACGGGGTTCACACCATTCTTCTTGGTCTGTGGGTCCGAGGTCGTCCTCCCTACTGATCTCGAGTATGGTTCCCCTCGACTAAAGGCCTACAATGAGCAAACCAATGAAGAAGCCCTCGCAAACGCTATCAACCAGCTCGAGGAGGCTCGAGACATGGCGCTGATTCACTCTGCGAGGTATCAGCAGAAACTTTGATGCTACCACGACAAACATGTGTGCTCGAGGGACTTCCAAGTTGGAGACCTCGTCCTACGTCGACGACAGACCAACAAGGGGCGTCACAAGCTGACTCCACCATGGGAAGGTCCATACACCATAGCTGAGGTGCTGAAGCCCAAAATGTACAAGCTGGCAAACAACAAGGGCAAAACCTTCACCAACTCATGGAACATCGAACAACTACGTCGTTTCTACCCCTAGGGCACTGATGCCCTTGTACATTCTCGCATGTTTCGTACATTTTCGCATGACAAATATAAGAAGTACTTTCGATTATAAGTTCAAACTTATTATTATAAATGCAAGAGGTAGGCTCGACCCTGTCTCGCCAGAGTCGAGCCTCCCTCGGGGGCTACGGGGGGAACCCCCTAAGTTCCTAAAAAATATGAACGATTTTTTAAAAAATCAAGCGTCTCCTTTTGCTTCGTAACTAAGTAGAAAATGCCTCGAACTCCCTCGAGGTCGATGAGGGCTATCAAGCCAAGAGCTCTCCTATGCCCCAGGGCTACGGTACCTCCACTCACTCCCCCCTTGAGGGATACGAGCATGCGTCGAACGCTTGGTCAAAAAGCAGAGGTCAGATGATCGAAGCTCGAGCGTCTCTTCTTTTCTTTGCTTTGACGCGCTTCGCGACTAATAAGAAAATGCCTTGAATTCCCTAAGGGTCAAGGGTTGTCAAGCTAGGAGCTCTCCTATGCCTCTAGGCTATGGTACCTCCACTCATTCCCCCTCAAGGGATACGAGCACGCGTCGAACGCTTAGTCAAAAAAGCAAAATCGGTGAAAGAAAATAGAGAAGACTCGAACTTGAAATATCCAAATGCATTATGATAGATGCATGGATGTTTTAAAGGCCCCCGAGGCCATACTGAATATAAGTTACAAAAACTAACTTATTTACATGGGCACCTTCACCCAGTTTTGCCCTACAGGCCCGCTCCGCCGTCTCCGTCACCGCCCTCCTCGACGGTGTACCCTTCATCTTTGAGGGGGAGGACTTCATCCTCGAACAGCTTTGCCAGCACTTCCCCTGGCCTCTTGGCATCCTAGATCAGCCCCCGGCACCGCTCCTTGTTCTCGGCATCGGTCTTCGAGATGTCGGGGATGAAGCCTTAGGGAACGACGTCCATGTCGAAGACGAAGCCGGAGGAAACCACAGCCAGTGTGCGCTTGACGCTAGTGTGTAGTGCCTCCCACATGCGATCCCAAAGGGTGGCATCGAGGTGGTAGAGCCGATCGATGAGAGCGACCCCCGGGACACCTTCTTCAGCCACCTCAACGGGCTCGACCCCCAGGAGGTATAGAGCCTGTTGATGGCAACCCAAAACCTACCAAGAAGCGCCCCCTCCGCTACGAGGCTCTCCTGTAGCACCTTGGCGACGGCTTGAGTGGAGAGCAGCTTGGACTCAAGGCCTGAAAGACAAAACAAGAGTTAAACAAGTCACACAGAAAGAAAAAGGTCAAAGCGCACCAAGGAACTCACTGGCACAGCGGGTCTGGAGGGTGCTGCAGTCCTCCAGCATGGCGTCGCGCTCCTCCTGAGCCTCGTCTCGCTCCTGCTAGGCCTCCTTGAAAGCCTAAGTCAAGTCGATCTTCTTGCACCAGAGGGTCTCAAGGGCGCCACCAGCCAAGATGATGGCTTGCTCCTTTTCTTGAAGGGTAGCCTTCATCACCTCGAGCTTGGCATCCAGGCTGTCGACTCGACCTTTCTCCTCCTTGACCAAGGCAGAGAGGGTGTCGCACGCCATAGAGACCTAAGCCAGACTAGCCTCGAGCGAGTGGATACGCTCCACGGAGCCTCAGGCCTCCTCCATGAGCAGCTTGACATGCTCTTGAGCATGAGCGCCATCGCTCTTGGCCTCCTCCACTTCGCCCCTAGCCACGTCAACCTCCTCCTTGACCCGCCGTAGCTCCTCCTTGACTCGGGCGGCCTCGCCTCGAGCTGCCTCGGCATCCTCCTTCACCTGGGCGGCCTCCACCTTGGCCCTGGCAGCCTCCTCCTTGGCCCGCTTCACCTCATCCTCGACCTCAGCAACCCTGCTCTACGCAGAACGGCCGGCCTTGAGTTGGCAAAGCACTTCCTCCCGGCTATTATGCGTTTCATGGAGAAAGTATGACTTGGAGTGGGAACGCCTCCGGAAATCCTAGAAACAGGAAATCGAGGGTTAAGGCAATCCATACGGGAAAAGCCAAAAACCATAGGTGATCCAAACGGGGACTTACCGAGACTCTGGTCGAGATCCCCAACGAGCTCGACACGCAGCTTGAGGAAGTGCTGCAGCCACACCCGGGACTGCTCCACGCCCTCCCAGCGCTTGACCTCCACCGGGTCATCCATTTCGATCGTGGGAGCGCTGGAGTCGCCGAGCTCTTGGAGCAAGACACGCTCCTTGCCCCAATGGTAGAAGAGCGTCTTGACCTTGGTTCGTGCCAAGGACTCGATCCCCTCCGCCACGTCGTGTGGGGTGCCGTGGTGCTTCACTAACTCGGCCGAGGTGGGGAACTCTGACACGGTGCCGGTGCCTCCCAGCCAGGGGTCGGACATCGACCTCCTCCTCAACGAGCCAGGAGCCCCCAACGCGATGGCAATCACTGTCTCCTCCGACCGCTTCGCCTGCGGACTAGAAACCACTGGCTCCTCTAACGGTGCGGCTGATGGCTGTGGTGGCTAGCTCGACGCTAGCTCAGGCGCCTCCTGAGGCAGCGGAGGGGATGAGGTTATCGCTTCCTCTAACGCCACGTCCTGTGGCACCAGCAGGTCCACCATCGACATGTCTGCCGGTGGGCTTGGTGCCGAGGTCTTCTCCTCAAGCTGCGTCGAGGGTTTCAGCACTGCTTCTTGTAGCAGCTCATCGAGGATGATCACAGACACCCACTACTTTGGGAGTCCCGAGGTCTCCTCCCCCTCCGATGGCTTAGGCAGCTGCTGTGCCGATAGGTCCGACAGCGTCACGTCCCCCAGCGGCGTCTGCTGCTTCTGATGGTGCTAGGGCCGTTCCCCGATCACCTCCTCCTCCCACTGCTCCTGCAACTCCTTCTCCTCCTGCTGCGTCCGTAGCAGCTCCTGCTTCTGCTGAACCTCCAACTCACGTAGCCCTGTCGGCCACGGCTTCCGCTCCCCCGTCGAAGTGGGAGGGGTGATGGCCTCCTCACCCTCGAGTTCGATGGGGGCTACCTCCATTCCTGGCTCATGGCCCTCGGGGGCTCCTGCCTCGGGCATGGAAGCAGAGACCTTGGGCTGGCCCAGGTCAGGGGCTCCCGATGCCGAGGCTCCACTCTCTGGCACTGAGCCCAGCTCAGGGACCACGGACATCAACATGAGGGAGGCACTCCCCCTCCTGCGTCTTCCTCGGCTCGGAGTCGCTGCTCGTCATGGCCCTCGAGTCGCTCGACCCTGCAGCAAGAGCAGAACCCATCGGCCTACCGCGAGCCATAGCCCCAAGGGCTAAGGACAGCCACCTCGCCTCCCATGATGCCAAGGGCCTCGACATCACACCTGTGGCTGAGGCCCCCATCCTCGTGGCCGCATCCACCCTGAGCCGCTTAGCTGGCGCAAGGGTCGCCTCCTCAATGCGGCGCTTTAGCCTGGACGAAAAGCAGGATAGTAGAGAACTTAATGAACCGTAGAATGGGGAAGTAGAGAGAAGAGACTTAAATTGACAACACTTAACCAAAGGGGATAGAGGCCTTTTGGGTCCCCCTCGAGCCACCAGCAGACCTCGAGGACCCACCCAAGGCCGAGCTCTTCCCAAGGCTAGGGCTGTTAGGGCTGTCGGTGAGGTCACCGTGCCTCCCTGCTCCGATGAGGCCTCCTGAGCATGACCCTGCTCCACCTGCGCCGATGACCGGGATCAGGTCTCCTGGGTCGAAGTGGGCGGGATCCTGCCATGAGCACGATGGGAGGAGGACAAACCCCCTGAGTCAAGGGAGTGGTCGACCTTTCCCCTCGCTGGTGCTCCAAGGCCGTAGTCGCCGGCTGAGGGGTGCGTGGATCCGACGCACCTTCCTGCATCGGAAGACGATCAGTACGGGATGGACCAGACAGAAGGGGCTCGAGACATCCCACCACCCCTTCAACATCATCATCATCATCATCATCCATGTCTCCTTCATCCTCGAAGGGAGATTCCTCCTCCGAGAGCCCGTCGCGCCTCTGCTGCGCACGGCGCTTCTCGCGCTTTTCACGCTCCCAGAGCTTCTTGCCCTTTTCCTTCCTCTCCTCATCTTTGCGCCTCTTTTCTTGCTAGGCATCGAAGCGTCTCACCTGATGATGGGGAGCATCCTCCCTCAACGGGGGCCTCGATCTCCGGTAGTCGATTTTCCCCTGCATGAAAACATTCGTTCGCGAGGACAAGAGTAAGGAAAAAAGGGCACGAAACATAAACGCGAAAGGCATGGGTCGAGGAACCCCTCCTTTGGCTGCATGGGGAGGAGGTTGACGTCCTCTGCCCTGAACAAACCCACAACCATCCCTTTCACCCGCGCGACGATCTCCGCGGCGGGTATCTCCTCGCTGGACATCCAGCACCTCTCGAGCACTTCGAGCGCCACCGCGGGGAGCATCTCATCCAACCGCAGCAGGCGCTCCATCAAGGGGAGCACCCGTCGACTGTGGAAGGCCAAGAGCACCACGCCCGCCATCAGGCCCGCCTCTCAAAGTGTCCTCATCATGGCAGCGAGGGGTCGAAGTCGACGTTGGAGATCCCCCATCACACCGTGCGGCCAGTTGAATGGCCGCTCGGTGATGAGCCGCCCGGTGTACAGCGGGAGGTAGCCTCTGTCATTGTAGAGGTAGAACCATTGCTTGTCCCACCGAGAATCATTGGACATCAACCCGGTGGGGATGTACTCGTGCGGCACCTCTGACTTGCCCATCTTCAACACGAAGTTGAGGCAGCCCGCTCTGATGATCCACCTCACGCCTGACCCCACCAAAGAGGTGAACCACTCCTCCTTGTAGAGATGGAGCCACAGCTCCCAATGGCGCACCATCCCCATGTAGCCCTCGCATACGGCCATGAAGATGGCGGCGTTGGAGATGGCGTTGGGGGAGAAGTGTTGGAGCTCGACGCCATAAAAGTTCATCAGCCCCTGCATGAACTCGCTCGAGGGCGCTCCGAGCCTGTGCTGGTGGTACTTGAGGAAGCTCGCCACATAGCCCTCCGGCAAGTTTGGCTCGGGGTGGCTCTTCAATGGCGCGATCCACTCCGGCCGAGACGAATTGGTGATGGGGCGGAGGAGTCCTTCCCTCACCAACTCGTTCAGCCTCTGTCGCGTAACGATCGACGGGCACCAGGGTTCGGTAGGCTGGAAGATGGGGGCCATGGCAGCAGTAGCGGCATGGATCTGTTCGATGGGTGCAGCGACGGCGGTGACGATGCGGATCTCCTCGGCGGACGGGCGACTAGGAAGGTTCCCAATCATGATATCTTGCTCTAAGTTCCTACCCTCGCACGTAGGAAAGCAGGGACTCGGGAGCACTAGCGGCGGTGAAGGCAATGTGGCAAAGGTAGGGGCGAACAGCGCCTGTCCCCTCTGGTCTTATACCCAGGAAGAGCAACGGGCAAAAGCCGGCAGAAGAAAAAGGTAACTCCCCGTAGTTAATGCGTTTACCTAACCGTTCCCCCTCGATTCTCGGCTGGATACATGTGTCATGCCTCAGGCAATTAGCCATTGCCCTGGCCCACCATGATCTCCACCATCGCACCGTTTAACCTTCCTCCTCAAAAGACACATCCGATGGTAAGAAAAAAATGTTACTTATCGGCAAATTCCTCCAGGAGAAGGTAAAAAGGCTCCAGCACAACAACAAGTCTCGAGGGAGCAAAGGCTGGCCCTCGACCAAGGTTCGACAGCCGCCCTCGAGCACCTGAGTCAGGGGTGACCAAGGGGGAGCCAACACGAGGCCCCGCTCGAGAACAAACCCTCGAGACCCCTTTGGACACATCCAAGGTGAAATGCTAGGACTTTTATGGAATCCCCCAAAGGGAGGCATCGAGCCGCCGAGACCTATCGAATGGAATTGGTATCCATAGGTCCATGCATTTTGCTTTAATGAGACCGCCTCCGGGCCTCCTGTCGACCTCTATCAAACGAGGAACGGGCTCTCACTTGGATTCTCCCGTTACCAGCTCACTGAGAACTTCGAGGCTCACCCTATCAAGGGTAGTTGACGCTTCTCGCCTCATGTCCGATCGAAAGGGCACGTGAGACGAATGCCAAGGCCAGCAATGCCCTAGCCGCACGAGGCTCGGAGGCTCGACCGTGCCTAGCACCCCTCGATGAAAGAGGGTCAAAAATCCCCCAGGGGCTCGATGTTCCTACGTACACCTCAGCAAAGCGCCACGACTCCAGTTCAGGTCCGCACCCGACTGGACAAGCACCCCCTGACCGAGGGCAAATAAAGCCCTCAAAGGAGTCCTTTGACTCCTCCGAGGCCTCGGGGCTGCCCCGTGGGGAACGCTCACATGCCCCCCATGGAAAAATCCAAGCCACACTTCGCTCTTGGTTCCTGACTCCCTACCCGAGTGCCAGCACTCGCACAGAGGTTCGAGGGCTACTGTCGGCTACCTGGGAAAGGGGTACCCTAAGCCCTCGTTTAACTGGGTGGATCCCCAAAGTCAGCAACGCAAGCCCTCCAATGACATCCCTCATTACCGCTCAGAAATCCACAAACTAAAGCATGCTAGACCAGCCCATGAATGGGCGTTGATAGCCCAAAGCCACAACCTGCTCAACGGACCACCGTACGGACCGAGACTGTACTCTCGAGGGTGCGACTCAGGTGACCCCTCGTGGATGAAACTCTGCCTGGGCGAACGGACCGGCCTCGAGGACGGAACTACACCCGCGTGAATGGGCAGCCCTCGAGTGTGGTAAAACCCTTGGCTACCTACTCCCAGTACAGATCTAGGCGCATTTAATGCATTTTACCTGCTCCCGCCTAACCGTATGGCCACAGTTATCAAAATAGCTGTGAGTATGGCAGTCAAATCCTGCTTTTACCGCCCATGCCCTGGAACCCTACGGATCGTACCTCGCCGCTGCGACATACCGAGCACTGTGCCCCGTCTAATACCCCCTCGAGACGCATATTCCCCGCATATCCTGAGATTTGACCTTATCCGATGAGCTTCGACCCCCTCGACTCGAGACCCTTGACTTGACCCAAGGCCTCGACCGTCGCCCCTCGACACCGTCATGCCAACCCTCCAGTGGGACTTCAACAACTCCGGTCAACACTTCAACAGCTCCCGACATGATGGTTGCAGGACCTCCCATGCCGACGTACACGTCTACAGTGACGCTGACATGGTCGGCATCGGCGTCATACATCACCGACCACGTTAGCACCAAAAACATGTACTCCTATGCCCCTCCTTCGCCTATAAAAGTTGGAGCCTGGACTTTAGCTATGGGAGATAGGAGAGATCCTAGAGCTTCATACGTTAAGGCTTAGATCACAGAACAACACCGTGAGACAGTGTAGAGAGCTAAGCACCCGAAATGCTCGGGCTCAAGCCCATACTTCTCACACCTGCTTGTATTCACCCCTATACTAGCGCTTCGGTGTAAGATAACAAGAACTATCCCTCCGCTGGACGTAGGGCCTTCTTTGCCCGAACCAGGATAAATCGCTGTGTCCTTCTTGCATCACCCACTAGATTAAGGGAGCACGCAATTACGAATTTACTCATTGGTGTTGACCCCCTAGGTCGAAACACCGACAAGGTGAGTAGAGCACTAGCAACCTAATAACCCATCAACTAAAACCCCCATAGGTGATATTTGGGTAAAGTGGCTAGTCATTCCTATGGTTTGCCGATTTGAGACACATGCAATGTATTAATTAAAAGTGACTAGGCACAATATGATCAAAGTGCCTGCACTTGCCTTGGTTGATGTCCTGCTGCACGTAGTCCTTCGGGTCCTGTTGATCCTCGTTCACCCACGTCTCATTCTCTATACGTCTCAATCATCGCACACAAGCAAAACATGGAAGCAAAAGTACTTCAACTAGGGAAGTACAGCAAAACATGTTAACAGTAGCAAACAATAGCATAAAACTATTCTACTCGTCGAGACGATTCCAAAAAGTATAAGTTTTCTAAAAAGGAGTTAAAATGTGAAAGTTATGGCCTAAACAAGACTAGGGTCTAATGTGCAGAAAACAGAACTCAAATCTAAATACTTTTGAACTGCGAAGAACTAGATCATAATTAAGCAAAACTACAGGAGCTTTTTTGAAAAAGTGCCGACGGCGGTGTTGACCAAGCTGACCGAACGTGTTGACCAAGCTGACCAACCGGCGGCGGTGTTGACCAAGCGGGAGCGGCCGGGTCCCGTGGACCGGCCGTGGACCGACCCCGTGGACCAAGTCCACGGGTCCATGGTGGACTGGCGGCGGTCGGGTCGACCCCGACGACCTCGGCCATGGTCGCCGACGGTGACCTCGTGGCTGCGACGCTGTGGGGCACGCGGGGCCAAGCCAAGACCACGCGCGCATTGCGTGTGCATGTGGGCGTATGGGAAACGGCATAGCCGCGGCGGGGTGAGGCCGGAGCGACGGGGCAACGCACAACGGCGAGGGGTGGCGCGGTGGCGCTTCGACAGCGCACAACGGCGCACGGAGCGGGCGAAGGCTTCCACGGAGCGCATCTCCGTGACCCTCGTGGTCACATGGAGCTCGGGCATGGGCTCACCTCGGCAATGGACTGCGGAAGAGGCGAAGACGACGGCGGTGGCGCGAGCTCGGCGGCTAGGGTTTCGCGGCTCGTGAAACTGAGTGGCGGCGGCGGGCTAGGCTACGTAAGGCAGGTCGGGAGGTGGTGCACTGCACTTTATAACGTGCAGGGAACCTCGGGGCGCATGCGGCGCTTGACGTGGCGCGGACCCGAGTCTGGCTCAGCGCTCGTCTCCGTGAGGGAGACGACACTGTGCTTTGGGTCCCACTAGTGTGGGCCCCACTGGTCAGTGGCTCAGGTCGTACTGCGCTGAGGTGAGCGGCAGCTGACACGCGGGCCTGGCCTATCGACGGCTGAGCGGGCGGGCGCACGGCCGCGGCCTGCTGGGTGGCTAGCTGGGCCGCTCGGCCCACCACGCGGCTGCGGGCGCAAGGCCAAAGCGGGCCGCTGCGCTGGGCTGCTGGCTGGGCCGCTTGTGGCCTACCGCGACTGGGTTGCCTTGCGAGCGGCCTGCTGGTCGGCTGAGCTGCATGCTGGCAGGCCTGGCCGCTAGTGGTAAGCCTTGGCCATTGCTGGCCGGCTTTTGCTGCTGCCGCCTTGGCCATGGCTGGCCAAAGCTAGCCATGGCCGGCTAGGGGTGGCCATGCTTGGCAAGTAGGGGCTGGAGGTGGCCAGGGTCCACTAGGGACTAGCCTAGGCTAGTTAGACTAGGTTTAGTTAGTCTAGGAGTTAGAGGGGACAAGTTAGAGCATGTTTGCAACTAGGAAACAAAGCAAAGTTAGACAACATGCTCAAACAAGTCAACCAAAAACTATGCAGCAGCATGAATGCAACAATGCATGGTTTTCTAACGTACTACACATTTTAAGGTAATTCATAAAATATTTATAAATGGCCTATGAATGTAAAACATCTATACAGAGAATGAAGTCAAATTCGTTTACTATTTAAAGTTCAAAATCAGGATGTTATAAAAACTCACCATGCGAAATAAAGAAGAACTCGCCATGCAGCTCTAGGTTGCAGACCTGTTGAGCTTGTTTGGTTTCTAACCTTTCTTGGCAAAAGTCAAACTGAAGCCGTGATAAAACGTGGTCTAAAAGCTGATATTCAGTTTTTGAGTTTTATTAATGGATCCAAAATATGGCTAGTGCCAAAACCTATAGCAGTAAAAAATATTTGGATGCCCTCTTGCTACCTTTTTTAAGTATAAAACATATTTAATATGGATCTCATTTTGTGATGCAAACGAAATGCAAATTAGTTGCATGCATGCTCTGAGTAGATGGAAACTAAAAGTGATGTGAATAACACGTGATAGAATTGAGGAGGTGAGAGAAATACGAGAGAAGAGCTAGGAGGCGATGGTTGCAGCTTTGCGTGTGCACAGCTGCCATGCGAGAGTGGAAAAGGACAGAGAAGACCAATGCGAGCGGTCCATACATTCCACAAAACACCAACACGATGAAAGAGGATGCTTCACTTACCATATTCAGCTAAAAATTTGGCCGTCCACTGCACCACGTGGCACACATCCAAGACTAGGTATAGCTACCCCCATGGGTGTTAGATATCCCCCATATAATAAAATCCACATTAATTTAATATATATATGTGTGTGGATTTACCTATTGTGGTATATATGAAAAAAATTCCTAGTTTTGCCGAGTGTCTGGCACTCGGCAAAGCTGGGCAAAAGCTGGCAACCGTACCAGCTTTGCCGAGTGTTAGTGCAGGCACTCGGCAAACAATAACAACAACAACATAGCCTTTTGTCCCAAGCAAGTTGGGGTAGGCTAGAGATGAAACCCAAAAGAGACTAGGAAACAAAGGACACATAGAGGGTATAAGAAATTGCTAGTCTTCAAGCGCTCCTATCCATAGCTAAATCCTTAAGAATATTCCACTCTTTAAGGTCTCTCTTAACCGACTTGTTCCAAGTCAGTTTAGATCGACCTCTACCGTTCTTTACATTATCGACCCGCTTTACAACCTCACTACGCACCGGCGCCTCAGGTGGCCTCCGTTGGACATGGCCAAACCATCTCAACTAGTGTTGAATCAATTTCTTCTCAATTGGTGCCATCCCAACCCTATCCCGAATATCGTCGTTCCGGACTCTATCCCTCCTTGTGTGCCCACAACACCATCGCAACATACGCATCTCTGCTACACTCAATTGCTGGATATGTCATTATTGGGGAACAACTTTGACATACAAACATCCTTTCCCAACTTTAGAGACAAACATTTCATTACAAACATTTGAGATGCTAACATGTGCAGCGAAGATAATGTAGATACTTCGTTGCACATATTTTCAACTTCGCTTATGTGTTTCTGCATGTTTTAAGTTGACTAGCGAAGATGACTTCGCTACACTCTGGATGCTCAGCGAAGACTACGTGGACACTTTGTTGTGACTATCAAACTTCGCACATGTGACTTCACATGTTTCAGGTTATCCGGCGAAAGACGACTTCGCCAGACTTTTGATGATCAGCGAAGCTGATGTAGCGGCTTCGCATAAAAAGTCTATGAGGTTCTCAGCTAAGTCAAGAAATCACGATCAAGTCCAAAGTTGTCTCCGAAGACAAAAGAGAAAAGGGCAATGTGTGTTTCACCACTTCGTCGATATGCTTTCTAGCTAAATGTATATGAGGTTCCTTGGCTAATTTTGTAATATTCCTAGAATGGCGAAGCCAGGGGGTCTATAAATACCCTTTGGAATGTATGTTTTGGGACAGGATGAAATATAATTGCGACCCGTATATTATTTTCACCTTACATGTGTGTGTGATTTCCTCATCTCACCCAACATCTGGCGCCATCCGTTTGTGTGATCGACGACAGCCACGACCACCACACGGATGCAAAATGGCAAGACTCAGCTAAAAAGCGGTTTCGGCTGGAGATAATTCAAACCAAGACAAAGACCCACTTTTAGAAGATGAGAGAGAAACAGAAAACAGATGCCTATAAGAAGATGAAAAAACTTAGAACAAAGAAAGAAGACTCAAAGAACTCGAAGATCAACTCATCGTTAAGAAAAAATAGCTAGAGGAGGCAAGAGCGAAGATAAGAGAGAAGTCTTTAAGGCAAAAAATCATAGAAGCAGAAGCTGAACTAAGAAAGATCAATGATGAAATAAAAATGAGATTGAAGTCATGATTCAAGATCCAAACTCAGCAAGCAAAAACACCAACAGCAAAGGAAACATAAATCAAATAGTAAGAATTGATACAGAGTCGCCTTTGTCAATCGACATTTAGCCAGAGAAGTGGTCAGCAGGTTTCAAATTCAATATCATCCCAACCAACAATGGCATGTCCGACCCAAGACAATTTCTTATGAGCTTTGAAGCAGCAGTAGCATCAAGTTGGGGATATGCGAACACCTTAGTGAAGTCGCTCATCATGGCAGTAAGAGGACCAGCGCAGCATTGGTACTCTTCGCTAAAACCAAGGTCAATCAATCTTGGGATCAACTTTGCACAACTTTGCTCCTATATTTCCAAGGCTTACAAAGAGTCGAACTCACCAGTGATGATCTTTTCAACATCAAGCAGCAACCAAAAGAACCATTGAGCCAATATTATAAAAGATTCGTACAAACAAAAGCTCAAATACCAAACATACCAGAAGAAGTTGTCATCATAGCAGCAATCAAAGGACTGCGAGCAAGCCAACTCTCATCACACTTCAAAAGGGAAAGACCAACTACAGTAGAAAAGTTATATGAAGAAATGAGAAAATACTATGAGTCTGACGAAGACTACAGAAAAAGAATAAAAGAAGAGAACGGTGAAAGAAACATGTCAAGATCAAATAACAATTCCCAACACCGAAGAACAAATGCTGAGCGAAGGCCATTTCAGAGGATAAATCACATCAACAACACGAGCGAAGCTACCGGTCAAGGTCCAAGATCAAACAATCAAAGAAATTTTCAAAACAACAGAAGTTATAAGAAAAATTTCCAGCAAAGGGCAAATTATAACAACCAAAGCAGAAACTTTGAAGAGAAAATTTTGAGGCCTGAAGAAATATACTGCATCATACATGGCAAAGGGACTGGTCACACATCGAAGATGTGCCCAAGAGTAAAGAAAACATTGAAGAAGTACAAGAAGAAAATAGAGCAACTTCGTAGTTGAAAGTTGTCAATCATCTAGCCCCACAAAGAACAAGTTACCTGCTAATAACTTACTCTCAACACATGTTGCCACCACCTCCGCCAATCTATAATTGCCAACCGCTAGCAATGTGCCCGCAAAATCAATGGGGCCCAAGCCAGCAGCAAAGTTTCCACCCTGAAAGTTCAGTAGCAAATAGCAACCACCAAATTCAATACAACAACAACATGCCTGAAGCGTCAACAAGCAATGGGAATGCAATCATCCCAAGCAAAGGCAGAATTATGACAATCTTCGGAGGAAATAACATGGAGCTTGATACAAGAAATGAAAGAAGAAATTATTTTAGAAGAGTAAACTCCATAGCAGTCGATGGTCCATTCAAGAAAACAAGATGGTCCCACATGCCAATCACATTCTTAGAACAAGACCTCAAACTCAAAGATTACCCTCATATGGATGCAATGGTCATACAAGCAAACATTGAAGGTTGGGCAGTAACAAAAATTTTAATAGATGGTGGCAGCTCAGCAGATATCATATTCATAAGAACTTTAGATGCAATGCAAATTGACAGAATAATCTTGGGAAGAGCCGAGCACCCATTAGTTGGCTTCGGCGGAAACAAAATAAACTCTATCGGTAGAATTGTCTTGCCAGTCTTATTCGGAATAGTGAATAATGCGAGAACAAAGCAAATAGCATTCGATGTTGTCGAAATGCACAGCCAGTACAATGCAATCTTTGGAATGCGAATCGAAGCTATAGTAAGCTACCCATACTTATGCATGAAGATGCCAGCAGTCAACGGCATCATAACCATCTTCGGTGATCAAACAGAGGCAAGAAACATAGAAAGAGATGTAAGCCCAGCTTTCAAAAACATCCACGTGATACAAGAAGAAGAAGAAGATGATGAGCTTGAAACTAAAAACGCGAAGACACAAGAAAAAGTGAAGCCATGCAAAGACACAAATAAAGTACCAATCCACCCAATGGTGCCAGAAAGTCAAGTTATCATTGGCATAAATCTATCAAAAGAAGAAGAAGAAAAGATAATACAAGTCCTGCAAAGTAACAAGGATATCTTCGCTTGGTCTGCATAGGACTTAGGAGGAGTAAGCAGGGATGTCATAGAACACAAGTTAAATGTCAACCCAAATTTCAGGCCAAAAAAGCAAAAACTCCGAAAGTTGTCGGAAGACAGAACACAAGCTGCAAAAGCCGAAGTCCAAAGATTGTTAGATGCAAAAGTCATAAGAGAAGTTTAATTCACAACTTGGCTTACAAACATAGTCATGGTGCAAAAGAAAAACAAAAAGTGGAGAATGTGCATAGACTTCACAGATCTCAATAAAGCTTGCCCAAAAGACAACTTTCACTACCAAAAATAGACACTTTAGTAGATCAGGCAGCAGGAAGTGAAATGCTCAGTTTCCTCGACTGCTATTCAGGCTATCATCAGATTTGGATGAAAAAAGAAGATGAAGAGTACACAAGTTTCATTACACCATTTGAAACTTACTATTTCCAAAGAATGGCCGAGGGGCTTTGCAACATAGGAACAACTTTCATCAGAATGACATCCACAGTTCTCAAAGATCAAATACCAAGAAATCTGCTTGCGTACGCTGACGACTTGGTAGTCAAGAGAAAGAAAAGAGAAGACCATGTCGAAGACTTACAAGGAACTTTCTGAAACCTTAGAAAAGCAAACTTAAAGTTGAACCTAGAAAAATGCACATTTGGAGTTCAAATAGGCAAAAATTTTGGGGTGCATCGTATCCACAAAAGGAATTGACCCAAATCCAGAGAAGGTGAAGGCAATACTGAACATGCAAGTGCCAAGAAACATCAAAGACATCCAAAAACTGATAGGAAGATTAGCTTCGCTGAACAGATTTATATCCAAATTAGCTGAGCGAAGCCTCCCAATATTTCAAGCACTAAAAGGGAAAAAAGAAAAATTCAAATGGGGGCAAACACAACAAGAAGCTTTTGAAGAAATAAAAAAGCATCTATCCAACCCCACAACTTTGGCAACACCTGACCCAACGGCAGACTTGCTACTATATGTATCAGCAAACAAAAGTGTAGTTAGTGCAGTACTGATAAAAGAAAAAGAAATTGAGCACTCAACAAGACAAGTTCTAGTATACTTCGCATCCGAAGCTTTGTCTGGATCAAAAATTTTCTATTCAGAAATCAAGAAAATTACATATGAAGTACTTATGGCATCCAGAAAGTTGAAACACTACTTTCAAGCACACAAAATAAGAGTGCCAACAAATCAACCCCTCAAAGAAGTGTTACAAGGCTACAAGTCCTCAGGGAGATTGGGAAAATGGGCTGCAGAATTGTACCAATACTTCATCAAATTTGAGAAAAGAATAGCAATCAAATCTCAAGTGTTGGCTGACTTCATAGCAGATTGGACACCTTCAAAGTACAATCAAGAAATAATGGAGCAACCAGAACGGATAATCTATTGTGACAACGCTTGGGGCTTCACCGGCGCAGGAGCAACAACAATCATAACTTCATCCTCCGAAATCAAACTCAAATACGCAGCAAGACTAGACTTTTAATGCACCAACAACATTGCAGAATATGAGGCAGTATTGTTGGGAATTCGCAAAGCAAGAGCAATGGGAATTCAAAAGCTAATAATCAAGACAGATTCTCAAGTTGTAGCTGGGGCACATAGAGAAAAATTACAAAGCAAGAGATCTAGAGCTAGCAAAGTATCTCCAACTATTAAGGGATCAGAAAAACACTTCGCTGGGTTCACAGTAAAAAGTATCTCAAGAAATGATAACACAGATGTAGATGAAATTGCAAAAGCCGTAGCCCAAAAGTTAGAGTTACCACCAGAAGTATTTTTCCAAACTATCACCGAAGCCTCAATAAAGACAAAAGTTGAACAACCAGAAGAAGTACACATCATAGAAAGTGAAGACTGGAGAGCTCAAATTATGGCATCCCTCAAAGGATTTTATGAGCAGAAAATGAAGTTGACAAAATAAGAACGAAGCAAAAGTCCAGAAGTTACAAAATCAACAACGAAGAACTATACAAGGAAGGAGTTTGCCAACCACTACTAAAGTGCATCTCAAGAGAAGATGGGAAAACCTTACTGAAAGAAATACATGAGGGAATTTGTGGAAGTCATGCCGGGGCTAGATCTGTCGATGTTAGGAACCCGGGGGTGTCCTAAGCCAACGAGTAAACGTATGTGTGCGTAACCCGTTCGGATGGTGATGCAAGAAGAACACAGTGATTTATCCTGGTTCGGGCAAAGAAGGCCCTACGTCCAGCGAGGGGAGAAGATTTGTATTATCTTGCACCTAAGTGCTTGTACAGGGGTGAATACAAGCGAAGGAGAGAATTCGAGAGGGGGGTCGAGTATAGAGCGAAAGAGTTATTCAGAGTCTAGGAGTCTGCCTAGGCGTGTGTTTGGTTGTTCGTGAGATCATTGTCTGGAGTCGGTTCTTCGTCCGATTGGGCCTCTCTCCCCCCGTTGTGTATCCTGGCGTCCTCTTTTATAGGCCAAGGAGAGGCACAGGGGTACAAGTGTCCTGGTTCGATAACGCAGTGGTGACGTCGCGAGTTGTGGTGGCCAACTCGAGGCCACTGTAGAGACGTGAGTAGAGCATGGCTTGTTCTGTAGTAGCATGGCTCGGAGTTGATAGGCGTCCTTCGGAGGCATGGTTGCTGACTGGCGAAAGATGCGATCCCCTATAGAGGACGTGCGAGTCCCTGTTGGGGTCACGTCGGGAGTTGTTGGCATAGCTTTCGAGGTCGATGTGGGTTGACCAGAGGGCGTCGACACATACTCGAGGCCCAATCGAGGGGTAGCCTCGAGCGTAGTGGTTGAACGGATAAGATTGAACTTAGGGAATCCGATGTCGGTTGTTTGTCACGCAGTGCGTCGAAGGGGGCCTCGAGCGGCCTAACAGTGCTGAGTACGGCGTAACAGTGCCGTGCAGACCGATGCACGTCCCTAGTATGGGCGGTAAAGCGGGATTCGACCGCTGTACGGACCACTATGCGGCTACTGTAGCCATACGATTGGACGAGGTAAGGTAGTTTTGCATCAAATGCGCTGTCGAACGCACCCGGTGTTGGTGCATCGTGGGGGCTCGACCCTTGTCGTATCGAGGCGTCCGTCCCATCGGGGCATCGACACTTGCACGGGGTCCCCCCTCTCGAGTGATCATCAGTTGGTGATGTCAGTGACTTGTCAAGGGTTGCGGCAGAAGTTAAGTATTCTGTTGTGGGTCGGCCAGTGTGTATTTGCCGGTGGGCCTCGGTGGGTCGAGGATGTACGGTCTGGTCTTGCATGTGTTTTTTTGAGGGTCCCTGTGAGATTAATCTGAGGGTAAACTCGGGGTTCAACCGAAAACAAGGGAGGTTTAGGGTACACCTACTCTCGGTAACGGACTGTAGCCCCCGAGGCTTCGTGTAAGTGTTGATACTTACGCGGAGGCTCAGTTAAATGGACTCGGAGTGTTGGCCATATTCCGAGGGGTGCGCACGAGCGCACCCTTCGGGTGTAGCCCTCGAGGCCTCGGGTGAGTAGAATACTCACCCGAGGTCTTTTATTTTTGGTTTTGGTCGTGGCGTGCTCGAATGATTGAGCCCCCGGGCGGTTGGGTCCTCTTTCATCGAGGCCACCCGGTTGCGAGTCCGCTCCTTAGCTTCTTTCGTTGAAGCCGATCAGGTGCGAGCTCAACTTTTTCGTTCGACCCTCACAAACCCTTTCGATCGGGTAGAGGGGGGAGAAGTGTTGTGCTACCCATGCTCGGGCGAGCATCAACATCTCAGGTGAGCTGCTATCAGGAAATTCAAGTAAGAGCTCGTGCCCCATTCGATAGGGGTCAACTAGTGGCCCTGAGGCACTCTTATTCGAGCAAAACAGTGGGTCCTGCGGATGCCAAACCCTTTCGATCGGGTCTGGTGGCTCGATGCCTCCCCTCGAGGGGATTCCGTCGTGGTCCCTTAGTTTTGCCTTGAATGTGTCCGAGGGGGCCTCGAGAATTCATTCTCGAGCAACGGACTCGCGTTGGCCCCCTCGGTCACCCTAACTCCGGTACTCGAGGGTGGCTGTCGAACCCTTTTTGAGGGCCAGCCTTCGCTCCCTGGAGATTTCGAGGGCCTGGGCCTGTATCCCGTGTCATGGGAAGATCCGTCTGTGGATAACTCCTCCTGTCTGTCACGCGTGCCTTTTTATGTAGAAGCTGGAGCGGCGCGGTAGTGGATGATTCCTGTACTTAAAGCGCATTTCGAGGAGGATAACTATCAGTTCTCATATTAGTCTCATTTTTCAAGAAAAGATTCAAAGCGGCGCGGCCGTAATGTCGCGGGAGTCGGAACGACGCGGTCGTGGTGGGGCCGGCATGATGGCTGATTCATGGATGCTTGACGCATGTCCATGGTCGATGGGAGTCGAGGGTGTGAATGCGAAATGGCATGAACGCATGCGCCCGAGGGTATTATTGGCGCCCGGCGGCCTCGCTCATGACGTCGACGCACAGGAATCAAGAGGAGAGTACTTTGGGCACATTTAATGCGGGGACTTACTGGTCGGGCAAGCGACGGCCGCCCGTTGGTCTTCTGCCCCTATAAAAGGAGGCACTCCATGCACCATTGCTCTTCACTTGCCTTCCTGTCGTTTTTGCATTTGCCTTCCTACGCTTGATTGCCTTCCTTGCGCTCGCCTTCCTTGCACTCGCCCCCCTGCGCTTTGCCTTCCCCGTGGAGATAGGAAATCTTCCGGGTCGTTCGTCCACCAAAGAGCTCCGTGCCCTTGCCATGGCGCCACCAGAGATTCTTCAGCCCACGGCGTGGCTCCCCTCGGATGTGACGAGGAAGGAGCTGGAGGGGTTGGTGGTGGAGGTGCTCCTTCGCCCTATCACCAACAAGGCCGAGCCCGAATGGCTCGTTCCGTCGAAGGGGGACCTCGAGCCGAACCCACCAGAGGGCTACGTGGTTAGCTTCGTCAAGTTCCACCGACTGGGCTTCGGTTCCCCGCCGAGCTGGTTCATGCGCGCCCTCACCCACTACTATGGGATCGAGCTTCAGCATCTCTCCCCCAATGCGATCTCCTACACCGCCATCTTCACCACTGTCTGCGAGGGTTACCTTGGGGTGGAGGCGCATTGGGAGCTCTGGCTTCAGTACTTCTCCAAGAGCGCGTCACCGGGGGTGCGGAGGCTGGTGTGGGCCGGGTGCTGCAACTTCACCGTGAGGAAGGCCGACATCTTCATCCCTATCGGCCTGACTTCAAGCCACGGTGCCTGGCCTTCGAAGTGGTTCTACATCAGGAACGATGAGGGGCTGCTGCCTTAGTACACGGGGTGCGTCATCGAGTCGCGTCCCCACAACTGGGGCGCCCCGGCGCGGGACCATCAAGGGGGCTCGAAGACCTCCTCGACGCCCTGGCGACCCTTCGAGGGCAGGGGTTGACTGTCGGGGTCGTTGCCTCGACCTTCCACCATCGACGGGTGCTCCCCCTGATGCGGCGCTCGCTCCGCATGAGCCAAATGTTCTTTCGAGCAGAGCTCGAGGGGAGCCGAATGGTTGCTGAGGATATTACGTCGGAGAGCGTCGCCAAGAGGGTTCGAGGCATGGTGTCGGGCCCCTTCATGGGGCAGGAAGTCAACCATCTTCCGATGTGGTCGGATCCTGGTTACCCTGAACTGGTGAGTGTATTACTTCGTCGAGCCCTTCTTTTTTGTTTCTTTTCACCTTACATTTTTTTGGGCTTTGCGTGTAGGGGGAGCTCGACTATGAGTTGTCGTTGCCCCCCATTAAGGAAGATTTCAGAGCTGGTCCGGCAGGGCTTCTCGGTGCCTCATCGGCAAAGAAGACAAAGGAGGAGGAGAGCAAGAAGAGGCAGATGCAGAGCCTCGATCTCTTTGCGGGTGAGCAGCGCTCGGCTAAGCAGAGACGAGAGGTGGCGCCCATCAAAGGGTCCTCCTCTGAGGAGTCAGGGAAGGAGTGGAGTAGAGAAGAGGAGCGCCTCTCGACCTGGAGGGTCACAGCTGGTGCCCCTTCAACGCAGGGCACTGCTGGTTCTAGGGGGCCCACGAAGGGATCCCGTGAAAGTCATCTGGCCCTTGGAGCCGGGCCGGTGGCGCTGGCTTTGGCCGCATCGGCGGCGGCCTCCGCTCGAGGGGCTGCGAGGCCTCGCGGCGTGACACCGCCAGCAATGACTTCAAGCCTTTTGGGCGCCGGGACGCGGCCATCGACGGGGGGCTCATGAACCCCGGGGAGGTTCCCGGTGGGGTAAGTTCTTAATCTTGGAGCAGCTTTATATTTCGCGTCTCGATTCCACGCATCTAATTTTTCCTTTCTTGCAGACTCAAGCGCGAGCGGGCACTGGCGGGGCCTGCTCCGGCCAAGCGCCTTCGGACGAAGGCTGCGACAGAGGTGATGGCGGTCGCGGTGGCTCCGGCTACGGGCCCGGTTCCTTTGGCGACGAGCGTGCCGGAGGGCCCCTCGGATGACTCGCTGCTGGGGTTTTCGGAGGCGGCGCCCATTGTCCTCGAGGCCAAGGAGGGCGAGGCCTACGTCAATGAAGGGAAGGAGAAAGACCTCGTGCCACCTGTCACCACCAAGGTCGGGGGTCGTCGAGTCTGGGGGTGCCAAAGTGGCCCCATCAGGCGGGGCCCCCGTGGGTGATTCGGTCGAGGAGGCGAGCATCGCCGTGTCTGCCCCAGCAGACCTTTTTATTGAGGGGGAGGAGCCGCAGGCCGGCTTGCTAGCTATCATGTCGTGGGAGGGTCCTCTCCCCCCGCGGTGCCTGAGCAACGACCTGTGGCAGGCGCGGCAGTCGATGCGGAGGGTGCCGGAGCAGAGGCGGCGCGACGGCACTCCGAGGTGGAGACTTCGGGATGGGGCTCGGAGCCCATCCGCGTCCACAATCCCATGAGTCATGACGCTCTCTCGTGGGAGGTGGATGACCCCATGGAGCTCGAGTGCTGGAGGGCTGTCAAGGAGGAGCGTTCTTGCCTTCAGAGCTCGCTGAAGGCAATGCTTGGTCTCATCAGTGACAACCTTCACCAACGCCTCGCGGTAAGCATCCTTCTTCAAAGTTATGGAACTCGGGGTGTGTTCTCTTTGTTGATGATGTCCTTTGTTCTTCTTGCTCTTAGGATCTGAGAAAGCGCTCGAACATCAAGTCCTATCTTATCCACGGTGCCAAGGATAAGTGGAATCAGATCCCCGAGCTAGAAGTAGCGCTCGAGGCTGCCCAGGTCGAGGCCACGAAGGCGAAGGAGGAGGCTGCTGCCACTCGAAGTAGGCTTCAGAAGGCAAAGTCCGAAACCGCCTTGGCCCAAGAGGTGGCTGCCCAAGCCAAGGAGGCCGAGGCCAAGGCGAAGGAGGAAGTAGGGAGGGCCCTCAAGAAGGTGAGGTCCGATGCTAGCGATGAGCTAGCAAGGGCTGGCGCGGCCCTCGAAGCGGTGCGAAAGGAGCTCGAGGCCTCGGCCTCTGAAAACGCCAGGCTTTCCGAAGCCTGGCAAGAGCAAAGGTGGAATGCCATTTCGGCAGGCGAGGCCCTCGAGAAGCTCAAGGAGGAGAACACGTCGATGGTCCACGCTGGTGAGACGCTTGCAAACGAGTATCTCGTTCTGCAAGATACGCACACGAAGCTCGAGACCCACGCCGTCGGTGAGTCTTCCTTATTTTCTTGAAGAGTTTTTTGCCTTTGTTTTTTCTTAAGCGTTACTGACTCCGTTTGTTTCCAGCCTTGAAGGAGGAGCTGACTCAGGCTCATCGTGACCTCGGCCTACTTCAGAAGTCACACATGGCTGAGGTGAAGCTGACCAACAAGCTCGGCGGTATGCTCGACATGGTCTACAACAGCCTCGGTGTCCCTCGTCCTGAAGCGGCCGCGGATGACGTCCATGGGGCCCCTCTCCTTGACCGGCTGTTCGAGCTCGGCCGCGTGGTTAAGGAGAAGGTGCGGGGCACACTTCATGTCAGCATGAAGTGGGCGATGGCGGTCATCAGCTCCGGCTACATCTATGACATGGAGGTCGTCTCCCACGGCTTCGTCAGTGACCCTTCGAAGACTGATGAGGAGAACGAAGCCGTCTTCATGGGGTTGGTCGACGCTACCGAGGAACCTGGCGGTCGTCTTGCAAGCCTCTTCGAGCGTGAGGTCCTTCCGCCTTCTGAGGATGATGTCCTGTGAGCCAAATCTGGGCAAAGAGGCCTTTGTAAGAAATCTTGTAATTTTCTGGTTTGTGAGGCCCCGGGGGCCTCGAAACATTATCGAATGTAAAATATAACTTTGTAAATTATTTAGTCCCTTCCTTTCTCGCATGTCTGATAACGTTTCTTAACTTAGTGTGACGCATGTTCATGCCCCTCAACGTGGGAGTGAGTGGAGGTACCGTAGCACTAGGGCGTCGGTGGTCTCCTGGCTCGATAGCCCTCGACCTTTAGGGTGTTCACATGGCATTTTGGACTAAGTATTTAGAGCGTATCGAGGTGCATAAAGAGGATAGACTTTTGAGTTTTGAAAAAATCATGCAACCTTTTTGGGGACTTCGGGGGGTTCCCCCTTGTAGCCCCCGAGGGAGGTTCGACTCTGAGGGAGCAGAGTCGAGGCTACCTCTTATATGTATAAGAAGATTGAGCTTATGATCGAAAGCATTCCGTATACAAAAATGTATGAAGAAGGCATCGAGGCCCTAGGGATAGAAGCAACGTAGCTGTTCGATGTTCCATGCGTTGGTGAAGATTTCGCCTTTGTCGTTAGCGAGCTTGTAGGTTCTGGGCTTCAACACCTCTGCTATGATGAAGGGGCCTTCCCACGGTGGAGTTAACTTGTGGCAGCCCTTGTTGCTCTGTCGCCGTCGTAGGACGAGGTCGCCCACTTGAAGGTCCCTTTTGCGCACATGCTTGTCGTGGTAGCGTCAAAGCTTCTGCATGTATCTTGCGGAGTTGAGGAGGGCTATGTTTCGAGCTTCTTTGAGTTGGTCGACGGTGTTTGCGAGGGCTTCTTTGTTCGTCTGCTCGTTGTAGGCTTTTAATCGAGGGGACCCGTATTCGAGGTCGATGGGGAGGATGGCCTCAGACCCATAGACCATGAAGAATGGGGTGAATCCCGTGGCTCGACTGGGTGTTGTCCTTAGGCTCCATAGGACCGAGGGCAGCTTGATGGCCCACTTCTTGCGTATTTCTTCAGGCGGTCGTAGATTCTAGGCTTGAGCCCTTGAAGAATCATCCCATTGGCACGCTTGACCTGTCCGTTAGTTCGAGGATAAGCAACTGCAGAACAATTCACACGGATGTGATGGTGATCGCAGAAGTCTAGGAACTTTTTGCCGGTGAATTGCGTGCCATTGTCGGTGATGATCACGTTGGGGACCCCGAAGCGATGAATGATGTCAATGAAGAACTCGACCGCTCACTCAGAACGAATGTTGGTGATGGGCCGAGCCTCGATCCACTTGGTAAACTTGTCGATGGCAACGAGCAGGTGGGTGAATCCTCCAGTTGTCCTTTTGAGGGGACCAATGAGGTCAAGCCCCCATACGGCGAACGGCCATGTGAGGGGGATCATTTGCAAAGCATGCGCAGGGAGGTGCGTCTGCTTGGCATAGAACTGGCACCCCTCACATGAGCGGACGAGGCTGCTGGCGTCCGAGACAGCGGTCGGCCAGTAAAAGCCTTATTGGAAAGCATTCCCGATGAGGGTCCTGGGCGTAGCATGATGACCGCAAGCCCCCGAGTGTAGGTCGTTGAGTAACCTTTTGCCTTCCTCGATGGTGATGCAACGCTGCAAAACTCCGGTCGGGCTCCGTCGATAGAGCTCCTTGTCTAGACCGAAGAGCACGTAGGTTTTGGCCCTTCACGCAATGCGTCGAGCCTCGTTTCGCTCGTCTGGCAGCTCCCCTTGAGTAAGGTATTCGAGGAAGGGCTTACGCCAATAGGTTTCGTCGCTTGCTCGAGGGGTTGATACCTCGAGGTCCATGACCTCGGCCCCGGTCGAGGGGGCCTGGGTTGGTTGAGGCTCGACCCCCTTGGACGGATGTTCCTATTCATCTGCGAAGTCAACTGATGGCTTGTAGAGATCTTTTGCGAAGACATCGGGTGGCACGGTGCCTCGGGTTGACGTGATCCTTGCGAGCTCGTCCCCGGCCTCGTTGTAGCGTTGAGCAATGTGGGTTAATTCGAGGCCGTAGAATTTGTCTTCCAATTTGTGGACCTCTTGACAGTATGCTTCCATTTTAGGTTCGTGGCAGCTCAAAGCCTTCATGACTTGATCGATGACTAACTGCGAGTCGCCCCGAGCTTGGAGGTGTCGAACCTCGAGCTCGATAGCGATGCGTAGTTCGGTCACGAGGGCCTCGTACTCTGTGACGTTGTTCGAGGCTACAAAGTGGAGTTGAATCACATAACGCATGTGGACCCCGAGGGGCGAGATGAAGAGCAGGCCCACGCCTACTCCTGTTTTCATCATCGACCCATCAAAGTACATGGTCTGTAGCTCGGCCTGGAACTGTGCGGGTGGTAGTTGAGTGTCGGTCCATTCGGCCATGAAATCCGCCAGCACCTGCGACTTGATGGCCTTTCGTGATGCGAAAGTGAGGGTCTCGCCCATGAGCTTGACTGCCCACATAGCGATTCTCCCTGTGACCTCCCGATTCTGGACTATCTCCCCGAGGGAAGGACGAGACCACGGTTATCGGGTGGCTTAGGAAGTAATGTTGGAGTTTGTGCTGTGTAAGGACTAGAGCATACAACAGCTTCTGAATCTGAGGGTAGCAGGCCTTGGTCTCCGAGAGTACTTCACTGACAAAGTAGACTGGCCTTTGAATGGGCAGGGTGTGCCCTTCTTCTGCCCTCTTGACCACTATGGCCGCACTGACCACCTGGTTGGTTGCGGCGACATAGAGGAGGAGCGGCTCGGCCGGATGAGGAGGTACTATGATTGGGGGCGAGGCTAGCATAGACTTAAGCTTTGAGAGGGCTTCCTCGGCTTCGAGGGTCCATTCAAAGTGCTCCGATTTCTTCAAAAGGTGGTAGAGGGGCAACGCCTTTTCCCCGAGATGGGAGATGAAGTGGCTCAGGGCTGCCAGGCATCCTGTGACCCTCTGAACGCCTTTGAGGTCTCGAATGGGCCCCATCTTGATGATCGCCGAGATTTTCTCTGGGTTGGCCTTGATGCCGCGCTGAGAGACATGGGGACGCCGAAGACATACTTCTCGGGGTTTAGCCTGATGCTCTTCGCCCGGAGGCATTTGAACATGGCATTGAGGTCAGAGACGAGATCCTCGACTTTTTTGGTCTTGACCACGATGTCATCGACATAGGCATCATTGACATAGGCCTCGACCGTCGAGCCGATGTGTTCTCCGAAAACGTGGAGCATGCACTGCTGGTACGTTGCCCCGGCGTTTCGAAGACCGAAGGGCATAGTAACATAGCGGTACATGCCAAAGGGGGTGATGAAGGAAGTCGCGAGCTAGTCGGACTCCTTCATCCGGATCTGGTGGTAGCCGGAATAAGCGTCGAGAAAGGAGAGGGTCTCACATCCCACCGTCGAGTCAATGATTTGATCAATGCGTGGCAAGGTTAGCTAACCACTCGGGATGGTGGACCTCCTTGATAAATCTGGCCGCCAAGAGCTTGTTGACTTCTTCCCCAATGATCCTGCGCTTCTCCTCGTCGAAGCGGCGCAGGCGTTGCTTCACCGGCTTAGACCCGGGGCGGATCTCCAAGGCGTGCTCGGCGACTTCCCTCGGTATGCCTGGCATATGCGAGGGACTCCACGCAAACATGTCGGCGTTTGCATGGAGAAAGTCGACGGGCACTGCTTCCTATTTGGCATCGAGGGAGGCGCTGATGGAGAGGGATCTTCTTCGTGTCCTCGGCAGGCTCAAAGCTGCCGGCATGTTGCTTGGGTTCGAGGATCTCGTCAGCGAGGGCCTCGAGAGTGGCTGCAAGTGTCGCCAACTCCTTGAGGGCTTCTGCGTGTTCGACGCACTTGACATCGCAGTTGTATGCGTGCTCGAAGGAGGGATCAACTGTGATGATGCCATTGGGGCCCGGCATCTTGAGCTTGAGGTAAGTGTAGTTGGGAACCGCCATGAACTTGGCGTAGCCCAGGCGTCCGATGATCGCATGGTACGTGCCTCGAAACAGGACTACCTCTAACGTGTGGCTCTCCTTTCAAAAGTTTACGGGAGTACCAAAATACACCGGCAAGTCGATGCATCCAATGGGAATAGCCCTTTTCCCTGGCACGACGCCATGGAAGCCCCCAGCGCTGGGTTTCAGCTTTTCCATCAGGATTCTGAGAAGGTCGAGGGTCTCGGAGTAGATGATGTTGAGGCTGCTGCCTCCGTCCATCAAGACCTTGGAGAAGCGGGTGTTGATGATGACAGGGTCGACAACAAGCGGGTAGAGCCCCGGGTTCGGGACGTGGTCCGGGTGGTCGTCACAGTCGAACGTGATAGCCGTCTCGGACCAGTCCAAGAATCGGGGGGTGGCGACTCGAGTGGAGAATACCTCTCGACGCTCCCTCTTACGCTGTCAAGGGGTGAGCCGGGCGGTAGGTCCCCTGTAGATCATGTAGCAATCCTGCACCACGGGGAATCCATCATCCTTGTCATCGTTCTTGTCGTCAGGCTCTTCCTTTTTCTCTTCCTTTCCTAGAACCATACCCTCGAAATGCCTTTTGAGCATCCAGCAGTTTTTGAGGGTGTGGTTGGCCTGGCCCTTGTGATATGGGCACGGTTTCTTGAGCATCTCGTTGAAGAGGCCCTTTTCGGGAGGGCCTCGAGGCTTCTTGCGCTCGACAGCCGCCACGAGGTCGTCATCGGGGGCGTCTTCGCGCTTGCCTCGCGGGTTCTTCTTCTTCTTCTTGCCCCCTTTCTTGCCGCCCCAGTTCGAACCCTCGGGGTTGGCCTCCTTGGCTTGCGTTTGGCCTTTGCCATCGTCGAAGAAGGCGCCGACGGCCTCTTCTCTGGCGGCAAAGTTGGCCACGATGTCCGTCAATTCATCGGCGGTCTTTGGGGGAGCACGCCCGAGCTCCAGGACCAGTTCCTTGCAGGTGGTCCTAGCAATGAAAGCTAGGATCACCTCTTCGTCAGTGACGTGGGGAAGCTCAGTGCGCTGCTTGGAGAAGCGTCGAGTAAAATCGCAGAGGGATTCCCCGGGCTTCTGTCTGTAGCCTTGGAGTTCCCACCTGTTGCCCAAACGCACATAGGTGCCCTTAAAGTTCCCCTCAAAAACCCTAACCAGGTCGAACCAGTCATAGATTTGGTTAGGGGGAAGCTCCTTGAGCCTCTGTCGTGCGGTGTCAGAGAGAAAGAGTGGGAGTTGTCGAATGATGGCACTGTCATCGCGAGCCCCATCAAGCTGGCGTAGTCGGCAAGCCAGAGCTCAGGCTTTGTCTCGTCATCATATTTGACGAGAGTTGTTGGGGGTCTGAAGGGGCTAGGCAGCAGCGTGCTACGAATCGCACAGCTGAAGGCTCGAGGTCCCAGTGGATCCGGGGATCGACGTCGGTCCTCGTCGCTGTTGTAGTGTCCGCCCCAATGAGCGCTGTAGCCTTGCACCTCGGCGTCACCGCTCTTGTGTCTGCGGTGTTCGTTGTTGTCGTGACGCGCATCACGGGGCTCGCAGTTGTCACGAACACGATCATGGGCCGGGACCGCCCCCTTCGAGCGGGGGGAGTCTACCGGCTTGGTCGAGGCCTGCCTCTCATGCCACGAGGGTTCGTGGTGTTGCCCTGAGGCCGCACCTTGATGCCTCGAGGTAGAACTCTCGGCCTGCTAGATGGCGGCCACCTCGAGAAGGCCTGGATCTCCTGTCGGACTCGTTGGGCTTCAGGATTCGAGGGGGCCGGCATGTTGCAGAGAAGCATGGTTGCCGCAACGACATTCTGACTAGCTCGATTGAAGGCGGGACGTGCAACTGTATCCGCGCCCACAATCTACCGCTGTACTTGTGCTCGGGCCCGAGCCCCTCTGCCTGGGGGATTCCGATTGTCTTGCTCGAGGGTACGCTCAAGCTGGCACAGTCGCTCTTTGTCTTCGTCGAGTTTGGCTCGAAGCTCCCGGACCTGCACGAGCTGGGCGACGCGGGCGCCCTGCGAATCGCATGGATCATTGGTCGCGGCAGGGGCCCTTTCTCCTGTCCCGCCAGGAGGAGGGGTCCACCTATTGCAGCCGGTGGTGTGGACGTCTCTGCGGGACCGGCGTCGTCGTTGCCCGACGCGGTGACTATGTCGACGTGGAAACACTCTCACGTGGGATCATAGTAGCTGCAGTCGTCGTCAGAGTCAGAGTAGAGTAGGTAAGGCATGATGGTCCACCCATATTGTTCCAGTTCCAGCCACTGTCGAAGCGCGCGAGGGCAGGCGCCACGTGGGCGAGGGTTAATCGGGCGCTCGGGGGCCAGTACCGGTACCTCCTAGCACGCTGCTATGCGTAGGGGGGTCCAGTCTATTCCCTGTCCACTCTGAAACCCGAGTGCACGATAGTGGAGTATGTTGAAGCAGCATTGTCGAGCCCAAATGGCAGTGCCGATCGGACGGCAAACTGCTCATGGGGCAAGAGAGCCGTAGACGTGAGGGGCGCGTTCGCCTGGGGAGAAGCGTTCAACCCTGGCGAGCACCGCCCCTCTTCGAGCCTTACGCGTAGTCGTGGGAGGCTCCTGGCCAGAGAGCTCAAGTCATCTGTTGAAGACGAAGAGGATGTGACGACCGTGGTCGCATGGTGGCGCCGCCCGCCCTGCGATCCATGTCTCCTTCTTGATTGGGAAGCGTGGTGGCGAGGGCGACGCGGGGCTCCTTGCGGAGTCCCTGAAGCACCCCGCTTGGGTGCCCGATTGAGAGCAGGACCATGTCATGGCTCGTGCCGAGCGACAGGAACTCCAAACTCCCAAACAAGATCACCGAGCCAAAAGGGAGCGATGATACGAAATCCGCCATCCGAACAAAGCGGTTTGACACACACAGGCCCCTACCTGGCGCGCCAACTGTCGACGTTAGGAACCCGGGGGTGTCCTAAGCCAACGAGTAAACGTATGTGTGCGTAACCTGTTCGGATGGTGATGCAAGAAGAACACAGCGATTTATCCTGGTTCAGGCAAAGAAGGCCCTACGTCTAGCGGGGGGAGAAGATTTGTATTATCTTGCACCTAAGTGCTTGTACAGGGATGAATACAAGCGAAAGAGAGAATTCGAGAGGGGGGGTCGAGTATAGAGCAAAAGAGTTATTCAGAGTCTAGGAGTCTGCCTAGGCGTGTGTTTGGTTGTTCGTGAGATCGTTGTTTGGAGTCGGTTCTTCGTCTGATTGGGCCTCTCTCCCCCCGTTGTGTATCCTGGCATGGTGGCACAGGGGAGGCACAGGGGTACAAGTGTTCGGGTTCAATGACGCAGTGGTGACATCACGGGTCGTGGTGGCCAACTCGAGGCCACTATAGAGACGTGCACTGAGCATGACTTGTTCTGTAGTAGCATGGCTCGGAGTTGACAGGCGTCCTTCGGAGGCATGGTTGCTGACTGGCGAAAGACACGATCCCCCGTAGAGGACGTGCGAGTCCCTGTTGGGGTCACGTCGGGAGTTGTTGGCGCAGCTTTCGAGGTTGATGTGGGTTGACCAGAGGGCGTCGACACATACTCGAGGCCCAATCGAGGGGTAGCCTCGAGCGTAGAGGTTGAACGGATAAGATTGAACTTAGGGAATCCAATGTCGGTTGTTTGTCGCGTAGCGCGTCGAAGGGGGCCTCGAGCGGCCTAACAGTGCTGAGTACGACGTAACAGTGCTGTGCAGACCGATGCACGTCCCCAGTATGGACGGTAAAGCGGGATTCGACCGCTGTACGGACCACTGTGCGGCTACTGTAGCCATACGATTGGACGAGGTTAGGTAGTTTTGCATCAAATGCGCTGTCGGACGCACCCGGAGTTGGTGGATCGAGGGGGACTCGACCCTTGTCGTATCGAGGCGTCCGTCCCGCCGGGGCCTCGACACTTGACACGGGGTCCCCCCTCTCGAGTGATCATCAGTTGGTGATGTCAATGACTTGTCGAGGGTTGCGGCAGAAGTTAAGTATTCTGTTGTGGGTCGGCCCGGTGTGTATTTGCCGGTGGGCCCCGGTGGGTCGAGGATGTACGGTCTGGTCTTGCATGTGTTTTTTTGAGGGTCCCCGTGAGATTAATCTGAGGGTAAACTCAGGGTTCAACCGAAAACAAGGGAGGTTTAGGGTACCCCTACTCTCGGTAACCGACAAGATCAATAGTTGGGAAAGCCTTCAGACATGGGTTTTTCTGGCCAACTGCCTAAAGTGACAGCAAAGAAATCATTCGTACTTGTCACAACTGTCAAATGGCAGGGAGCAAAGTCAATAAACCAGGAACAAACCTACAACCAATTGAACCAACTTGGTCACTGGCAAGATGGGGAATTGACATAGTTGGAAAGTTACCTCCGGCTCAAGGCAACAACCAATACGCAATAGTTGTAGTCGAATATTTCACCAAGTGGATTGAAGCGAAGCCAATCACAAACATGTCTTCTCATACAATGAAAAATTTCTTATGGCAAAACATTATATGCAGATTTGGAGTTCCAAGACACATCACAGTAGATAATGGAACCCAATTTGATAGCGAAGACTTCAGAGAATACTGCCACTTAATGGGAATCAAACTCTATTTTGTATCTGTAAGGCACCCACAGTCCAACGGAGCAGTCGAAAGAGAAAATGGGATAATTTGCATAGGAATTTCAAAGTGCTTAACAGACCTAAAAAAGGAAAATGAGTCGACAAATTACCAAGAGTTATCTGGTCTCACAACACATCGAAGCCAAGGACAACAGACTTTTCCCCATTCAAGTTACTTTATGGAGATGAAGCAATGACCCCCAAAGAAATAAAATATGAAGGTCCACGAACAAACATCCAAATGATCATAGAAGAGGATTAAGCAACAAGCAAAGATTTACTCAAAGGAGAAAGAAATTAAGCACTTGAGAATATCAAGAAGTACCAACTTGAAACATAGAAGTGGTACAACAAAAAAGTTAAGCCAAGAGAGTTAGCACCAGGAGATTTTGTCCTCAAAAGAAAAAGAGATGAAGACAGTGGGAAAATTCCAACAAAAGTGGGAAGGTCCTTTCATCATCACAAGAACAAACAAAGAAGGTGTGTATCATCTAGCAAATCTAAAAGGTGAGGAACTCCGTCACACTTGGAATATAGAAGCACTCCGTAAGTATTATCCATAAGCAAGATTGCAAGATTAGTCTATTTTTCAGCAAAAGTAGAAGTAGAATTTCTCTTTACAAACAAGTTTACATTCCTAAAAGCATAATTGAGCTACACTCTTTTTCCACTCAGGGGAAACCCTTCACAGGGTGAGTGGTTTTTTAATGAGGCAGTCTCTTTGTAAACCTCATAAAATATAAATGAGAAAGTAGTTTCCCTAAAGATATGTCTCTACATTACACAACTAAAAGTATAAAATGGCGAAGAGTATATCCAATATGTACTCTCATCTCGGCAAAAATTTTGCAAAACTAAGTTAGCATCAATATTTTATTAAATCAAAAAATGCTAACTTATCCAACTCAAATTTGCTAAGGCAAAATTTTTGACTTCATCACTAAGGTGAAAATGTTTTGAGCTTCTAAGGAAGCGTATGCATCCACTTCGCACAAAAAAGAAGGGACGGCGTTTCAAAATTTGCTACGGCAAATTTTTTGACTTCATTTCACTAAGGTGAAAATGTTTTAGCTTCTAAGGAAGCGTACGCGTCCACTTCACACGAAAAAGAAGGGACGGTGTTTCAAAATTTGCTAAGAAAAATTTTTCAACTTCATTTCACTAAGGCAAAAATATTTTCAACTTCTAAGGAAGCGTACGCGTCCACTTTGCATGAAAAAGAAGGGACGGAGTTTCAAAATTTGCTAAGGCAAATTTTTCGACTTCATTTCACTAAGGTGAAAATGTTTTCAGCTTCTAAGGAAGCATACGCGTCCACTTCGCACGAAAAAGAAGGGATGGCTTTTCAAAATTTGCTAAGGCAAATTTTTTGACTTCATTTCACTACGGTGAAAATGTTTTCAGCTTCTAAGGAAGCGTACGTGTCCACTTCGCACGAAAAAGAAGGGACGGTATTTCAAAATTTGCTAAGGCAAATTTTTGACTTCATTTCACTAAAGCAAAAATGTTTTCAGCTTCTAAGGAAGCGTACGCGTCCATTTCGCACGAAAAGAAGGGATGGCGTTTTAAAATTTGCTAAGGCAAATTTTTTGACTTCATTTCACTAATGTGAAAATGTTTTTACCTTCTAAGAAGCGTACGTGTCCACTTCACATGAAAAAGAAGGGACGATATTTTAAAATTTGCTAAGGCAAATTTTTCGACTTCATTTCACCAAGGTGAAAATGTTTTCACCTTCTAAGGAATCGTACGCGTCCACTTCGCACGAAAATGAAGGGACGGCGTTTCAAAATTTGCTAAGAAAAATTTTTCGACTTTATTTCACTAAGGCGAAAATGTTTTCAGCTTCTAAGCGAAGCGCACACGTCCACTTCGTGTGAAAAGAAAGGGACAACATTCCAAAATTTGCTAAGGCAAATTTATCGATTTCATTTCATTATGAAGAAAACATTTTCAGTCTCTAAGCGAAGTATACGCGTCTACCTCATACGAAAAGAAGGGACGGCGTTTCAAAATCTATTAAATTCTTTAAATCAGTCTCACCAGAGCAAAGATATTACCAGTCCTTAAGTGAAGCATAGACAATCATCCTCAAAACAAAAAGCAGGATCTTTAAAATTCAAATTGATTATGCAATACTCATTTACAAGCAAAGATAAATTCACACACTTCGTAGTACAACAAGATGTCTTGCAATACAACCTACCCAATTACAAAATGTGTTTACAAAATTAGTCATCTTGAGAACTAACTACTTCAGCAGCATCACCGAGTATGTCGCTCACAACTTCGTTAATAATTTTATCCGCTTCACGGCGTAAATAGTCCTCACAAACACTTGCCGGCGAAGTACTTGACTCAGACGACTATAAGAAGAAGAGGTTAGAAAACAAGAGTCCAACCACAGAAGAAAAGTAAACTTCACACATCAATTTTTTACCTGAGCAAAGCCCGTGAAATCAAAAACTTGGCAATTAGGAGGCCTGATGTTACGGCATCGTTTATTCACGTCTATAAAAGATTTGTAAGACAAAATCACCAAAAAAGTTCAAATTCAAAATAACGAGATCAAAACTTACGAGCAAGGAAACTATTGACATCACAGCCATCTCACTCTACGTGAAAATCATAAAACTCGGCAGGCTCGAAAACGAAGTCATCTTTACACATTAATAGCGGAACGTTGTCTTCGACACCTTGCGCAGGCTCAGCATGAGGAACCTACGCAGGACAGACAAATAGTCAAATAGTTTCCAAATGTATATCTTACAAAGACCATAACTTAGACCCATTGTATCTTAAGAGCCTCTCATCTCACAAAAGAAAAACATCTAGAGCCTAAGGATGGCCGCCACTAACATTGCTAAATCTGGCACCGCCTCGACCCCTAGCATCGGCCTCCTTCTTCACGGCTTCCTCTGTTTTCCTCTGGGCAGCCTCCACCTCCTTTGCAATTTGCTGGCACAAAAAGAGAGAAAAGTTAGATATGAAACATAATAGAAAGCAAAAAACAATTAAGTGTAAAATTTACCCTCTGTAATTTCTCTCTAGCTTTATCAAAGCAATGGGCCCGACCACCTGACCTCCAATACTGCTCGAGATATTTGTTGCATAATACTTGTGTCACCTTCGTCATGTTGGTTAGTTCACCCACAGAAGGGAACTTGTAGTTGGCATCACAAAGTTGTGCAAACAAAGGATCCTGGCTTTGTCTCATCAAATCAAACAAAGCACGAGCAGAGTAGAAAACACCAATATCAACAGTGGTCTCCATGACCTGAGACAAATCCTCATATTGGCGGCAAAGCCAACTGAAAAAACTACCATGATCACAAAGATTCCAACAATTGTCTCCAGGCCTGGCTCCAAATTTGTCATAACATTCAAAACAGAGCTCCCAAATGCGATTGTAGTTATCAAAGAAGGACTTATCCTGATCCTTAATTTTTCTCTCAATACGCCTCACGTCTTCCCTCAACTTTTCTTTTTCCTCCACAATCTTCTTAATAACATCTTCTCTTTCTTCAACTTGAGCAAGAGCACTGATAAGTTTACCCTCCAACACATTTTGAGCATCCACAGCATCATCTCTCTCCTTTTCTTTTTCAGCAAGTTGCTTCTTTAGATTCTCAATTTCAACTTGATAGTCACGTTCGTGAAGGGCAAAGTTTTTCTCCCTTTCCTCTAACCCAGTCCGCAAACTTCTCATCAAAAGAGAACCTTTGTACATCATGGAAAGCCCAGCATCAGCAACCTCGAGCAAGGGTTTCTTGGATATCTCAAGCTCCGAATGAGGAACAGTGAAAGCCTCATCTATACACTTCAACAATTGAACTTCAGAAGTGTGAGGCATCATCTGAAGTTTATCAGCCCCGATACCAATGAACTTGAAACTATCAAGACCCAAGCTTTTCTCTTGAAAAAACGCTAACCCATGTCTAAGAGCATCAGAAACTTCTTCTTCACCAACAACAGGGACAACGGGAGTAGCAGGATCTTGACTGTTAAACTTGCTCAAGTCGACATTCTTTTGAGGAGAAGACGGTGCATGAGGAAAGATAGTTTCTACAAGAAAAATCAAAATTTAACAAACAAGACAATTCAAATCAAAAAGAAATGCAAAGTCACAATACTCACCGGTAGAAACGCGCTCACCCAAATTGCACTCAACATTCTTTTCACTTTCAACATGAATAGTAGAACTAGACAAGCGCGCTAGAACGTCATTATTGATTACATCATCAAAAACTTCCTCATCACTATCCTCAAAGTCAAGAGTATAAACTCTGGAGCCTTCAATTTTCCTCGACATTTTTTGAACACTAACTTCGTCAACCTCACCTGCAACTAGGTTGCCAACCGAAGTGGTTTTCCCAGTATCAACATTTTCTTCATGAGGTCCAACAACAGGGGCCTTAGCATCAGGCCTTGGCGAAGTAGATCTAGCAGCTCTTTGAGTTTCCCCCACAAAAGTTTCTCCCCCAATAGTTGCCACTCCAGGAACAACACCACCTTCAGCACCAACTGAACCTCTTGCAGACAAGCTCACATCCTGTACATTCCATGACACATCACTCAGTGGAGTAAGCAACGACGGAGTCAAATTGTCAGAAAAAAACAAGAGTAATTTTTCTCACCTCCTTTTCAACACGCTGAGACTCGGTAACACCAACATCACCAACAACTTTCAAAGTACCAGCATGTTCTCCTCCAGAACAACCCAAACCAACAACCAAAATTCCCTCCACATCCAAGCTTCGCTTCAGCACAGCTTCAAGCTCTTCAGAATCAAGCAAGACAGAAGGACTTTGATTCTTCTTTAATTTCTTAGCAACAGTCTTGCTAGGACCAACCTTGCGCTTAACACCCTTAGAAGTCTCCTTCTTCTGGCCTTGCTTCTTCTCACGGCGATAAGCAGGAGGAGGCCGTTCACCATACTCAACTTGCGCAACTTCAAAACTCTGTTCAAACATTTGTAATCATCTCCAAGAATTCTATCAATGTTATTTTTCTCACTCAGCACATATTTTCTAAGTAGATCTTCGGCCCAACTCTCAACAGACTTCACAAAATCTTCATCAGTAGCAAAATTCCGCTAATGATGAAAATCATTATCTGGATACTTATAGTTTATACCTCGAACAATCTTAGGATAAAAACATTGAAAGGACCATTCTTTTTTCAGTGGCCAAATCCTAGGAGTAGCATACTCTTCTACAAGATCTCTAGCACACTATAATGAAGTTGTACACTTGTATGCCTTAACTGCAGTTCTCGAGATCAAAGAAGAAGGAAGAGATGGATACAACTCAAACTTTTCAATCTCCATCCTAGCAGCCATTGGATATCTTGTCACCATCCTCCTCGTAATAGAATATCTTTCCTCAACCATGGGCACCATATGGTAGAACCAATACCTCAACCAGTCCCCAACTCCCCACTTATTCCTTGTCACCGGAGAAAACTGGACAGCATTGCGAGCAGCCTTAAAACTTGAACAAGCAAAATATTTGGTAATCACTCGTCCTTCAAGCATAAACTCCTTAAATTGAGTATGCATCTTAAAAAATTCACAAAAAGCAGCAATGTCAGCATTAGCCTCCTGAGATTTGATGGCCTAAACAAACTAACTACACCATTTGGAGTCAAATGGTGCATCTGAATGTTGAAAGCCTTTAACACATCCTCAACAAAGTCCTGGCAAGGGAAGCGAAGACCAACAGTGAACAGATCCTGATAAACAATACATTCATCGAGATGTGGCTGTGGATTAGTCTCCAAAGGATCAGACACCCTCACATGATCACGCTCAACAAGTTTCAATCGCACCATTTCATCAAGATCACTTTCTTCAAACAAAGTCTTCCCAAAAGTTAAAGTGAAACCTTTGTCATCTTTAACCAAGTACTCGACCGACGCATCAACGCCGTCAAGGCCCTCTTTGTCAGAATCCAACCAAGATTTATCTTCCTTAGTTTTGGAACTCTCCTGAGACTGAAGTTGATCTCGCAAATCTCACGAAGACATCTACAAAAACCAAAGATCAGAAACACTATTCGACAAAAATCAGGAAAATGAAAAGTTAAAGGAACAAACCTTGACGAAGGCGATACATAAACTTCGATCAAAGATCTGAGACCAGGTGAACACAACACCAAAACATCAAGAAAAGCTATCTCAAACTTTAGAGTTCAAGAAAAATTTTGGTAGAATTTCCCTTCTTCTGAAAATGACAGTCTCAGGGGGAAGGCCTCGCTATTTATAGGGAGTGTCTGGTCAACCGGTCAAAACTAGCCATTGGATTTAAAATTCAAGTAGGCCAACTCCAAAGTTTGGACGGCATTTGTCAGGCAAAGTTTCATATAAACTTCGCGGGATTCAGACCTTTGGAGTAGGCCTTCGCCCGCGAGGGGCTGCTGTTGGGGAACAACTTTGACATACAAATATCCTTTCCAAACTTTGAAGACAAACATTTGAGATGCTAACATGTGCAGCGAAGATAACGTAGATACTTCGTTGCACGTATTTCCAACTTCGCTTATGTATTTTCGCATGTTTTAAGTTGACTGGCGAAGATGACTTTGCTACACTCTGGATGCTCAACGAAGACTACGTGGACACTTTGTTGTGACTATCAAACTTCGCACATGTGACTTCACATGTTTCAGGTTATCCAGCGAAAGACGACTTCGCCAGACTTTTGATGATCAGCGAAGCTGATGTAGCTGGTAAAGGTCATCATACGTCTGACCTTTTGCTACACTCACCATTTGTTTTGCAGTCCTCTTCGCTATTTTATAGCCCTCACTGTTGGCCGAACTCTTGTCATGGTGGAGGCATTTGAACCACTCATTCTTCTCCCTAATAGCCCTTTGCACCTCGTCATTCCGCCACCACGTGTCTTTCGCTTCCCGTTTGCCTCCCCTACTCACTCCAAACACATCTGAAGCCACCTTCCGAACACATGTCTCCATCTTTAGCCACATGTCATTCCACCATCACGTGTCTTTCGCTTTCCATCTGCCACGCAGGCACTCGGCAAAGGTTGTTTTAAAAAAATAAGGAAAAACTCTTTGTCGAGTGCCTGCCGCGGCACTCGGCAAAGACTTGTTGAAATAAAAAAAAAAATATCTTTGCCGAGTGCCAAGTTAGCACTCGGCAAAGAGGCCGCCAGATGAAGGTGGCTGCTTTCTTCGCCGAGTGCTGGTTTGGCACTCGGCAAAGATATTTTTGCCAAGGTATTCTTTGCCGACACCGCTTCGTTGAGTGCCAGCGTGGCAGACACTCGGCAAAGGCTTTGCTGAGTGGGTCTTTGCCGAGTGTATATAAGGCTTTGTCGAGTGACTCGGGCAATCGGCGAAGACAGCGGATCCAGTAGTGAATAAAGCACGAAAAGTTACATGTGAAAACCAAACTAGTTGATTAATGGTAAAAGGATCCTTATAGGAATATATACGGAAAAACAACTTGCAGAAAGAACATAATCATACTACATATATACACACACCATACTGGTGTGTGCCTTATTCGGTTTAGCATTCAGTTCAGCCTCTTAGTTGTTCCAGACTTTCTTGACACACCAGGCCGATGCCTTCTGCGCCTAGAAGCAGGGTAGAATTGAGATGCAAGAGGAGCAGGAGCAGGAGCATTGTCTTGTTCCTCAATCTCATATTCCACGTATCCTTTCTCTTCATACTGTCTCCGGACATCCTCTGCTTCCATTGCATCTCGGTCATTCTCTTCATTACATTCCGCAATTATCCGGTTGGTGCTACCTGGTTATATAGCGAGACACCTAGCTAGTGTCTCCTTGGACAAGCAGTCCAGCATCTCTTGAGGAAGGGCATCGAAGAGTGTGCGAGGGCAAACTACAGGCAACATTGGCTCCGGCTTCTTGTATGCGAAGTAGCTGTCGATCTGTTGCTGTGTCATCCTCACCTTCTTCTTATTCTTCCCCTACGTTTTCTTGGATGGAGCCACCGCCTCAGCTTGGACGGGCGCGGAGGAATCCGCCGGCGGGAGCTTCCCTTTTCTTCCGCCCTCGGAGCCGGAGGAACTCTTCGCCGTCGTCGATTCGACTCCCTCGCTCGACATCTTTTTCTCGGCTACTAGATGGATTGGAGAATCCCGCCCCCAGCAGCCGCAAACATACTATATAATATATGGCTTAGACTCTGAGGCCGATTCCGACTCTTAATAATCGAGGCCCAATAAACAGCTGCAGAGTCGTGAGCAAACGAGATGATGTGGCCCGTTTTAAGAAAAAAGAGTACCAATATCTTTTCACATTTTAACCATTTTTTGTATTTTTGTGTACTTTGGAAAACCATCCTTCTTGTCATCTTTGGTTAGCGTGAACTATTTAAAGATGTAAATGCAAAAGCCATTAGAGATTTTTTTCATTAAAATCTCTATTTCTATTTTCTAAATTCCTATCAATACAGAAGGATACAAAGAGATTCTCGGAGATGATCCTGTTGAATCTAATCTTAGTATAAACATAGATAAAACAATCTGATCTTAACATAAACATGTAGCAAATGTACACAGAATCTTAATCAATCTAACACATGATCACAGTTCATCTAATGCGAAAATACTGAGTAGATTAGAGCTAGACCAGATGCGGCGGTCCCCATCAGTGCCTCTGGTGGTGATGCAGTCGTCGGCGGTGGTTTTGATGAAGATGGATCACCGGCTGAGGGTTGGGGAACCCTCTGCTAGTGCTGAGCTTGACATCGTGGGAAGCGGTAGCCCTCCGGACACCACCGGCACTAGCCTGGAATGTGAGCGAACCTTCCTGAGCCCTCCAGCGCCTGATTGATCCGTTTGGTGGAAATGAATTGGGGGTGTGGAGGCCCAAGGGCGCCTCCTGCTTATATAGGTGCATTGTGGGCCAGGGAGCCCAAAACCCTAGAAGATCTTAGGGTTGCCGCCGATTGTGGCAAGACTGACTAGTTGGATATACATGACAGGTGGCCCTCTTACTTGACCCTAAATTAATCACATGACTAATTTAATTCGTCATTTAATCACGGCATTTGCCGAGATCACTTCCAACATTCTCCCACTTTATCGAATGGCTAATGCACTAATGCAACTGATGTTCGCTTACTCTTATGCTCAGACTCAGTACCACAACAGGACTAGACCAATGCGTCATCAACAGTAATAAATACCACTGGGACCCCATTACACATAGTTCACTGTAATACCTTGTAAGAACACTTACTACTTATTGGGAGTATATGGCCCTATTACCCAGTTGTTGGCGGTTCTTAAAGTCTATTTTTAACCGCCAATATGTTCCTAAAATAAGTAGTAGGTAGGGCTTTTATCTAACATCTCCACAAGCTTTGGTGTATATGTGACTTACAGGTCTAACACATGGAAAGGCACAGAAACCATAAAGAAAGCGTATTCTAGAATTCATATTTAGAGAAGGTGCAACCAAAAGAAAAAGTGAAGCCCACCTTCTTTACCATTCTGGGCCCAATCGTAACCACAGGAGAGTTCTAGGCCCAGAGGTGAACCGACCATGCGAAGGCGGTGGCCGGCAGGGCCCACCAGGGGACCAACCGCCCCGAGACCGGCCACCCCCCTGGCGGGCCCAACTCGGGCCCAGCTTCGACATGTGGTTCATAGGCGGTTCCCTCAAGGCGGTTTCACCTGCTTCCATATTTATCTCCCCCGAAACCGATCATGTTGGGCTATAAAAGAGAGGGAGAGCTCCCCTCCAACACACACCATCATTTGGAGCCACTCACTTCACATTCCTCACTTGTACTCTTTAGGTTAGTTTTAGTAGTAGAGCAAGGTAAGAGCTAGTAAGGAGAGCTTGTCTCCTTGGAACAAGAAAAACACCTTGGTATAAATACAATACAGTTCTCTTCCAAGTTCAAGTTCTTATCTTATTTATATAGCAATGCATATGAACTAAAGTATAGTCTTGTTCATGTTATGTTCATGATATATGAACTAGTATATAGTTTATGTGTTATGTTCTTGACATGTTCATCATTGTTCTTCATCGTTGATCGAATTAGTATGAATAGAGGAAGAACTAGGGATGAGGTGATGGTTCATCGTGCCTTTTCGGTTGCTCTTAGCCTAGCCTATCACTCCGAAGGGGTGGGGTCCATGGGGGTTAGGAGTTGTTTCCAATTACACGGGCGTGGTGCCTGGGTATGCGGAGATCGGCAGATATGTCGGTGCCCCACGGGCAGAGGAGTAGGTGGGTAGGTGGTGATAACCCTGTCCATCCCAAACACTCTCCCACGTTCAGGTATTGAGTAGGAGTTCATAAAGTCTCTTTCGGCTGGCAGACCAGCTGTGGGGATATCCCTGTCATCCCAGACTTAGTCCAGATGCTAGACATGCTAGTTAGATGTTAACTAACAATTCTTTGCATAGTTATATATGACCAATGCCTGCTCAGTTAGATATATTCTTTTATTTTTTGTTTCTCTTTTATCCATACGATTGGCTCAGATGTGTGTCCACTATCTTTGAACCATGATTTACCCTTGCCTATGCTATGTCTACCTATGCACTCAATAAGTGATCATGTTTATACCAAAGCTAGATGCATTCATCTGAATACTCATGAGTTAAAATGCTATAATGGTAGTTCCGTGCGCTTACGGATTTATTGTAAATTCATACTGAGCTATCATGATTGGCATACCTAAGTACTATTACCTAAGGTTTGTAATTCTTGTGCACCCCAAGGCGCCATGTTTTAGTTTTGCATATCGTAAGTAATGATAGTTAGGAAGGCCAATCAAGCACTTCTAACTATTATTACCAGACTGCATTACCTTGGCCGGTGCTGTTAAGGGCCGAGAGTTACTCTTCTGACGTAATGGTGGTTAGGGACGTTATGACACTGACGAGGACCATCGGGCCCCTGAGCCGCCGGGCCCTCGAGTCTTCAGCAGGGCTATCTGCATCACGCCGCTACCAAATCCCTTCCATTCCCCCACGAGTGTCATCAAGTACAACGGTGAGACCAAGCCCAAACTCTGGTTGGCCGATTTCCGATTGGCCTGCCAACTAGGCGGGGCACGCGACGACCGCGCCATCATCCGCCAACTGCCCCTCTCTCCGACACCGCTCGAAGGTGGCTCGAGGAGCTCCCCCCGGTCAGATCCATAACTGGGCCAACCTGGTGTGGGCCTTCGAGGGGAACTTTAAGGGAACCTACGTGCATCCTGGTAACTCCTGGGACCTCCACAACTGCAAGCAGAGGCCCAGGGAGCCCCTCCGTAATTTTGCTCAGCGTTTTTCCAAGCAATGCACCGAGCTCCCCCATATCTCCGACGATGACATGATCCTAGCGTTCATTACCAGGACTGCCTGCAAGGAGCTGGTTCGAGAGCTAGGGCATAACCCCTGAAGACTGTCGATGAATTGATGGACGTCGTCACCAGTTACGCCGCTGGAGAGGAGGCTGTCGGTGCCTTCTTCGATGCCACAAGCTAACTCCATCGTTGCAAAAGTGTTGAAGCCCGAAACCTACAAGCTAGCCAACGAGAAAGGAAAAACCTTCAACAATGCTTGGAACATCAAACTGCTACATCTCTCTTACCCTTAGGGCTTTGAAGCCTTGTACATTCTCTCGTATCATGAACAAGAAGTACTTTCGTTTACAAGTTCAACTTTTTGTTCACATGCATAAGGTAGCCTCGACTCTGCCTTAACAGAGTCGAGCCTCCCTCGGGGGCTACAGGGGGAACCCCTTGAAGTTCCTAAAAAACTCGAACATTTTTCAAAACTCGATGTCTACTCTTTTACATGGTCGACGAGGCCGTGAGGGCACCCTAAGGCCGAGGAGTCTTCGAGCCACGAGGTCACCCACGCGTCCACGCTACGGTACCTCCACTCACTCCCTCATACCAAGGGGCGTAACCACGTGCTAAGAAGACTTAGTAAAAGCACATGATGTCGAAAAATCAATGTTTAATGTTCCTATATGCTTCAATGCGAATTCTTACATAGTCGACAAGGCCACAAGGGCACCGTGAGGCTGAGGGGCCGTCGAGCCATGAGATCGCCTACGCCTCCGGGCTACGGCACCTCCACTCACACCTCACACCAAAGGATGCAACCGTGACCCAAGATGACTGCGTAAAAACTCAACTCGAGCAGAAAAGGAATGATGGACTCGAACTTGAAAGCATTCAAAATGCATACAAACATCATGTTTTAAGGCCCTCGAGGCCACATTGACACAAGTCAAAATCTAACCTATTACATGGGCCTTATTGCCTAGATTGGCTCACAGGTTGGCTTCTCCTTCTTCATCAACACCGGGAGGAAGGACCTCAGGCTCGAACAGCTTCGCCAGCCGACCACCGGGCTCCTCAGCAGCCTCAACCAAGGCCTTGTGCCTCTCCTTATTCTTGGTGTCAGTCCTATTGGGGTCACAGACAAAGCCATGGGCGACCACCCCCATGTCGTAAGTGAAGCCGTAGCAGACGACCGCCATCGCCTGCTTCACACCAACATGGAGCGCATTTCAGACTTGTTCCCTCACGACCCAACTAAGCTCGTACAATAGGTTGGTGAGGGAGGTCTCATGCACGTCATCCTCGACCTCCTCCTGGGCATCAACACCAAAGTCCTCATAGACCGAGGTCCTCCTTCGGTGGCACCATCCACTCTGGCCGATCAGCCAAGACGACGGGATGAAGAAGCCCGTCATCCACCAACTCCTCAAGCTCCTGCTCCGTCATAGCTGACAGGCACCAGGCCTCTAGAGGAAGAAAAGTGGGTGCCATGACGGTGGCGGCGGTGGCGTGGATTTGCTCAACGGATGGGCAACCGGGAAGATTCCCAATCATGATCACGCTCACTAACCCCTCTTCTCTAGCACTGGTGGGCAGGGATTCGGAAGCTCTAGCAGCGGAGGCAAAAGTGAGATGGCAAGAATGGAAGCGGATGACACCCCACCTCCCACAAATTTATACTCATGGGAAGAGCAATGGGCGGATCCGATGGTGGGAAAAGGTAAACCCCGCATTTACTGTGCCTACCAAACCGCCCCTCGATTCTCACAGCAGAACACGCGCCATTTGTCGGGCCCCTAGCCATTACCTAGGTCCACCACAGCCACACCATTTTAGCTCACACCTCAAAAGGCATGCCCAATGGGCAGGAACACTACATTATCTGCCAGCGGAGTCTTCCACGAGAAGGAAAATGAGCCCGGACCCTACAACAAGCCTTGAGGGAGCGAAGGATGACCCTCGGTCAGGGTTAGACAACCGCTCTCGAGCACCTGAGTCAGGGACACTCCAAGAGAGCCACACGAAGCTCAGCTCGAGGACAAACCCTCGAGATCCCCTCGGGTGTATCCAAGGAAAAACAAGAGGATTACCATGGAATCCCCACAGAGGGAGGCATCGAGCCGCCGAGTCTTATCGAATGGAACCGGTATCCATATATCTACTCATTTGCATCAATGAGAATGCCTCCGGGCCACTAGTTGACCACATCGAACGGGGCACGAGCTCTCACTTGGAACCCCCATTATCAGCTCACAGAGAATGCTGAGACTCACCCAATTGAGGGTAGTACGGTGCTTCTGACCTCACATCCGATCGAAAGGACTCGTGAGATGGATGCCTAGGGCTAGCAATGCCCCAGCCGCATGAGGCTCGGGGGCTCGACTAGGCTTGGCACCCCTCGACGAAAGAGGGTTGAACACACCCGGGGGCTCGATGACTCAAACCACCCTTCGACTAGGCGCTACAACTCCAGTTCAGGTATCCTAACCTTTTAGGAATGCACACTATGCCTTACTAGATAAGCACCTCTCAACAAAGCCCTCGAAGGAGTCACCTTACTCCTTCGAGGCCTCGGAGCTACCCCCCACGGGGGACGCTCGTGCGCCCCCCACGGAAAGTCATGAACCACACCTCACTCTCGACCTATGCCCATGAGCACCCGAGTCAGGGCTCGAGGGCTACTATCAGGTACCCTGGAAGGGGGTACCCTTAATCCTCGATCAAATCAATTAACCTCAGACATCACAAAACCAAAAACCATCATGGCAATTATCCTTCGCCTAGCATAAGAAGCCTAATAGCAAAGTCATACTAGGCCGACCCACGAACGGGCCTCGAAGGTCCAAGCAGCTACCTACCCGACGCACCCCACTCAAGGCAGAGCAGATCACTCGAGGGTGCCACTCGGGCTACCGCTCGGTGATGAAGATTTACCCGAGCGAACGAATGCCCCTTGAGTATAGCACACCCCTCAATTACCTACTCCTAGTACAATTTTTAGGGCATTTAGTGCATTCTACCAGCCCCCGCCTAACTTTATGGCTACAGTCGCGGTAACAGTCACGTGTATGAAGGTCAAATCCAGCTTTTACCGCCCATATCCTGGTGAATCATACTGCACTATAACGCCATGCCGGGCACTGTGCCCATTATCAGGCAACCCCTCGAGGCATATTTACTAGTATCTTTACCGCATTTCCTGGGGCTCGGCCTTTTCCATTCGGGCCTTGAGCCCCCCTCTCAACCACCTCTCGAGCTAGACTTCGTCATCGCTGGTCAACACTCCAACAACTCTCGATGTGATGGCTATAGGGATCCACACGACCGGGCATGGGCACCGGTCTTTCACCGGCCATCAGCTGCGTCACCCCACGCATGAGAAGGACAGCCGTCATCTCCGGGCATGTCACTTCAGGGCACGCCACCCACAGCTCACATCTCTACAGTGGCACCAACATGATCGGCATCTCCTCCCTGACGTTAGCAGCAATGTCCGCCCTAGATTCATGTACCCCTGAGCCCCTCCTTCGCCTATAAAAGGAGGCACGAGGCACTAGTTCAGACAGGTCAAGAGAGAGCTACCAGATCCTAAAATGCTCAAGTCCCAGCTCACTCACTCACTCGCACACTTGTATTCACCCCTGTACAAGCACTTCGGTGCAAGATAATACAAACGCCCCACCCCCGCTGGATGTAGGGCCTTCTTTTGCCCGAACAAGGATAAACCTTGTGTTCTTGCATCACCATCCGGATTAGGGAGTACGCAGCATATATTCACTTGTTGGTTCTAGGCCCCCGGGTCAAAACACCGACAGGGATAATGGTTCGTTGTGCCGTCATGGTTGCTCCGAGCTGAGCCTGTCAATCCGAAGGGTTGGGGTCCCGGGAGGTTAGGAGTTGTTTCAAATTACACAAGCGTGGTGCTCGGGTATGCAGAGATCAGTGGATATGTCGGTGCCCCACGGGCAGAGGGGTTGGTGGGCAGGTGGTGACAGCCCTGTCCATCCCTAGCATTCTCCCACGTTCGGGTATTGAGTAGGAGTTCGTAAAGTCTCTATCAGCTAGCAGACCAGCTGCGGGGATCTCCCTATCATCCCAGACTTAGTCCTAACTCTAATCATATTAGTTAGATGTTTTTGCTATTCTTTGCATAGTTATATAAGACCAATGCATGCTCATGTAGTTATTCTTTTATTCTTTATTTATCTTTTATCCTTGAGGTTGCTCTGATGTGTGTGTCCACTATCTTATGAACTTATTTTTACCCCTGTTTATGCTATGACTACCTATGCAGTCAATAAGTAATCATGTTTGTACCAAAGCTAGATGCATTCATCATTCCCTCCTATGGAAATTATAAATATGACACCCTTGAATACTCATGGGTTGAAATGCTACAATGATAGCTCTGTGTGCTTGTAGATTTATTCTTATTTCATACTGAGCTATCGATTGGCGTACCTAAGTACCGTTACTTAAAGATTGTAATTCTTGTTGCACCCCACGGCGCCATGCCATAGTTTTGCATATCGTAAGTAATGATGGTTAGGATGGCCAATCCGACACTTCTAACAGTTATTACCAGACTGCATTGCCTAGGCTGGTGCCTTTAAGGGCCAAGGGTTACCTTTCTGAAGTAATGGTAGTTAGGAATGTCAACTTCCGCTTCTAGTATTATTATTAAGGATGGACTTATTGTCTATCTTTAGTAGTAATGCTAAGAAACGCCAACAAGCATTTCTGGCGCCGTTGCTAGGGAGGGAAAAAGAAAAATGACATCTAGCATTTGCATAAACATTGATTACAAAATAAGCATAGGTAGCCATAGTTTAAAAAGGATAACTTTGCTATTTTCTTCTTCTTTTTATTGGAATGAAAATAGGATAGTGTATGAGCGGTTTTAACCTGCCAGAAAACTTTGTCAACAATCCGGAAGCACTCTTAAGGAAGAGAAGGGCTCGTACCATTTCGTCTTCTGCCACTCCGCCAGCAGACGAACCAGTCACATCCGCACCATCCGCTACGACAACCATGGCCAAGTCACTCCATGAGTACTCCACCCCGTTGTTGCCAACAAGCCCGTTGGGCCCGCTGTCAATGTCAGGAATGAAAACTTTGAGCTCCGCATTGGCCTACTCACAATGGTGCAAGTGAACCAGTTTTGTGGTTTGCCAAGTGAGGACACAAACGCGCATCTGCAAACCTTCCTTGAGCTATGCGAGACAATCATCATCAAAGATGTCACACCAGATAGCAATCAAGCTTCGCTTGTTTCCCTTCTCTCTCTTAGGAAAGGCAAAGTAATGGTTCTACCAAAGCAAGGAAGTAGTCAACACGTGGGACAAGTGTTCCATGGCGTTCCTTGCAAAATTCTTCCCCATGAGCAAAATAAATGTTGTACAAGGGAAGATATCAATCTTCTAGCAGACTTTACTTGAGTCCATTCCTGAGGCTTGGGAAAGGCTCCAGGAGTACATCCGGGCCTGTCCCCATCATGGGATGGAAGATTGGCTTATGCTTCAGAACTTCTATGAGGGCCTCACGGCCATGTCCAAAGGGCACGTAGATGCCGCTGCTGGAGGCGCGTTCCTCTCCCTCACCATTGAAAGTGCCACGGCATTCATTGAGAAGATGGTGTCTAACCAGAGTTGGGGAGAAGGGCATAAAACACAAAAAGGCATGCACACCGTGAAGGAGATGGATTTGCTTGCCATAAAAATAGACTTATTAATGAATAAGCTTGAGGGATGTGCCACTGATCCTACCACTGGCACCGTCCAAGACATAGACTCACACATGACATGTGAGGACTATGGAGATGTTGGCCATTCGGGGAATAATTGTCCTGAAACCCAGGAAGGAGCATCATTCATCAACAACGGGTTTCGCCAACATCAGCAACCAGGTAATGGGTGGAACAACCAGAACCACCCCCAAGGTAATTCATCCGATTTTAATTCAAATTTCAATTCCTCCCAACCTTCATTGAAAGATCTTGTTTGAGGACAGGCCAAGACAAATGAAAATCTTATGAAAAAGCTTTCTTTTAATGATAAAATGTTTGAAAATATAAATGCTAAGCTTGATAGCTTGTCCTTGTCTGTTAAAGATCAAGTAAGTTTTAATAAAAGAACAGAAACCCAGATCGCTCAGCTTACCTCTGCTGCTAAATCTACCATTAATCCTGATAGCTCTGTTGAGAATGTTAATTCAGTGACCACGAGAGGGGTAAGACCAATCGTGATCCACCACATCCTAACCATATGACAGGAAGGACCTCAAGGCAGCAGGAGGAAATGCCGATTGAGTCAGCAGAACCACAAGAAGAATCCGAAAGATGAGCCGGCATCGAAAAGCTATGTGGACACCACAATGTTGCCTTTCCCCATGAGAATAAGAAGGAAGAAGGCCGGAGATGAGCAGTTCCTCTAATTTGTGGAAATGGTTGAGAAGACACATGTCAGCATTCCACTGATGGACGTCTTACACATACCGTCCTACGCCAAGTTCATCAAGGACATTATCAACAACAAGCGACCATTACCGTCCATAGAAGTTGTCAAGCTCACAGAAGAGTGTAGCGTAGCTATACTCAATCATCTGCCTGAGAAGAAGCAAGACCTTGGGTGCCCCACAATCACGTCCTCCATTGGCACCGAGCAATTCAACCATGCCTTGTGTGATCTTGGGGCAAGTGTAAGCATCATGCCAAAGTCAGTCTTTGATAGACTGAACTTCACCGATTTGGAGCCCACCAAAATGACACTTCAGTTGGTCGAATCTTCAATTCGGTACCCAACAGGGATTGCACAAGACATCCCTGTAAGATTAGAGGATATTATGTCCCAGTGTATTTTGTGATGCTCAACATGGAGTTTACAAAGGAAACACCACTTATCCTGGGAAGGCCATTCTTGAGTACAGCAGGAGCCCAGATTGATGTTGGAGCTAGAGAAATCCACTTGAATATCAATGGACAAGAAGAAAAGTTTGAGTTCAGGCCTCACCGTCAGGAAGAATGAAACATGATCTGCATAAGATATGGGCCGAATCCCCAAGTTATCAAGGAGGTTGAGATTCAGACTCAACTTTTGAAAAATTTATCAAAAATATCAAAAGAATCAAAGAAAAAGCCAGAGCCAAAAGAAAAGGCGGCTCCCAAAAGAAGAATAAATAGGGAGCAGGAAAATAAAATGGCTCCTAAAAATAAAATACAAGAAAAGAGGGAAGAAATCCCCGAGGCTTCACAGAAAAAGATGGTGTGGAAGCAAACGGCGAAAATTGAACCAACCACCACACCACCCAAGACAAGCGAAAAAGTACGGAGGCCGAAGCAGGTGCAACTGTCTACTTCTTCCAAGATGGATGTACCATCATCAAGCATACAATGAAGGGAGAAAAGTCCTGCTCAACGGACTTAAAAAGGTGAGCCCTTGCCGAGGGTAAATCGGTAAGTTATCCTTATCTAGTTTTTACTTTTAATAAAATTTAGCAAGTTTTGTTATTTTCAATAAATGTTTGAGTAGTCTCTTCCTCTAAAAAAATATATATGTAATGTATATTTATTTTTTGTATGCATTTATTTTCTATAAATAAATTTATGCTCACCTGGTGCTAGTGTTGCATTTATGATATGTCTAAAATGCCCCTATTATCTTTCTTTTCATGCACATGAATCTTTATGATCATAGGAATATTTTCTCATAAATGCATGATAGTGTGATCTTGAGTATATTTTCATGAATATCTTTCATATCCCACATTCTATCACACACTCTATCACTCTGATTCACCACGCATCACACTTGATCGCAATCGGGATAGGGATCCACGCAATCAGAGGAACACCTGACCAAAAACCAGAGGCTGGCAAGTGGACCCAGGGGGTCAACCGCCCCCTGGTGTGGCCGCACCCCTTGTTGACCCTATTGGTCCCAATCTTTTTCGTACCTCCCTCTGATCATTTCAGCATCATGTCCCAGGTTACGATCAGCTTGTTTTCTAGTCAGAGACCATGGTAGCACCTATAAAACCTACCATAGGCCTCTCCTCTCCTCACACCAACCTTTTCTCTTCTCCCTCTTACAAAGCTTGGTTAGCTTTCCCATCTATTAGTGCTAACCATGTCTAGCTATGCCCTCTCGCTAATTAATTCTCCAAGGCCATAGCAAACCTAGACATAGTACCCTACCAAGAGAGTTCCTTAGTGAGGGAAGAAGCTCGTGTTGAGAAGGAGAAGTCTTTAGCGATCTTGCCAGGACGTTCCCATGTGCCCAAAGGTGACATCAAGAACAAAATCTCTGCTGCCCGTCCCACCACCAGTGCTATAGGTCTCAAGAGGAAGAACCCTAGTGGTAGTGGGCCTAGAAACGTGCTAGTAACAAGTTGGCTAGCAAGGCCAAGGAGGCAAAGTCCTCTAGCACCCTTCCCAGGATTAGGAGGCACCAACAGCAGCCAACCATCAAACGTCAGGCAGGGCAGTATAAAGCAGTGATGACGAGGATGATCCTAGTATCCTCACTGACCTCAAAGTCGAGTAGGCTAGCTTACATGCTGTGCTAAGGGTTTTAGAAGACGACCTATAAGCGAAGAACATACAGATTAGGGACCTTAGTGACGATGTCAATAAGTTCCACTTCAAGTTTAACCTTAGACTCAGGAAGGTCACTGAAGCCCTAAGTGTTGGGCATCTCCTCAAAGATCTTTAGATACACCTGCTGCATGATTTTGTTTAGGCACGCTTTCCCTTTCATGATCTTTTGTTTTCCAATCATTTCCTTTACAATGTAATGTGCCTATTCAAAGTTATCAATGAATAAAGATTTATCCTTATGTTATGCACTTGTTTTCTCCATATATATATTTGTGATTAATCAAGACAGGGAAGAAAATAAGGGTGGGGGAGGACTCTCCAAATTCAACTACACAAGGAAAAAATTTAAATTTGGTTTGTGCAAATTTCTTCTCCCCTCACATAATAACAAGCTTTTCAATAAAAAAAGTTTAAAACATTTTATCCTTCATACTCCATCAAACATGTATTCCTACGCTTGAAATGTTTGCATACTTTTTATTCCCTGCTAATATTCCTACAGATTTATGAACACTTTTTAGGGACCCCATTTTATCTAAGTAATTGATGAATGAGATATAGTAGGATGACATGATGCTTGCTCATTCTTGCAAAATACATGGGATTTATTTAAAAAACAAAAATTCAATAGCATGTTCCTTGAATGATTAACATATACCTACCAAAGCCGCATATGATTCTATATGATGAAACCTTCCACTTATGCTGCTTACTTTGTGTTGAGTTTGGTCAAATTTTGTGACTGCTGTCGAGATATGTTTCATGCTCCCAAGATCAGAATTCACTTGCACCCAACAAATAAAGCCAATTCTCACCTTGAGAGTTGCGCAAAACATGCACCTCATCCATCCACCAAAAAAATGCCAAACTTTCTCCACCAAATAAAAATGCCGGACCTCATCCCAGGAACCGCGCATTCCTCCTGCAAAACTTTACTCCATTCCTCCTCATGCATATGAATTAGAGTATAGTCTTGTTCATATTATGTTCATAACATATAAACTAGTCTATAGTCTATGTGTTATGTTCTTGATATGTTCATCAAAGTTCTTCATCATTCTCGGATTAGTATGAATAGAGGAAGAACTAAGGATGGGATAATGGTTCGTTGTGCCATCATGGTTGCTCCTAGCCGAGCCTATCAATCTGAAGGGTTGAGGTCCTAGGAGGTTAGGAGTTGTTTCCAATTACACGAGCATGGTGCTTGGGTATGCGGAGATCAGCGGATATGTCGTCGACCCACAAGCAGAGGGGTAGGTGGGCAGGTGGTGAATCCCTGTTCATCCCTAGCATTCCCCCATGTTCGGGTATTGAGTAGGAGTTCGCAAAGTCTCTATCGGCTGGTAGACCAGCTGCGGGGATCTTCCTATCATCCCAGACTTAGTCCTGACTCTAATCATATGAGTTAGATGTTTTTGCTATTCTTTGCATAGTTGTATAAGACCAATGCCTGCTCATGTAGTTATTCTTTTATTCTTATTTATCTTTTATCCTTGAGGTTGCTCCGATGTGTGTGTCCACTATCTTATGAACTTGTTTTTACCCCTGTTTATGCTATGACTACCTATGCACTCAATAAGTAATCATGTTTGTACCAAAGCTAGATGCATTCATCATGCCCTCCTAGGGAAATTATAAAGACGACACCCTTGAATACTCATGGGTTGAAATGCTACAATGATAGTTCTGTGCGCTTGCAGATTTATTCTTATTTCATACTGAGTTATCGATTGGCGTATCTAAGTACCATTACTTAAGGATTGTAATTCTTGTTACACCCCACGGTGTCGTGCCACAGTTTTGCATATCGTAAGTAATGATGGTTAGGATGGCCAATCCGGCACTTCTAACTATTATTACCAGACTGCATTACCTAGGCTGGTGCCTTTATGGGCCAAGGGTTACCTTTCTGAAGTAATGGTAGTTAGGAATGTCAACTTACGTTTCTAGTATTATTATTAAGGATAGACTTATTGTCTATATTTCAAGAGAATCTGATCTCTGATATGTGAGCATTAAATCTTTGGTGCCTTGACAATAACGTAAAGCTTTCTTCGTACCTTTCCAGTGGACCATACCTAGATTTTTCTGATATCTGCCAAGCATCCCGGCTACATATGCCAAATCTGGATGCCTACAGGTTTGTGCATACATAAGGCTTTCGAAGCAGAAGCATATGGCTTATCTCTCATCTCTTCTATTTCTAACATATTCTTAGGACACTGATAATCACCAAATTTATCACCCGTAGCAAACGGTACAGGTGTGGCATCACACTTATCCATATTGTACCTTGCAAGCGTTTTCCCTATATATGCTTTCTGTGATAATCCTAATACTCCATTGGTCCTATCTCTGTTTATCCCAATGCCAAGAACATAAGAGGCTTCACCGAGATCTTTCATGTCAAAATGAGATGACAAGAAATTTTTAGTCTCATGTAACATATTCTTATCATTACTCGCTAATAGAATGTCATCAACATAGAGTACTAGGATAACAACTCGTCAGCCTTTTGACTTAAAGTAGATATAATTATCCTTTCGATTCTCAATGAACCCGAATTTCTTAATAATTCCATCAAATTTCAGGTACCATTGTCGTGACGCTTGCTTAAGCCCATAAATGGATTTTCTTAATTTGCACACCATGTGCTCCTTACTTTTCACAACAAAATCTTCCGGTTGTGCCATGAAAATAGTCTCATCTAAATCACCATTTAAGAATGCAGTCTTAACATCCATCTGATGTAACTCTAAATCAAAGTGAGCTACAAGTTCCATGATTATTCTGAATGAATCTTTTGTAGTTACAGGGAAAAGTTTCATTATAATGAACCCCTTCTACTTGTGTGTATCCTTTGGCTATGAGCCTAATCTTAAATTTCTCAATTTTCCCTTTAGAATCATGCTTAGTCTTGTAGACCCATTTACAGCCTACTGGTTTAACTCCATCAGGAATTTCCATTAATTCATAAGCCTTATTTGTGCTCATAGACTTAAGATCATCTTGCATAGCCTCAATCCACTTATCTGAATTCTTATGTGCTATTGCCTCTTTAAGGGAAGCTGGATCATCTACTTTCCCAACATCATAAAAATCTTCACTTAAATAAATCTCATAACAATCTAGGATAGCAGGTCTCCCCTCCCGCTATGATCTTCTTAAAGGTTCATTAGGGATCACAACTGGTTGAGGATGAGGCTGTTCATCTTCCTAACTTTCATTCTCAACTATTGGTTCTTCCTGTTGTGGATCGTTATTTTGAACATTTAAGTTCTCAACAGGAATTGCATTGCTAGTAGCATGAGGCGGAGCTGCACTAACTTTTGGCACATAAAATTGCATTATTGGAGTATTCTCTTGAATCATACACACAGGTAATTCAGCCCACATCTCTTCAAGATTAACCTCATGCCTCTGCGAGCTCCCACTGATTTCTACATCTTCTAGGAACATAGCATGCCTAGTCTCAACAAACTTAGTATGACGATCTGGGCAATAAAATCAATATCCCTTAGAATTATTAGGGTATCCAATAAAGTGACAGCTCATAGTCTTAAGATCTAATTTCTTTAGTTGAGGATTAAATAACTTAGCTTCAACAACACAACCCCACACATGGAGATAATTTAGTGTAGGCTTTCTCCCAGTCCACAACTCATAAGTTGTCTTGGGAACTGACTTACTAGGAACTTTATTTAAAATGTGCGCTGTTGTCTTTAATGCTTCCATCCACAAACTAATTGGCAAGTTAGAATAGCTAAGCATGCTATGCACCATGTCCATGAAAGTGCGATTGCGACGCTCTGCTACTCCATTTTGTTCTGGTTCGCCCGACATTGAATAATGGGCAATTATGCCATTCTCCTCAAGGAACTTAGCAAAAGGGCCTGGGATTTGGCCATATGGAGTGTGCCTCCCATAATATTCACCACCGCAATCTAATCTTACAACTTTAATCTTAATACTATGTTGATTTTCCACTTTAGCCTTATATATTTTAAATTTATCTAATGCCTCGAATTGATCGCATATGGGGTAAATATGTCCATAGCGGGAGAAGTCATCTGTGAATGTAATGAATGAATCAAAACCATCCACTGACGTTAATGGGAAGAGTCCACAAATATCAGTGTGAATTATTTATAAAAGACCCATACTCCTAGTAGCTCCTTTCTTATTTATCTTAGCAAATTTCCCCTTAATGCAATTGGTGCACTGTTCGGAGTCTGAAAAATCTAATGGTTGGAGTATCTCTTCTTTAATGAGACATTCCATTCTCCCCTTCGAAATGTGGCCTAAACGCATGTGCCATAATTTTGACGAGGTCTCATTATTATGCTTGTGCTTATTTGACTTATCGCACACATTCATTATAGAATCAGGAGATATCATGTAAAGCTTATCAATAAGAGGAGCAGCAAAAATCTGAACATAATTAAACTTGATGACACATTTATTATTGCCAAACTCAGTAATGTATCCTGAAGTATCTAAAGCTAAAACTGAAATAAGGTTCCTCTTAAGACTAGGAACAAATAGTACATCATCAAGCTAAAGACTAAAGCCACTAGCTAATTCTAAGGAGAAGCTCCCAATGCCCTTGACTTCAACTTCGTGTCCATTAGCGACTCTAAGACTTCGCTCCCCTTCTTATAGTTCTCATTGTACTGAACACCTGTAATGAATTAGAAATGTGCACAGTGGCACCTGAGTCAATCCACCGAGTATCAGGGGAATAATTTGCTAAAAATGATTCATCAACAAAAGAGACAAAATCTTTACCATTCTTACCGCACCACTCCTTGAAACCTGGACAGCTCTTCTGGAAGTGCTTGGGTGAGCCACAGAAAAAACATGCTTTAGGGCCACCATTCTGAGCATGGTTCTTACCATTACCATTACTGTTACCATTATTCTTACCACTGTTCTTGCCAAAATTCTTATCATTATTATTGTTATTCTCATTTTTCTTATTTGGCTTGAATTTCTTCCTAGGCTACTTACTACCACCAGACTCAGCTTGATGCTTACCCTTGCCTAAAGCAATAAGGTTAGCTGTGTCCTTCTTCTCAGATTTCTGTCTTTCTTCCTCTTCAACACAATAGCTGATGAGTTCAGAAATGCTCCACTTCCCCTTCTAAGTGTCGTAGCTTACTTTAAATGGGGTGATGTGAGCAGGCAGTGAAGTCATGATGAAATGCACAAGAAAGCCCTCTGAAATGGACATATCAAGTACCTTAAGCTTAGCAGCCATGTCACACATGCTCATAATATGTTCCCTAATTCCACCTTTCCCATCATAGCATGAGGTACACATCTTCATGATGAGGGAGCTGGCATAAGTCTTAGATGAGCTCTTAAAGTTTTCCTCAACAGAGGCAAAGAACTCCTTAGCAGTCAGCTCCTCACCACTTTCTTTCTTATCTGAGATTGCACCCCTTATAGCATTGGAGATTGTGGCCTTCATGAAACGACCTTGATTTCCATGAAGGGAAATCCATAGAGCCGAAGTGTAATATGACTATTTAAATCACATTACCCAATAGCAGTTGAATACCATAATCCATACATCAAACAAAAGAGTGCAATAGAGGGGTTTACAATAACTTATTACATCGCCACTTGGCGGAATCAGAGTTCATGCAGCATATCAATAAAATCTTGAGGTGCGGAAGCTATCATCTTTGATCCAACTTGAGCGTAGGCATGAAACCCTCAATCGCTGTACTCCCTAGATGAGTACTCACTCCTTGAACCTGAAACCAAATTTTCAGTACGATTTGTACTGGCCACACTCTCATCCTATGCATTGCTTTGTGGTAATTGGATGCAAATGGATATATCAAAGGAACCTATAAAGCTGGGGTCTCCTATGCAGCAATCAGGTATATAAATAACAATATAGTCAAGTTTTATACGTATTCCCATCCCACACATCCATCACCATCCATCTCTGAAATACCATCCCAACTCCTCCAACACCCTCTCAGACTCAAGTCGACAAGACAACTTCCTCTCGGCTTGCCTCAACGGCCCACAGCCCTCAACCTGGCTCACGACCGAAAAACATACTCAGGGGAAGGTAGAACACTCCACTCACTAGTCCGGTGCATCCTCCTAAGGAAAGGTCCATAGCCAATGAATTGGCTTATGTATCAATCGATCAACCATACACTCTGCAGAGGTTTCACTAATCCACTAAATAACATCATCGGTGCTTGCAATCACCTAGGCAGATTTTGGGCGCCTACTGCCATAGAATGATGCCACTCTACCATCCAGCTCTGGATCACTGAAACTATGAAGAGAGCATGTATCCACTCCCATAGAGGATGCCATGCCATGTACCCACTCTCGAAGGGGGTGCCATGATCGTCTCGGTAGGGTGTTAGCTCCATCCCATGCATATACCTTCCTATCACTACTCGCCTAGCAGTAGTGCATCGATCTATCCAGCGGTTTGGCTGTCTCCCCCCTATGGAGAGCAAGTGGAAAGCAAGAGATTCCTAAGGTCCGGATACCAGCGCTGTAGTTCCTAGGTGTGACCAAACCGGGATATCTTCATCAGGGTCTATCTTTAACGTGCTACCACGGCACCTTCGTCCCGGGCTCCACCTCTTAGAGGATCACACCCAAGGACCACCATCACACCTCAGTTAGCCTGCCATAGGCTCCTCTCATGGGAATGTCCAGATCCATTCCCCGGCAAGACTTGCTCCAAAAGCTCGTCGTAGATCCGGCTCGATCGACTCAGCCCTCACCCTACTCCCTGTCATAAGTTCCACCCCAATCCCAGATATAGCATCATCAGCTCACATGCCCATCTGATCCATCAACTCACACATCTCCAGCCTGGCACCCTCCAGGCCCTTCCTAGAGTTCATCACGACGCATCAAAATGTAAGCGAGTAAAGTATATATATAATTATAGCAGATAAGCAAGTGGCTATCATAACACCAGGTAAGCAGGTGAAAGTTTACAACAAGGTAGGGCTCATCAAATAATAATCTAACATGCAATCCTAGAATAGGCAAATCATTATAGAAATAGGTATTTAAAGCACTAGCCATACTACATTAGCCATGCGTAATGGGTTCTACGAGGTTGGGTGAGGTGTGGAACCTTCACTGACGTAACTATTGGACTTCTCCTAGTAGTCACTGTCGTCAGACTTGTCCTTGCTCGAGCCTGTAACGAGATTTAATGGTCGCGGGAGTGACCTATATAGATTAGCACAAAGAATGAGTGCCAAATAAAAGATCCAAATGCACTCAAACATAGCTTAGATAGATAGGGCTTGATTTATAGAAAATTTGGATATGTGGATCGCATTTTTAGAGCTCGTATAAATTAGTTATAATTTTCAAAGATTTAACCATTTTCTGAAAAAGAAAAGGGCCAATTTATCTGGGCAGCACGGGATTGGGCCACGTGTCACGCGCGGGTCAATAAGGTCAACACAGCGGCTGATGTGGCGGATGATATCATGCTGACGTCATCATTGACCTGGTCAACAGAGGCCTGACAGGTGGGTCCGGGGTGACGTCACTGCTGACGTCAGCGGTCAACGGTCAACTGACAAGTGGGCCCCACTAGACCGTTAACGGGCCATTAATGGGCCGTTATTGGGTCGAGTGGGCTGGATATGGGCTGGGCAGGACCCGCCATATGGCACGATCTGGCACTACCACGTCAACGCGCTGGATCCTCAATGGGCTCGGTCCACAGCTTCTGGTCCACGGTGCACCTGCGTCCTTGGGGTCCACTATCAGTGACTCTAATCCACATGAGTCAAGTGCACAGGCATGTTCTCGGGTCCATACGGTTCACAGACCGGTTCCACGGTGCGCCAACTCCTCCTGTTCCCATTGTCAGCGACACGGTGCATGTGGAAGACGTCCATCTCCTTCTGACCGCACTCATCCCCTTCCTCTGTCCTCAACGGCCCGACGACACGGCTCGCCGATGGCGGGAAAACCTCAATTCCCGATGCCACGGTGGTCCTCCGGTGCCATTAACCTGCCCATCAGCTTCGGGACTTCACGGCGGTCATGATGATGACCTTCAAGGCGGTGGCTTGGCCTCCGGTGACGAACTCCACGGCGGACGGCGACTCAGCGGTGGCGGCGCTCGGTGTACTCTTCACACCGAGTCACTCCAGCTCCAATTCGTGGCGTAGATGCACAATTGGAGTCACGTAGCACCTGCCCGAAGTGCCGGCAGTGACCAAAAGCCACGGCGGAGTCCACGCGGGCGGCATCTCACAGCGGAGCTCTGGTGCGTCCACGGTGCACGGCTACGACACTCTGAGAGGGTCCACAGCCTCCATCATCTTGTCCAGTTGATGCAGCTCTCTTCGACGGTGCTCCTCGGCCCCTTCTTGGTCCTTGCTATGGTCAGAGGCAGCAAGAAAACGGTGGCAAATGGCGGTGCTCTGGAGCGGCAGCGCACCGGCACGATGATGGCAAGGTGGCTCGGGTCAGTGCTCCAGCGAGGCAATCACAGAGATAAGGGGCGCATGGTGTCCGCCTTATCAAGGCGAGCGTGGATCCGAGGTCAATGGAAGGCGAGGCGGAACGGTCAGGCAGTAGGGTGGTTTCGCCGTGGTGGCGTTCTGTGCGCGACGGCTGGCAAGGCGGTGCTCCGGTCCGGCATCCGCCTGATGCTGTGGTCCAAGGGGGCTCGGCTGGCCTCGTGCATGTGTGCAGGTGTGTCCAAGGAGACCAGTGGAGGTCTCAGCCTTCGTGCTCCCAAGGCGAAGCGCCATGGCCGTAGCAGGGGTGGTGGTGCTCACCAGCGTCTGGAGAGGAGAGAAGGAACGGTACACGTCCAAGCAGCTCCGACGGTGGCAGCTCACGGTCCGTCCCTGCTCCTTGACGGCTTCACAGCAGCAGCATGATAGCACTCCCCTTTCTTCTCCAACTCCGACGGCGGCCCCTTCTTCTTTCCCGATGCCCTTCTCCTCCAATTCCCCTTCTCTTCTCCAAATTGAGCGGGCTAGGGTGCAATTGAGGTTCCACCAGAGTGGTGGCGGTGGCTGGGAGCCCTAGAGCTCTGGTCCCTTGCTTATATAGGGCGGAGGCAGAGGTAGGTGGCCGGCGGACGGTGATCGGCAAAGGCGCTCGATCAAGTGGCCGAGGGGCAGTCCAGGTCAGCAGCTAGGGCTCAGTCTAGGTCCATGGGACAGCGAGAGGAGGCTGGCAGGGGCTGGGTGTGAGAGTGCTTTATAGCGGTGTAGTTCACCGTGGCGGCAGCGCATGTGCGTGCGCGCGGAGGATTTCACCCGCGGCCGTGGGCTACTTGTGCAGGGGCTGGTCGGCCGAGGTGGCGAGTGAGCGTGCGTAGATGCGGTGAAGGAGCGGATCGAGTGGCCGGCATGGCTTGCTTAGCGACGACGCGGGGAGCAGCGCCTGATGCGCGTGGGGCGCGGTCGGTCGGGTGACCTCAGCGGTGCTGATGACATGTGGGTCCCACTGCGGGGCCCACTCGTCAGCGGCTGCGGCAGCTTCTCCAGCACGCGGACGCGGGCGCACGGTGATGGGCCGGCACGGCGTGCAAGCATGCGGGCGAGCGAGCGGCCAGCGGCTTGGCTGGCTGGGCTGCTTGCGCGGCGAGCGAGCGGGCCGACGACCTGGCTGGCTGGGCCGCGTGCTAGGCTAGAGGCTTTTCTTTTTCCTTTTCTTTTTCATTTCCTTTTTCATTTTCAAATACTTTTATATATACACACATATATATATGTGATGTGCCAAATTTAAGTAACAAGGTAGTGAGCATACAAGGCCCAATAATGTTAGGGTATTATTCCCTTACTATTTATTTGCCAAAATAAATATTATGGTCTCATTTTAATTAAATATCACATAATCCAAATAAAATCCAAATCACCCTTTAATGCAACATGATGTATGAGCTATTGAAACATTGAGACAAAGCTATTGCAACATTGACATATAACATGTGAAACATGGATCATGACATGAGGCATTGATTAATTTATAAACACATGAATGTTATGCATGACATGATGGGGTTAATGCAAGGTTAAGGGGTATATGATGACATGTTGCACCACATCACTCAGGGTTTTGTCGAAAACATTTCATAGCTCGGATTTTTGGGTTGTTACAGTCCTCCCCCCTCATTGGAATCTCGTCCTCAAGATTTAAGAGGTGACATACCCTTCAAAGAGGTAAGATACTGTAGCAGCAGTTGATTCTCATCTTCCCATGCACCTTCAGTGTGATTGCTCCATTGAACCTTGCACATAGGGATAGACTTGATTTGGGTCTCTTTGGTGTCATAACCCAGAATCTGGATAGGGTGCTCTTTGTATTCCAAAGTATCTTGTATATCAGGCACATCAGTGGTAACTGCTTCTTCTTCTGGTACCCTTAAGCACTTGCGTAACTGTGAAACATGGAATACGGGATGTACTCCTGTTAACTATGGGGGTAGTTCAAGCTTGTATGCAAGCTTTCCAACTCTCTGACAGATACGATAAGGTCCAACATATCTTGGAGCTAGCTTCCCTTTCATGTGGAATCTGACAGTACCACGAAGTGGAGACACTTTGAGATAGACATGGTCCCCAACCTTGAATTCAAGGTCTCGACGCCTTTTATCAGCGTAGCTCTTCTATCGGCTTTGAGCGATCCTCAAGTTCTCTCTAACTTGAGCAACTCCTTCTTCGGCTTCCTTGATCTTGGCAGGGCCAAAGACTGCCCTCTCACCTGGGTGGTCCCACATCAATATGGTTCTGCATGGCTTGCCATAAAGAGCTTGAAAGGGTGACATCTTGATACTTGCCTGGTAGCTGTTGTTGTAAGAGAACTCAGCAAAAGAGAAACATTTCTCCCAATCTGAACCATATTTGAGAACACTGGCACAAAGCATATCCTCAAGAATCTAATTCAACCTTTCTGTTTGACCATCTATTTGAGGGTGGTAAGCGGTGCTATAATCAAGGTCAGTCCCAATGGACTTGTGAAGAGCCTTCCAGAATTAGGACATGAATTGGGGTCCACGATCGACACAAAACTCTTAGGATCTCCATGCAGCCTCAATATATCCTTGACGTATATATCTGCTAGCTTCTCAATGCTAACGGTGGTTTTGACAGGCACAAAGTGGGCGACTTTAGTCAGATGATCCACAATCACCCAAATGGAGTCATTACCAGCTAGTGATCGAGGTAAACCCACAATGAAATCCATGGATATACTCTCCCACTTCCATTCAGGAACATCGAGTGGTTTGAGTAAACCAGTGGGTCTTCTATGTTTGGCCTTGACTCTGTTACAGATGTCACATTCGGCCAGATGTCTAGCAATATATGCCTTCATGCCTTTCCACCAGAAGTGCTTCTTCACATCTTGATACATTTTTACACCACCAGGATGGATGCAATATTTAGAGTCATGTGCTTCTGATAGAATTTCCTTACGCAAAGCAGGATTGCTGGGCACACAGATTCTGTCCATGAACCAGATGGTTCCATGCTCATCTTCTCTGAATTCTAGGCTATAGCCTAGCTTCATTAACCCACGTATGTACTCCATTTCTTCACAATATTTCTGAGCTTCATGAATTCGCTCGATGAGGTTATACTCAATGCGAAGTTCATGCAATAGACCATGGGGTACTATCTCGAGCTGGAGATCTTCAATTTCCTTCCTCAATTCAGGTGGCAGGGTTGAGATGAACAGAGCATGACAATAGGTCTTGCGACTAAGAGCATCTGCGACTACATTCGCTTTTCCGAGATGATAGTGAATCTCCATGTCGTAGTCCTTGATTAGCTCTAGCCATCTGCACTGTCTCATATTCAAATCCTCTTGAGTGAAGAAATACTTCAGGCTCTTGTGATCAGTGTATATATCACACTTGTTGCCAATGAGATAATGCCTCCAGATCTTTAGGGCGTGCACAACGGCTGCTAACTCGAGATCATGAGTGGGGTATCATTGCTCGTGCTCCTTCAGCTGTTGGGAAGCATAAGCAATAACTTTCCCATTCTGTATCAACACACAACCTAGTCCTTGGCGAGAGGCATCACAATAGATGACAAAGTCATTATTGATATTAGGTAGGGCTAGGACAGGCGTGGTAGTGAGTTTCTCCTTCAGAGTTTGGAAACTGTGCTCACACTCAGGTGTCCATTCAAACTCGTTGGTCTTCTTCAAGGGATTCATCATAGGACGAGCTATCTTCGAAAAGTTTTCAATGAATTGGCGATAGTAACCTGCCAATCCTAAGAAACTCCTGATCTCGGACACATTGCGAGGTTGCTCCCGTTCTTTCACGGCCTCTATCTTTGTAGGATCTACAGCAATTCCATCTGCTAAGACTACATGACCAAGGAAAGCAACTTCTTCAAGCCAGAACTCACATTTGCTGAACTTGGCATAAAGCTAGTGTTGGGATAGCTTCTTGAGCACTACTCTTAGGTGTGCTTCATGCTCTTCAGCTCTGGATGAATAAACCAAAATGTCATCAATGAAGACTACCATGAACCGATCAAGATCATCCATAAACACCTTGTTCATCATGTTCATGAAGTAGGCAGGGGCATTCATGAGACCGAAGGATACAACGGTGAACTCATACTACCCATAGCGAGTGACAAAGGCTGTCTTAGGAATGTCTTCCTCACGAATCTTCATTTGATGATAACCAGATCTAAGATCAATCTTCGAGAAGTACTTAGCACCACAAAGCTAATCAAGCAAGTCATCGATCCTTAGCAGAGGATACTTGTTCTTGATGGTAACAGCATTAAGATTGCGGTAGTCAACACACATCCTCATTGAGCCATCCTTCTTTTTCACAAACAGAACAGGTGATCCCCAGGGCGAAGCACTAGGCCTAATAAAGCCCTTATTGGAAAGCTCTTTCAGCTGCTTCTTGAGCTCTTCTAGTTCATCAACTGACATGCGGTACGGTCACTTAGAAATGGGACTGGTTCCCGGCACGAGGTCAATTATGAACTCAACATCACGATCAGGTGGCATTCCTAGCAACTCTTCTGGAAACACATTCTCATATTCTGTGACAACAGGAACATCAGCGGAGTCTTCTCCTCTTTCAGAGATTCTGCCTGAATCTTGAGTGCATTCAGGGCACATAACACAGATATTGATTTATCCTTCTGAGGTGCACATCTAATTGCTTGGCCAGAAGGATGAGTTATCTGAACATATCTGGGTGAACAAGAGATCAATCCCCTGTGCTCAGTAAGCCAATCCATGCCTAGGATGACATCCAAACCATATGATGGTAAAAGGGTAAGATTAGCTTGAAAGGTTAGACCCTCGATAGAAAGCTTCACTCCCTTACAGATATGGGTGCTTCTCATCTCACCTAGGGGAGAACTGGTGACTATAGGCTCCAAACATGGAGTGGTAGGTATCTTATTCTCTTGGGCAAACTTGGATGAGATGTATGAACATGTAGCTCTAGAATCAAGCAGAACTGATGCTTTAATGCCATTAACAAGAAACATACCGTGCACAACATCTGGGGCAGCTTGAGCTTCTTTTGTGTTCATGTGCGTGAGGTGACTGTGGCTTGCAGATCCACGATACTGAGACTTGGGTGCAGCAGGTGCGGGTGTCTTCTCAGGACTGTCGTACACCTTGTGGCCAGGTTTGCCACAACCAAAGCAAGTGAACGGCACACTGCCTGTGGGGGTTGGTGTAGCGGCCTTCCAGTTGCCTGAGTTTGGCGCAGCACGATCAGGTGTAGAGCTATCAGTCCTGTGATGTTGCTACGAAGAGTGCTCACGGGAGTAGTGATCCTTCCTAGAGCGGTCACGAGAGCAGTGATCACGAGAGTGATGGTCGCAGGGGCGATGGTCATGGGAAGAGCGAAAGTGGTCAGTAGAGTAGGCACCACCACTCTTACCCGAGCCATAGGTAGGGTCCTTGCCGAAATGAGGATGGCTAGAAGACCTGTCCCGATGGGACATCTTGCGCTCATGGTCATGGTGGAAGCCCTCAGACTTCTTCTTCTCCCTTCTGGACATTTCTCCTACCTCCTTCTCATCCTTCTCGATCTATATGCAGCGATCGATCATGTCACGAATGGTGTGACCCTTGGTGCCTCCCAGGGCCACCTTGATCTTGGGGTTTAGACCTTTTCTGTACAGAATAATCTTCTCCTTTTCAGATGCCGCAACATGCAGGGGTGCATAGCGCAGCAAACTGGTGAAGGTGTTGGTGTACTCGCAGATGTCACATCCCTTCTGGGTGAGATTACGAAATTCCTCCTCTTTCTACTCCATGACTCCCTTAGGTACATGGTACTCGATGAACTCATCTGCGAACTCATCCCAGGTGATGTGGTCGGGGTCCTCATGAGCTTGGCGGTAGCTGTCCCACCAGGAGCGTGCAGCTCCAGTGAGATGGTGAGCAGCGATTCTAACTTGCTCCTTAGGGGTACAAGTGGTAAGCTCTAGCTTCTTCTCAATCTCACAAAGCCAATCATCTGCTTCTAGTAGTTCCTTGTAGGTGCCATCAAAAGTGGGTGGCCTGAGCTTCAAAAATCCCTCAAGTTTCCTCTGGGAGTTGTTTGGGTTTCCTCCAAAGCGATGATTGGCTCCATTGACCAATACGGCAAGTAGCTATGTCTGTTGCGCCATCACTTCCACTAGGTTCGACGGCGGTGGTGGTGGCGGGATCGGCTGCGGCAGAGGGTTTGGCTGAGGTGGAGGCCAATTGCCATTGGCATCACCTCCTCCAGCGGCACCTCCAGCTGGCGGGGTCTGCTCACGGTCGTTCTCACCATGGTTGAGGTCGATAGGTGGAACACGACCACCCCTACGTCCATAGCGTCTTCCATGCCCAAGCTCGGGCTCGGGTGGAGGCGGACAGTTGCCCAGATGTGCGGAGCGACGTGCAGACATCTGCGACACGGGTCAACAATAGTTTAGTACTTTATTGATTCAATATAATTAAATGATTTCAACGATTTAAGGAAAAACATTTAATCTATCCAACACTCATACAAAGAAGCAATAAGAGCCATAAAAATGCCGTAAGATCGATCATTCATTGCATGGTTTGCATTACATGGCATCATCTCTAGCAGGTACACTAGATGACATGCGAGACTTGCACTACGAGAAGGTAACTCATGAAGGGTACATCAGGGTAGGTTCATCAGAACTCATGGATAAAAAACTAGCTTAACTCTATCTCATAACGTGGCCACACAGGGTCCACACTACTCTGACTCGTACATCGGTGTGTTGTACATTGCTGGGTGAAAACGGCTGCCAAGAACCATCAGCTCCTCCTGTGACATGTGAAGGCGCTTCACGTAAGCCTGAGCTTCTCCGAACTCCTTGGTGAGTGGTAGGTTGGTGGGTGTAGGACACTGGTCGTGTCTCAAGAGAGTCTGGCCAATCTGGAAAGTTTCCTTGAAGGGGTCCTTGCGTCTGGCTGACAAAGGGAGTCGGTCCCGCAACTCAATGTACTCCTGGCAGCATCTCTCGTCGGCGTTCTTCCAAGCTGTCTTGAGCCCCTTGTACCTGTCCACCAAGGTCTCATTCTGAATCATCAGGGCAATCATATGGCCTTGGTTGCACTGTGCTTTTGCTTCTGCTTTCTTCAGGGCTTTAACGAGCATTGACTTCTCACACTGCACGATGAAGTTGCTCTTACCATCTTCCTGTCTTCTCTTCTGTAGTTCTTTGATCTCCTTATCCCTGTCAATCTTCTCTCCTTCCAACTGGAGAACTCTTGCGTCGAGGTAGTAGTTCCGTAGCCCAATGTCCTCAACCTTATCTTGTAGGTAAGCGACCTCGGCTTTGTGAGCCCTTGCCTAACATGTGAGCTTGTCCTTCAGCTGGGTGACGGTAGCCTCGAGTCCTTCCTTCTCCTCATCTTCCTTCTCACAGAACTTCTGGTACTCCATCAGGGTGTTGCGGTCAAGACGCCTCTTCTCCTCCAAGTGCTCTATGTAGCGGTTCTGCTTGAAGAGGTGAGCGGCGGAGGCATGGCTGCAAAGACTGGTCTCAGCTAGGATAACTGGCTTGACCAGGTCATCCTGCTGCTCTGGTGTGAGAAGAGAGTTTAGGGCCTAAGGAAGAAGACAAAACTTTGTGTTGTGAAGATGCTCATAAGTGGTCTTCATCACTTCACGCAGAACCTTGAGTGACACAGACCGGATTCCTTCCTTAATTGAGTCCTCGACTGTCATCTCTAGGAGAGCTAGTACTGAAGACAGGGTCTAACTTGCAGGGATCGCTAGGTGAGTGACCACGTAACCCTTGATTCCTCCCTCTAGGTCAGGTGCTCCAGTGCAGGTGTACTTGATCTCCTCGACAGGTACTCCGAATACTCCCAGAAAATGGCGTAGGGTGTACGAAAAGCCTGGAAACTCCTGTCCCTGGTAGGTGAACTCAGCCTTGGGCATGCTGCTCAACGGTCCAAGTGGGGGTCCAAAGCTTGTCATCTGCACGTTTAAAAGGGAAAGGGTCAGCAAGTCAGTAACAATAGGAAGCCTTGCATAAGAAGAAATCCAGGGTCGGTATATAACCGAAAGAAAAGCAGGTTTGTCCTGTACTAATGTCCATTTCTAGGGTTTCATCCTAAGGTCAAGTATGGCTCAGATACCAACTGAAACGACCTTAATTTCCATGAAGGGAAATCCACAGAGCCAAAGTGTAATATGACCATTTAAATCACATTACCCGATAACAATTGAATACCATAATCCATGCATCGAACAAAAGAGTGCAATAGAGGGGTTTACAATAACTTATTACATCGCCACTTGGCAGAATCAAAGTTCATGCAGCATATCAATAAAAGCTTGAGGTGTGGAAGCTATCATCTTCGATCCAACTTGAGCGTAGGCACAAAACCCTCAATCGCTGTACTCCCCAGATGAGTACTCACTCCTTGAACCTGAAACCAAATTTTCAGTACGATTTGTACTGGCCACACTCTCATCCTATGCATTGCTTTGTGGTAATTGGATGCAAAATGGATATATCAAAGGAACCTATAAAGCTGGGGTTTCCTATACAGCAATTAGGTATATAAATAACAATACAGTCAAGTTTTATATGTATTCCCATCCCACACATCCATCACCATCCATCTCTGAAATACCATCCCAACTCCTCCAACACCCTCTCACACTCAAGTCGACAAGCCGACTCCCTCTCAGCTTGCCTCAGCGGCCCGCAGCCCTCAACCTGGCTCACGACCAGAAAACATACTCAGGGGAAGGTAGAACACTCCACTCACTAGTCTGATGCATCCTCCAAAGGAAAGGTCCATAGCCAACGAATTGGCTTATTTATTGATCGATCAACCATACACTCTATAGAGGTTTCACTAATCCACTAGATAACCATCATCGGTGCTTGCAATCACCTAGGCTGATTTCAGGCGCCTACTGGCATAGAATGATGCCACTCTTCCGTCCAGCTCTGGATCGTAGAAACTGTGAAGAGAGCATGTATCCGCTCCCATAGAGGATGCCATGCCATGTACCCACTCCCAAAGGGGGTGCCATGATCGTCTCGGTAGGGTGTTATCTCCATCCCATGCATATACCTTCCTATCACTACTCGCCTAACAGTAGTGGCATCGATCTATCAAGCGGTTCGGCCATCTCCCCCCATGGAGAGTGAGTGGAAAGCAAGAGATTCCTAAGGTCTGGATACCAACGCAGCAGTTCCTAGGTGTGACCAAACCAGGATATCTTCATCAGGGTTTATCTTTAACATGCTACCACGACACCTTCGTCCCAGGCTCCACCTCTCGGAGGATCACACCCAAGGACCACCATCACACCTCAGTTAGCCCACCACAGGCTCCTCTCATGGGAATGTCTAGATCCATTCTCCAGCAAAACTTGCTACAAAAGCTCATCATAGATCCCGGCTTGATTGATTCAACCCTCACCCTACTCCCTGTCGTAAGTTCCACCCCAAACCCAGATACAGCCTCATTAGCTCACATGCCCATCTGATCCATCAACTCACACATCTCCACCCTGGCACCCTCCAGGCCCTTCCCAGAGTTCATCACATCGCATCAAAATATAAGCAAGTGAAGTATATATATAATTATAGCAGATAAGCAAGTGGCTATCATAACAGTGGGTAAGCAAGTGAAAGTTTACAACAAGGTAGGGCTCATCAAATAATAATCTATCATGCAATCCTAGCACAGGCAAATCATTATAGCAACAAGAATTTAAAGCACTAGGCATACTACATTTGCCATGCGTAATGGGATCTACGAGGTTGGGTGAGGTGTGGCACCTTCACTAACGTTGCTGTCGGATTTCTCCTGGTAGTCACTGTCGTCAAACTTGTCCTCGCTCAAGCCTGTAACGAGATTTAATGGTCATGGGAGTGACCTCTATAGATTAGCACAACGAACGAGTGCCAAATAGAAGATCCAAATGCACTCAAACATAGCTTAGATAGATAGGGCTTCATTTATAGAAAATTTGGATATGTGGATCGTATTTTTTGGAGCTCGTACGAATTAGTTATGATTTTTCAAAGATTTAACCATTTTCTAAAAAAGAAAAAGGGCCGATTTATCTGGTGCTGACACGTGGCAGCACGGGATTGGGCCACGTGTCACGCGCGGGTCAACAGGGTCAACACAGCGGCTGACATGGCGGATGACGTCATGCTGATGTCATCATTGACCGAGTCAACAGAGGCCTGACAGGTGGGTCCGGGGTGACGTCACTGCTGACGTTAGCGGTCAACAGTCAACGGTCAACTGACAGGTGGGCCCCAATGGGCCGTTAACCGACCGTTAATGGGACGAGTGGGCCGGATATGGGCCAGGCCGGGCCCACCACATGGCATGATCTGACACTGCCATGTCATCGTGCTGGATCCTCAACGGCCTCGGTCCACAGCTTCTGGTCCATGGTGCACCGCCGTCCTTGAGGTGGGCCCTAATGGGCCATTAACCGGCTGTTAATAGGCCGAGTGGGCCGGATATGGGCCGGGCTGGGCCCACCACATGGCACGATCTGACACTACCACGTCATCGTGCTGGATCCTCAACGGCCTCGGTCCATAGCTTCTGGTCCATGGTGCACCGGCGTCCTTGGGTTCCACTATCAGCGTATCTAATCTACATGAGCCGGGTGCACAGGCATGTTCTCGGGTCCATACGGTTCATAGACCAGTTCATGGTGCGCCAGCTCCTCCTAATCCCACTGTCAGCGACATGGTTCACGTGGACCACGTCCATCTCCATCTGGCTGCACTCATCCCTTTCCTCTGTCCTCAACGGCCCGACGGCGCGGCTCGTCGATGGTGGGGAAACCTTGAGTCCCGACACCACGGTGGTCCGCCGGCGCCATTAACCTGCCCATCAGCTTCGGGACTTCACAGCGGTCACAATGGTGGGCTTCAAGGCGGTGACTTGGCCTCCGTTGACGAACTCCACGGCGGACAGCGACTCAGCGGTGGCGGTGCTCGGTGTACTCTTCACACCGAGTCACTACAACTCCAATTCGTGGCATAGATGCGCAATTGGAGTCATGCAGGACCTACCCGAAGCGCCAGCGGTGACCAAAAGCCATGGCGTGGACTGGCAGCAACTCCCATGGCGGAGCTCCGGCGTGTCCACGGTGCATGGCTACGGCACTCCGAGAGGGTCCACGGCCTCCATCATCTTGTCCAGTTGACACAGCTCTCTCCAGTGATTGCTCCTCGGCCACTTCTTGGTCCTTGCTATGGTCGGAGGCGGCAGGAAAATGGCGATGAATGGCGGCGCTCTAGAGCGGCAGCGCACCGGCATGATGATGGCAAGGTGGCTCGAGTCAGTGCTCTGGTAAGGCAATCGCAGAGCCAAGGGGCGCACAGAGTCTACCTCATCAACGCGAGTGTGGATCCAAGGTCAATGGAAGGCGAGGAGCAACGGTGAGGCGCAGGGTGGCTTCACCGCGGTGGCATTCTGCGCGCGATGGCTGGCAAGGCGGCGCTCTTGTTCGGCATCCGCCTGATGCCATGGTCCAAGGGGGCTCGACTGGCCTCGTGCGTGTGTGCGGGTGTGGCTAGGGAGACCAGTGGAGGTCTCGGCCTTCGTGCTCCCAAGGTGGAGCACCATAGCCGTAGCAGGGGCGGAGTTGGAAGAGGGGCGGCGGTGCTCACCGGCGTTTGGAGAGGAGAGAAGGCGCGGTACACATCCAAGCAGCTCCGGTGGTGGCGGCTCACGGTTCTATCCCTGCTCCTTGACGGCTTTGCAGCAGCAGCACGGTGGCACTCCCCTCTCTTCTCCAACTCTGGCGATGGCCCCTTCTTCTTCCCCGATGCCCTTCTCCTCCGAGTCCCCTTCTCTTCTCCAAATTGAGTGGGCTAGGGTGCAATTGAGGTTCCACCGGAGTGGTAGCGACGGCTGGGAGCCCTAGAGCTCTGGTCCCTTGCTTTATGTAGGGCAGAGGCGAAGGTAGGTGGCCGGCAAACGGTGATCGATGAAGGCGCTCGATCAAGCGGTCGAGGGGCAGTCTAGGTCAGCAGCTGGGGCTCAGTCTGGGTCCATGGGACAGCGAGATGAGGCTAGCAGGGGCTGGGTGCTAGAGTGCTTTAACGGCGTAGTACCACGGCAGCAGCGCATGTGCGCGAGCGCACGGAGGATTTTGCCCGCGGCCGTGGGCTACTTGTGCAGGGGCTGGTCGGTCGAGGTAGCGAGCGGGCGTGCGTAGATGCGGGGAAGGAGCGGATCGAGCGGCCGACGTGGCTTGCTTAGCGGTGACGCGGGGGAGCAGCGCCTGACACGCGTGGCATCGGGGGCGCGCGGTCGGTCGGGTGACCTCAGCGACGCTGATGACATGTGGGTCCCACTGCGGGGCCCACTCATCAACGGCTGCGGCGGCTTCTCCAGCGCGCGGGCGTGGGCGCGCGGTGATGGGCCGACGCGGCGTGCAAGTGCGCGGGCGAGCGAGCGGCTAGTGGCCTGGCTTGCTGGGCTGCTTGCGCGGCGAGCGAGCGGGCCGGCGGCCTGGCTGGCTGGGCCGCGTGCTGGGCTGGAGGCTTTTCTTTTTCCTTTTCTTTTTCATTTCCTTTTTCATTTTCAAATACTTTTATATATACATATATATATGTGATGTGCCAAATTTAAGTAACAAGGTAGTGAGCATACAAGGCCCAATAATGTTAGGGTATTATTCCCTTACTATTTATTTGCCAAAATAAATATTATGGTCTCATTTTAATTAAACATCACATAATCCAAATAAAATCCAAATCACCCTTTAATGCAACATGATGTATGAGCTATTGAAACATTGAGATAATTGCAACATTGACATATAACATGTGAAACATAGATCATGACATGAGGCATTGATTAATTTATAAACACATGAATGTTATGCATGACATGATGGGGTTAATGCAAGGTTAAGGGGTATATGATGACATGTTGCACCACATCACTCAGGGTTTTGTCAAAAAAATTTTATAGCTCGGATTTTTGGGTTGTTACACTTCAAGACCATCATTGCTATCTTGTTGCTCTGTTCCCACTTCTCAAGAGTAGAGTTGTAGGTCCTTAGCTCATCCTCAGATGCATTCGCACCAGGAGCAACATGCTTATCATTATCTAGTGCAATATCCTGAAAAGACAGGCCAAGCGTAACCATCACCTTGTCCTTCCAAACAAGAAAGATGGTACCATTGAGGGATTCAATGTTGTTAATAAGGCCTGCAACATTGTCCACTGAAAATAATATCGCAATGTCTCAGTTAATACTATACATAAAAGATGTAACTTAGAAGCATGAATTTAAATCAACCTTGGTCAAAAATAAAACCATGCTTAAGAACTTCAATTTGCATTACTTTCGGCAAAAAACAAAATGAAATTCATCTTAAATAACTCATAATTAAATCAGCGTTGGTCAAAATTAATTATAAGCTAAAAATCTCCAATCAAACTTCTCGTTGGTTCCATTTAATTAGAGACCATCTTAAACGTACAGGGTGGATCTTAAAAGTATTCTTAGCGAGCATGTTCATTTGGATAGAAATAAACTCATAAAGAATGGAAAATTACATTAATTAACTAAAACTTGATTAAAATGCTTAAATAAATGCGCTAATGTAAAACAACAAAGCATACTGAAATTCTGAGAAAATAAAATGAAATTTTAGTCCCCTGCGCAAATGAACCCAGCAGCGGCCCGCCAGCAAATGCAGCAGGCACGGCCTCTCCCCTGGGAGGCCCAACAGCGGCCCAGTCTGAAAATCTAATGCAACTTAATCTGAGCCGCTAATCTGAAATGGATGGCCGAAAAATGTTCAGACCGAAACTGACTGGTATAAAAAGCTGGACTGAACTCTAAATTTCTCGGTCTCTCATCCTCTCCCCTTCATTCAGCCGTCGCAGACAGCACAAAGAGAGAGAGGGTAGGCAGGCGAGCGCCGATGGCGCCGCTGCTGCTATCCTCGCCGGAGCACGCGTGCGGCTCTATTGAGGGTGGCCGCGATGGCGCCCCTACACGGCGCCGCGTCGGCCATGGTCGACCGGCCCCAGCGCGCGCGGAGCACCTTGTTGATGGTTATTAACCATCAATTTTACATGACAACTAAAGAGAGAAAAGGGGGCATAAAATGAACATCACCATAGACTTAGGGCTTTCACTGATAATTTCCATGAGTTTTGGTGAATATCTATTTCTACAGGGGGTTATGAGGAAATACCCAAGGAGACCCACATGTTGGATTTACATAGAGAGAAACAACCCTACATGTAATAAAGAACAATCTAGAAGACTTGAGAAGGCAGCACCCCGAAGGGGAGGGCCCACCTATCAGGTGACTGGGCGGCCGCCCACCTCCTTGGGCGCCCACCCCTGCACCTCCACCAATGAGGTGCAGGCTCATGGATCCTGCCTCCACCGACCTTGAGGAGCAATCCTAGCCACCTATTTAGGTCGATTTGATCCAAGGGTTGTGAGGCATCCTAGGGGGCTATATAATCAGTGCCCCTAGCCCTTGGAGAAACCCTAATTAATTCTTTAATTCATTTGAGAATTGAGAAGTAGAGGTAGCCATCAGTAGAGCCAGGGTTTAGAGATCTCTCCACTAGAGAATTAGAATAGCTACTCCAATTCTTCAAGTTCTACATAGGTTTAGACTAGATAGAGAAAGAGTCGGGCGCTTATGCTCAGAATTCCGGATCTCCATCATCAAGGATTGGTATTATCTTGTATCTTTTCTTGAGACTTTATTCTAATATCATAATGTTTCTATTTATTATATTCCTAGTTTGTTCTAGTTCTACATTTGATATGGTTATGATTGATAATGAGTTTATGTATATGTTTGCAAAGCGCTTAGCTCTCTTCACGGGAGGGTTAGGTGGTAGATTTTATGTAAGCATGTGCTTAGATGCCGTTTATCTGCAAATACACCCTATTGGCCAGGTCGTGTGGTAGATCGCAAAAGTGACAATTCCGTTGAGTCCTTTGTATTCCATCCCCCGTTGATAGGACTAGCAGAACCCAAGTTGCGTAGAAAGTCCTGCTATGTCTTGGCTTTTTATAGCAATGATCCTTATGCATAGATGAAGAGTCTTTTGTGCTATATATGATAGTGTAGCATTAGAGTAGATGAATGACTTAGTAGATTAGAACTCACCAAGAAATTCTATCTCTTGAACTAATCAGACATCAACCTACCTTTATGCTGAGTAGTCTATCTCTAATCTCTGCGTAATTTATTCCCTGAGCTTTATAATTTATATTATTTATCTATCATGGTTTACCCCCTCTGCCAAAGTAGGTGATTGTGCAATCAATCACTCATAAGTAGTCTTGTTTTGCAAGTTGATCTTATTGTTTGAGTCCTTGTTCTTTCCCTTGAGCTAAATATAAATAATGATACCTTGAATACTTCGCAGTGAAGTGCTGCAATGGTATTTAATCTGTACGCTTGCAGATCCTATACTTATTTTATTAGAGGAGCAGTTTTTATACCAACACTTCTGGCGCCATGCTAGGGATGACAACTTAGCTTAAGTGGTGTTAGAAGTGTTAACAAGCATTTCTGGTGCCATTGCCGGGGAAGGAATAAACTTTGGCAGGGTCACCCCTGTTTGTTTTTATGTCTATATTTTATACAGGGTATTAGCAGGATTGAATCTGATTCACTCAACTCTACATCATCAGAATTGGATGAAGAAGGAAGCTCATCACCAATGCCTAAAGTTATGGCTAAACAGACCTTGTTGGAGTTCTCTGCTCCAACAGTGGAGAACATCTGCACTAGTCCAGTGCTAGAAACAGAAGATCTTGAGTTTGAGCTCAAGCCAAACCTTGTCAACATGGTGCAAGCTGTCCAATTTAGTGAAAAGGTACATGAAGATGCAAGTGCATATCTATAGGACTTCATGGAGATTGGAAGCACTATAGCCATAGAAGGAGTTAATCAAGATATTGTACTACTTTGCCTCTCATTCTCATTAGTGGGAAGAGCAAAGCAGTGGTTCTATGCCAGTAAAGAAGATATCAACACCTGGGCAAAGTGTTCCAAGGCCTTTCTAACAAAATTCTTCCCAATAGGTGTTGACACTCATTAATGCCTAAATATACCTATTAATTATTGCTTAACAGCATCTAAAAAAAGATCATAAAGCATAGTTGTAGGGTGTTGAAACTAATAAGTTTCATGAGTTGTGTTGTTTTCACTTGATTACAGGATTATCCTTATTTTATCGCAAAAGAGTATTTCAAATGAAGAATTAGAGCAGACCATTGTGAAGGGCTCATCAAGATGATCGAAATGGACATATTACTTGCTATATTTGGAGTCCTGACAATAGAGTCCACTTTGGATATGCTTTGAACTTTCTAGAAGACACCTGAATCATCACCAAGCAAGAGTTTTCTGGACTAACATAACAATTTCCACAGCTTTCGTGAATTGTGAACTTTTAGGGATTAAAACAGAAACAACCGAGGAAGAGTAGGAGTCAAGAAACCAAACCAAATCAAGTCGGATTTTTAAGATTGACGGGAAGGTTCTAGAGGATACCAGAGGATACCAGAGCAAAGCAGAAGGCCACCTGGCACTGGGCCAGGCCGACCGGCCATCCATGTGGGGCTGACCAGCTTAGGTGGGTCCCACTTGTCGGTCCCCTTCAGAGTTCGATCTCCAACTGCCTTTCTCGACGTATCTTGACCATTGTTTTAAGTCAGTTTGATCCAAGGGATGCGGCTCATCCCACCGGACTATATAAGGATGGGTAGACCCCCCTTGTCGGTGTTCTGACCCTCGAGGGGTTAACACCAACGAGTGATATTGTATTCGCGTGCTCCCTAATCCGGTGGGTGATGCAAGAAGGACACAATGATTTATCCTGGTTCGGGCAAAGAAGGCCCTACGTCCAGCGGGGGGAGGATGATTCGTGTTATCTTGCACCGAAGCGCTAGTACAGGGGAAATACAAGCAGGTGTGAGGAGTGTGAGGTGGAGTTTGGGCGTTCGGACGCCTTGCTCTCGACCTTGCACAGGCTCACGGTGTCACTCTGTGATCTAAAGCTTTAATGTTTCTATGCTCTAGATTCTCTCGGTTTGAGTCCGGTCCCTTTCTCTAACGCCCTGGTGCCTCCTTTTATAGACGAAGGAGGGGCACAGGTGTACATGTATTTCGAGTTCGCATGACGCTGATGACGTACGACGTTGAGGCCGATTACGTCGGTGCCGCTGTAGTGATGTACGTCGGTATGGGAGGCCCTGCAGCCGTCGCGTCGGGAGTTGTTGAAGTTCAGCTCGAGGGTTCGCTTGGTGAAGTCGAGGGGTGACGGTTGAGGGTCTTGGCCGAAGCCGAGGGGGTTGTGCCGAGGAGGTCGAGCTTCGCTGGATAAGACCGAATCCCAAAAAAATGGAAAACACGTTAGTTTGTACGTCTCAAGGCGGTGCGAGTCGTGGCACAGCGCTCGGTATGGCGCAACAGCGTAATATGACTTGCGGGATCCTAGGGTATGGGCGGTAAAAGCAAATTTGACCACCACGCCTGTAACTGTTACCGTAACGGTGGCCATGCGGTTAGGCAGGGGTAGATAGATCGCATTAAATGCACTCGGATCCGTACGGGGGAGTTGGTGGCCGAGGGTTGCACTGTCCTCGAGGGCTGCCCATTCGCCCGGGCGAAGTTCCGTCCTCGAGGGGAGGCTCATTCGCGGGCGAAGTTATGTCCTCGAGGGCAGGCTCGTTTGGAGGATGAAGTTCCATCCTCGAGGGGTCGCTCGAATTGTACCCTCGCGTGTACAGTACTAGTTCGTTCGGTATCCTCTCGGGTGTACAGTACTAGTCCGTTTGGTAGCCTCTCGGGTGTATAGTACTAGTCCGTTTGGTAGCCTCTTGAACAGGCTTTGGTTTCGGGCCGTCGTTGTTTGTTTGCGGGCCAGTCTGATACATCTCAGCCTATGGGCCTTCGTACGTTAGCGCGGGGGGTTACCGGAGGGGTCAAGATGTTGATTTTTCGGGGTTTTAGTTTGGTAAACCAGGGGTCTGGGGCACCCGTTTCCAGGGTATCGACAGTAGCCCCCGAGCCCCTGCGCGAGTGATGACACTCGGGGAGGGGGTCAGGAATTTAGGAATGGAATGTGATTCGGATTTTTTCGTGGGGGGCGCACGAGCGACCCCCGCGGGGGTAGCCCCCGAGGCCTTGTAGGAGTCGAAAGACTCCTGTAAGGGCTTTATTTATATTTAGTTAAAGGGTGCTTGTCCAGTCGGGCACAGGCCTGAACTGGAGTCGTAGCGCTTTACCGAGGGGAGCCCCCGGGGGATTTTCGACCCTCTTTCGTCGAGGGGCGCCGGGCACAGGTGAGCCCCCGAGCCTCGTGCGGCTGGGGCGTTGCTGGCCTCGGCATTCTTCTCATGAGTCCTTTCGATCGGATGTGAGGCGAGAAGCATCAGACTACCCCCGACAGGGCGAGCCGCAAAGTTCTCAATGAGCTGGTAACGGGAAAATCCAAGCGAGAGCCCGTTCCTCGTTCGATAGAGGTCGGCAGGAGGCCTGGAGGCGGTCTCATTAAAGCAAAACGCAATGGTCCTACGGATACCGATTCCATTCGATAGGTCTCGGCGGCTTGATGCCTCCCTTCGGGGGGATTCCATAAAGTCCGTAGCGCTTCGCCTTGGATGCGTCCAAAGGGGTCTCGAGAGTTCGTTCTCGAGCAGGGCCTCATGTTGGCTCCCCCTTGGTCACCCCTGACTCGGGTGCTCGAGGGCGGCTGTCGAACCCTGTTCGTGGGGTCAGCCTTCGCTCTTTCGAGACTTAGGGCCGGAGCCCGATTTTTGGTGCTCAAGGGCGGCTGTTAAGCCCTCACTCGAGGACCGGCCTTCGCTCCCTCGAGACTTTGAGGTAGGGTCAGAGCCTGTTTTCTCCTTTCATGGAAATCTCCATCGACGAGTAACCATTCTCTTTCGGCGCTCAGGGGTGGCCATTGAGCCCTCACTCGAGGACCGGCCTTCTCTCCCTCGAGAGTTCGAGGCGGGGTCGGAGCCCGCTCTTTTGCGGTGCTCAAGGGTGGCCGTTAAGCCCTCACTCGAGGATCGGCCTTCGCTCCCTTGAGACTTCGAGGCGGGATCAGGGCCCGCTCTTTTGCGGTGCTCAAGGGCGGCCGTTGAGCCCTCACTCGAGGACCGGCCTTCGCTCCCTTGAGACTTCGAGGCGGGGTCAGGGCCCACTCTTTTGCAGTGCTCAAGGGCGGCCGTTAAGCCCTCACTCGAGGACCGGCCTTCCCTCCCTCGAGACTTCGAGGCGGGGTCGGAGCCCACCCTTTTGTGGTGCTCAAGGGCGGCCATTGAGCCCTCACTCGAGGATCGGCCTTCGCTCCCTCGAGACTTCGAGGCGGGATCGGGGCCCGCTCTTTTGCGGTGCTCAAGGGCGGCTGTTGAGCCCTCACTAGAGGACCAGCCTTCGCTCCTTCGAGACTTCGAGGCGGGGTCAGGGCCCGCTCTTTTGCGGTGCTCAAGGGCGGCCGTTAAGCCCTCACTCGAGGACCGGCCTTCGCTCCCTCGAGACTTCGAGGCGGGGTCAGAGCCCACACTTTTGCGGTGCTCAAGGGCGGCCGTTGAGCCCTCACTCGAGGACCGGCCTTCGCTCCCTCGAGACTTCGAGGCGGGATCAGGGCCCGCTCTTTTGCGGTGCTCAAGGGCGGCCGTTGAGCCCTCACTCGAGGACCGGCCTTCGCTCCCTCGAGACTTCGAGGCGGGGTCGGGGCCCGCTCTTTTGCGGTGCTCAAGGGCGGCCGTTAAGCCCTCACTCGAGGACCGGCCTTCGCTCCCTCGAGACTTCGAGGCGGGGTCAGAGCCCGCCCTTTTGTGGTGCTCAAGGTCGGCCGTTGAGCCCTCACTCGAGGACCGGCCTTCGCTCCCTCGAGACTTCGAGGCGGGATCGGGGCCCGCACTTTTGCGGTGCTCAATGGCGGCCGTTGAGCCCTCACTCGAGGACCGGCCTTCGCTCCTTTGAGACTTCGAGGTGAGGTCGGGGCCCGCTCTTTTGCGGTGCTCAAGGGCGGCCGTTAAGCCCTCACTCGAGGATCGGCCTTCGCTCCCTCGAGACTTCGAGGCGGGGTCAGAGCCCGCTCTTTTGCGGTGCTCAAGGGCGGCCATTGAGCCCTCACTCGAGGACCGGCCTTGGCTCCCTCGAGACTTCGAGGCGGGGCCAGAGCTTTTTACCTTATGTAGAAAACTTCGTTAGCGAGTGACGGTTCTTTTTTCTTACTGTTGGGCATGCCTTTTGAGGAGAAGGGCTTAGCGGCGCGATCGTGGCGAGCCCGAGCAATGGCTCTCTGTCAGAGGTGTGACGTGTGCGTCCGGTCGAGGGTCGAGGGGGGAACGGTCTAGCAAATGCATTAATTGCGGGAAGTTACCTTTTCCCTGCCGCCGGACTCCGTCCGTTGCTCTTCCCGAGTATAAAAACGGAGGGGGACAAGTGTTCGCTCCCACCTTTGTCATTCTGCTGAGCTCCTGCTTGCCTGCGCGCGTGAGGATGAGCGAGAAGTCGCGATTGGGAACCTTCCTGGTCGACCGTCTACCGAGGAGATTCATGCTGTTGTTGCCGCCGCCGTGCCCACCGAGCAGATCTGTGCCACCGCCGTCGCCATGGCCCCCGTCCTCCAGCCCGCCGAGCCCTGGCGCCCGTCGACTGTGACATGGCAAAGGCTGACCGAGCTAGTGAGAGAAGGACTTCTCCACCCTGTCACTGATTCAAATCGGCCGGAGTGGATTGCGCCGCCCAGGGACCATGAAGAGCCAAATCCGCCAAAGGGATACATGGTGAGCTTCCTCAAGTTCCATCGGCATGGGTTCGGTGTGCCCCAAGCGAGTTCATGCGGGGGCTCATGAACTTCTACGGCGTCGAGCTCCACCATTTCGCCCCCAACGCCATCTCCAACGCTGCCATCTTCACGGCTGTCTACGAGGGCTACCTCGAAATGGCACCACATTGGGAGCTATGGCTTCACCTCTACAAGGGGGAGTGGTTCGCCTCCCCGGTGTCAGCCGGAGTAAGGCGAATCATCAGAGCGGGGTGCCTCAACTTCTCGTTGAAGACCGGGAGGTTGGAGGAGCCACGCGAGTACATCCCCACCGGGTTGACGTCCAACCACTCCCGGTGGGACGAGCAGTGGTTCTATCTCCACAACGACGGCGGCTATCTCCCGCCATACACCGGGCGGCTCATCGCCGAGCGTCCATACAATTGGCCATTCGGTATCGCGAGAGACCTTCAGCGTCGACTTCATCACCTCGTCGTCACGATGAGGACCCTTCGAGAAGCGGGCCTGATGGCGGGGGTGGTCGTCTCGGCCTTTCACAGTCAACGGGTGCTCCCTCTGATGGAGCGCCCGTTGCGGTTGGACGAGATGCTTCCTTCGGCGGCGCCCGAGGTTCTCAAGAGGTGCCGGATGTCCGGCGAGAGGCTGTCCGCCTCGGAAGTCATCGTGCGGGTAAAGGGGATGGTGGCTGGCTCATTCAGGGTGGAAGACGTCAACCGCCTCCCCATGCGGCCGGAGGAGGGTTGCCTCGACCTGGTGAGTGCCCTGACTCATGCCCTTCGAGTTCTCCCCCTCCCCCCTTTCTCTTGTCCCTGTGACTAAACATCTTTGCTCAGGGGAGAATCGACTACCGGAGATCGAGGCCTCCACTGAGGGAGGACGCTCCCGATCGTCAGGTAAGACGCTTCACCGCCTAGCAAGAGAAGCGGAGTAAGGACGAGGAGGAGAAAAAGAAAGCCAAGAAGCTTCGGGAGCGCGAAAGGCTCGTGAAGCGCTGCGCTGAGCAGAGGCGCGATGGGCTCCCGGAGGAGGAGTCTCCCTCTGATGGAGATGAAGATGATGATGATGACAGTGATGATGTCGAGGGGGTGGAGGGGCGCCTCGACCGCATCCTCTCGGATTCCTCCCATGCTGACCGCCCCTTCGTGCAGGAGGAGGTGGCGGAGCAGCGCGCCCCTCAGCCGGCGGCGTCGGCCTCGGAGCGCCGACCTGAAAAAAGGGGGCCAAGGCCTCGCCTCGAGGGGGTTCACCCCCCTTGCGTTGTGCTCGAGGCGGGAGCCCACCCACTTCGATCCGAGAGACCCGGTCCCGGTCGTCGGCGCGCGTGGAGCAGAGGCGTGCCCAGGAGGCCCGGTCGAAGCAGGGAAGCGCGGCGACCCCACCGACGGCCCCGAGCAGCCCCAGTCCTGCGAAGAGCTCGGCTTCGGGAGGGGTCTCGAAATCTGCGGGCAGTTCGAGGGGTACCCGAAAGGCCTCTATACCCTTCGGGTAAGTGCCGTTGAATCGTTTTCTTTTCGTTGCGTCTTCTTTGTGTGCTTCAATAAACTTTTTGCCATTCTGCTTCCCATTCAGGCCCAAGCGCCAGATCGAGGAGGCGTCTCTCGCGCCGGCTAAGCGGCTCAAGATGGATGCAGCCGCGAAGATGGAGGCCCTGGCTACAGGTGCGTCGTCGAGGCCCTTGGCCCCGTGGGAAGCCAAGTGGTTGTCCTCAGCCCTTGGTGCTATGGCGCGTGGTAGGCTGACGGGTTCCACTCCTGCTGCAGGGTCGAGCATCCCGAGGGCCGTGGCAGGTGGCGACTCCGAGCCAGGGAGGACGCATGAGGGAGGGAGTGCCTCCTTGACGTCACCGCCTGCGGCCCTCGAGCTCGACCCGGCACCAGGAGGCGGTGCCCCGACGTCGGGAGCTTCCGTTCCTGGCGGTCCGGAGGCTTCGATCCCCGCACCCAAGGCGGGAGCCCCCGAGGGCCACAAGCCAGGAGAGGAGGTCGTCGTCGTGGACCTCGAGGGTGAGGAGACCTCGACCCTTCCCCCCTCAACGAGAGAGCGGCGGCCCTGGCCGGCGGGGCTGCGCGAGCTCGAGGCCCGGAGGGAGCAGGAGCAGGGGGCCTGGCAAGAAGCAGAGCTGCCACAGCCGTAGCAGGAGGAGGAGAAAACTGGGGGCCAGCCCCAGCATCAGCAGGCGCAGCAGACACCGCCGGGGGACGCGGCGCTGCTGGACCCGCCGGCGCAGCAACCGCCAGAGACATCGGAGGCGAAAGTGACTTCCGGACTGCCCAAACAATGGGTGTCTGTGATTACTTTGGATGAGTTGCTGGCCGTAGGAGAAGCGGTGTCAAAGGCGTCGACGGTCCCGCGGCTGCCGGGGGCGCAACCGGAGGATGCCTCGGTACCGAGCCCGGCAGAAGACGCGCCGACGGTGGTCCCATCGGCGCCACAAGTCGTGGCGTTGGGTGAAGCGATGGCCTCCACACCTCCGCTGCCTCCGACTGTGCTAGAAGCAGCACCAGATCAGGCGCCGCAACCGTCAATGGAGCAGCCAGAGGAGACGACGGCTTCTGGCGTGCTGAGGAGGTCGACGTCCGACCCCGGGCTGAGGAGTGCCCGCGCCGCGTCGGAGTTCCGCATCCCGGGGGAGTTGGCCATGGGCTACGGCGCTATGGGCGATGTGGTGGAGGAGATCGACTCCTTGGCACGAGCCAAGGTCAAGATGGTCCTTCCGCATTGGGGAAAGGAGCGCATCGTGCTCCGGGAACTCGGTGATTCCAGCGCTCCGGGGATCGAGATGAACGACCCGGCGGAGGTCGAGTGCTAGGAGGAGGCCGAGCGGTCCCAGGCATGGCTGCGGCACTTGCTGAAACTGGGCGTCAAGCTCGCCGAAGGCCTTGACCGGAACCTCGTGGTGAGTCACAGCGTTAAGCCGTATGTAGTTTTTTAAGTTCTTTCGTATGGGATGCCTTAACCCTCGATTTCCTGTCCCCAGGAGGCGCGGAGGCGGTCCTACTCCAAGTCAGACTTCCTCCATGAAACGCACAACAGCCGAGAGGAAGTGCTTTGCCAACTCGAAGCCGGCCGCTCTGCGCAGGGCAGGGTGGCCGAGATCGAGGAGGAGCTGAAGCGGACGAGGGAGGAGGTCGCCAAGGCCAAAGAGGAGGCCGCCCGGGTGAGGGCGGACTCCGACGCCGCTTGAGGGGAAGCCACCCGCCTCGAGGAGGAGCTCAAGCGTGCTAGGGAGGAGGTTGATGCGGCAAAGGCCGAATCGAAGAAGGCTAGGGTCGAGAGCGTCCGAGCCCAGGAGCGCGTCGAGCTGCTCATGGCGGAGGCTCAGAGCTCCATGGAGCGCATCCACTCGGTCGAGGCCAATTTTGCTGAAGTCTCCGCGGCGCACAACGCCCTCTCCGCCTTGGTCTAGGAGGAGAAGAGCCGTGCCGCCGGCCTGGAAACCTAGCTCGGGGCAATGAAGGCCACCCTCCAGGACAAGGAGCAGGCCATCATCCTGGCTGGTGGTGCCCTCGAGACCCTCCGCTTTGAGAAGACGGAGGTGACCCGAGCCTTCAAATAGGCCCAGCGGGAGCGGGACGAGGCTCGGGGGGAGCGCGACGTCGTGCTGGGGGATCGCAACGCCCTCGAGGCTCGCTGTGCTGGTGAGTTCCTTAAAGGGTTTTTGATCTTTGTTCTTTCCGTATGGTTTATCTAATTCTTGCTTTGTGTTTCAGGCCTCGAGTCCGAGCTGCTTGCAACCCAGACCGCTGCCAAGGCGCTGCAGGAGAGCCTTGCGATGGAGGGGGCGCTTCTTGGTCGGCTCCGGGTTGCCCTCGACGGGCTCTGCGCCTCCTGGGAAGTCGGGCCCGTCGAGGGTGCCGAAGAAGACATCCCGGGTGCCGCGCTCGTGGACCGGATCTACTACCTCGACGCCACCCTTCGCGATCGCGTGCGGGAGGCGCTTCACACTGGCGTGAAGCGGGCGCTTGCAATGGTCTCCGCCGGCTTCATTTTTGACATGAACGTGGTAGCCCAAGGCTTTGTTCTAGACATCTCGAAGACCGACGCGGAGAATGAGGAGCGCTGCCGAGGGCTCATCAACGACGCCGAGAGGCCGGGGGGAGAGCTGGCGAAGTTATTCGAGGACGAAGTCCTCCCCCCGGCGGATGGAGGGTACCATGTCGAGGAGGGCGGCGATGGGGCAGGCCTGTAGGGAAAGACTGGGCGAGGGTGCCCATGTAATGAATTAATTTTTTGTAACTTATATTCAATGTGGCTTCGAAAGCCCTTTTTGGACATTAATACATCTATCGTAATGTGATGTGTCCTTTTACTTTCGAACCTTTTCTGCTTTCTTCTCACCTAGACTTTGCTTTTTTGACTAAGTTTTTGACACAAGCTCGTATCCCTCGAGGGGGGAGCGAGTGGAGGTACCATAGCCCGGAGGCGTAGGAGAGCTCCGGCTCGACAGCCCTCGACCCCAAGGGAGTTCGAGGCGTTTTCTACTTAGTCGCGAAGCGTATCGAGGTGTGAGAAAGAAGAAGCGCTCGAGTTTTGCTCGCCTGACTTTTGCTTTCCGACTGAGCGTTCGACGTAAGCTCGTATCCCTCGAGGGGGGAGCGAGTGGAGGTACCGTAGCCCAGAGGCGTAGGAGAGCTCCGGCTCGACAGCCCTCGACCCCTAGGGAATTCGAGGCGTTGTCAACTTAGTTGGGAAGCGAAAAGGGAGGCGTGTGAAAAAAATCGTTCGTATTTTTAGGAACTTAGGGGGTTCCCCCCCGTTAGCCCCCGAGGGAGGCTCGACTCTGGTGAGACAGGGTCGAGGCTACCTCTTGCATGTACAATAACAAGTTTGAACTTATAATCGAAAGTACTCCTTATATTTGTCATGCAGAAATGTACAAGACATGCGAGAATGTACAAGGGCACTAGTGCCCTAAGGGTAGAAACGACGTAGCTGTTCGATGTTCCATGCGTTGGTGAGGATTTTGCCTTTGTCGTTAGCGAGCTTGTACGTCCCGGGCTTTAGCACCTCAGCTACGGCGTATGGACCTTCCCATGGCGACGTCAGCTTGTGACGTCCTTTGTTGCTCTGTCGTCGACGTAGGACGAGGTCTCCAACTTGGAAGTCCCTCGGGCGCACGTGCTTGTCATGGTAGCTTCGAAGTTTTTGCTGATACCTCGCAGAGTGAAGTAGCGCCATGTCTCGAGCCTCCTCGACCTGGTCAACGGCGTTTGCGAGGGCTTCTTCGTTGGTTTGCTCGTTGTACGCCTTTAGTCAAGGGGAACCATACTCGAGGTCAGTGGGGAGGACGGCCTCAGACCCGTAGACCAAGAAGAATGGGGTGAACCCCGTGGCTCGACTAGGTGTTGTCCTTAAGCTCCATAGGACCGATGGCAACTCCGCGGCCCATTTTTTTCCGTGCTTGCCGAGGCGTTTAAGGATCCTTGGCTTGAGGCCCTGCAAAATCATGCCATTGGCACGCTCGACCTGGCCGTTAGTTCGAGGATGTGCAACCGTAGACCAATTCACACGGATGTGATGGTGATCGCAAAAATCCAAGAACTTCTTGCCAGTGAACTGCATGCCGTTGTCAGTGATGATGACGTTCGGGACCCCGAAGCGATGGATGATGTCGGTGAAGAACTCGACTGCACGTTCGGAGCGGATGTTGCTGATGGGCCAGGCCTCGATCCATTTTGTAAACTTATCGATGGCAACGAGCAGGTGCGTGTACCCTTTGGTCGTCCTCTTGAGAGGCCCCACAAGATCGAGCCCCCAGACCGCAAACGGCCAGGTGATGGGGATCATTTGTAGGGCGTGAGCTGGGAGGTGCGTCTGCTTGGCATAGAATTGACACCCTTTGCACGAGCGGACGATGTTCGTGGCGTCGAAAACGGCGGTCGGCCAGTAGAAACCCTGTCGAAAGGCATTGCCTACGAGGGTCCTTGGTGCTGCGTGGTGGCCGCAGGCTCCCGAGTGTATGTCCTCGAGGAGCCTCCTGCCTTCCTCGATGGTAATGCAGCACTGAAGAACGCCTGAGGGGCTTCGCCTGTAGAGTTCCTTGCCGTCACCGTAGATGACGTAGGACTTGGCCCGTCGCACGATCCGTCGAGCTTCGGTCCGGTCCTCTGGAAGTTCTCCCCGAATGAGGCAGTTGAGTAAAGGGGCTCGCCAATCCGGTGGCGGGTTCGACGGAGGAGATGTCTCCTGGATCTCCATAACCTGGGCCCCGGTCGAGGGGGCCCCGATCGAGGTCATGGGGTGGAGCTTCGAGGGCGTAGTGCAAGCCCCCAAGCCCAAATCGACGGAGGGCTCGAAGAGGTCCCTCGAGAACACGTCCGGAGGGACTGTACCTTGAGTCGATGCGATTTTTGCGAGCTCATCTGCGGCTTCGTTGTATCGTCGAGCGATATGACTAAGCTCGAGGCCGTGGAATTTGTCTTCCAACTTGCGCACTTCGTTGCAGTATGCTTCCATCTTGGCGTCGTGGTAGCTCGAGGCCTTCATCACTTGGTCGATGATTAGCTGCGTGTCGCCTCAAACGTCAAGGCGTCGGACCCCGAGTTCAAGGGCGATTCGTAATCCGGCGACAAGTGCTTCATACTCCGCGACGTTTTTAGAAGTGGCAAAGTGGATGCGAACGACGTAGCTCATGTGGACATCGAGGGGTGAAATGAAGAGCAAGCCCGCGCCCGCTCCTGTCTTCATGAGCGACCCGTCGAAGTACATCGTCCACAGCTCGGCTTGAATTTGGACTGGTGGCAACTGAGTGTCGGTCCACTCGGCGACGAAATCCGCCAGCACTTGAGACTTGATGGCCTTCCATGGTGCGTAGGTGATGGTCTCGCCCATTAGCTCGACCGACCACTTGGCAATCCTTCCAGTGGCCTCCCAATTATGGATGATCTCCCCCAAGGGGAACGAGGATACCACAGTAACCGGGTGGCTGAGGAAGTAGTGTTGGAGCTTGCGAGCGTAAGGACGATGGCGTAGAGCAGCTTCTGCACCTGTGGGTAGCGAATTTTTGTTTCCGAAAGCACTTCGCTGACGAAATAAACCGGCCGCTGGACTGGCAAGGCGCGTCCTTCCTCTTGCCTCTCCACCACTATGGCCGTGCTGACCACCTGGGTGGTTGCAGCGACATAGAGGAGGATGGGCTCAGGCGGTTCAGTTGACGTTGCTGGTCAAGGAGGGACGAGGATCGGGGTGGATGTCAGCTTGGCTTTGAATTCGTCGAGGGCCCCCTCGGCCTCCGCGGTCCACGTGAATCGCTCGGATTTTTTCAAGAGACGGTACAGAGGCATGGCCTTCTCCCCTAAACGTGAGATGAAGCGACTGAGGGCCGCGAGACAGCCCGTGACCCTCTGCACGCCCTTGAGATCCCGAATCAGCCCCATTTGTGTGATGGCCGCCACCTTCTCGGGGTTGGCCTCGATCCCGCGCTGGGAGACGATGTATCCGAGGAGCATGCCCCGAGGCACTCCGAAGACACATTTCTCGGGGTTGAGTTTTATGTTTTTGGCTCGACGGCACCCGAACGCGATTTCGAGGTCTCGGATGAGGTTGTCCGCTCTTTTGGACTTGACCACGATGTCATCGACGTAAGCTTCGACCGTGTCGCCTATGTGTTCGCCGAAGACATGTAGCATACACCGCTGATACGTTGCCCCGGCGTTTCGGAGGCCGAAGGGCATTGTCACGTAGCAGTACATGCCAAAAGGTGTGATGAAGGAAGTCGCGAGCTGGTCGGACTCTTTCATCATCGTTGATAGGTTCTCGGGCTGGGTTCTTCTTCTGTGGGGGGCCGCCCCCTGATCGACCGAGCCCTCCCTCTCAGGCCGGGAGGGCTCTACCTGAGGCTCGGAGGCAGCCCCTCAACACCTCGAGGCTGAGCTCTCGGCTTGTTGGATAGCAGCAAGTTGGAGGAGATCCTCGACCTCGCATTGTATCCGCCGAGCTTGTGAGTTGGATGGCGCGGGCATATTGCGAAGGAGCATAGCCGCCGCAACAACATTCTGGCTTGCTCGGGGATAATGGTGGGCAGGTTGCTCGGGCACTCCTTCCTCAATGATCTACCGGTTCACTTCTCGGGCCCTGGCTCGGGCTCTACCGGCGAGCGGTCGCCGCTCTTGCTCGAGGGTCAGCTCGAGTAAGTGCAAGCGTTCCTGCTCGTCGGTGAGCTTCGCCTGCAACTCCCGAATCTGTGCCATCTGCGCATCCTGCTTGCCAGGACGAGAGCACGCTTCTTGGGCTGTGTCTGGTTGTTGGTCCTCGGCTCTGGGGGGGCGTCTCTCGCCACGGCGGTAGCCGTCGCGGCCGCTGGATCGATGGTTTCCTGATCGGAGTCGACGCCACCATCGATGTGGAGGCACTCACGGGTAGGATCCCAATGATCAGAGTCAGAGTCAGGGTCGCCATAGTAGAAGATGGGAATTGCCCCCGCGCCTCCTCCTGCAGCCACCGTCGGAGTGTGCCAACGGTGTACCTCCGGGGGCCAAGTGCTCTTGCGGAGGCCAAACCCTCGGAGGCCGGTGTGATAGTCCCCACGACCATCACCGCGCGGAGAAGGGTGCCTGGGCGGTCCTCCAATGTGCTCGTGTTGGAGTGGGTCGCTATCGTAATCGTCGTTGTGGGATTGTTGAAGTCTGACGAAGGCCACTGACGGCGCTCGAACAGCCCGTGCGGAAGCGAGCTTGATCGAGCGGGGGTTTCATCGTGCTTCCCCGACGAGCGCACGGTGAAAGTGGAGTCAGGGTTGTGCTGGGATCCTGCCAGTTTGCCCTCTACCTCTAAACTCGGGTCAGATACTCCCTCAACAAGAGGTTTCTCATCTTCGGTCAGGGGCGTGGAGAAAGCGGCGGGGACCTTTCTCGACTTGGGTTGACGGCGATGATAGCGCCGACCGTGCCTCCTTCTGGATGTGGAAGCATGGTCATGACACTGGCGAGCGGCTCCCCACGAACGTGGGGGCGTACCGCGACCTCCGTTCGGGTCACTGGTCGAGAGCAGGGTCATGTCATAGCCCTGGCCGAGGGTCATGAACTCCAGGCTCCCGAACCAGATCACCGTAGCGTGCGGAAGTGGTGAAACGAAATCGCCCATCCAAAAAAATGGCAGGAAATCGTTAGTGACACGCGGCTCCCCTACCTGGCGTGCCAACTGTCGGTGTTCTGACCCTCGAGGGGTTAACACCAACGAGTGATATTGTATTCGCGTGCTCCCTAATCCGGTGGGTGATGCAAGAAGGACACAATGATTTATCCTGGTTCGGGCAAAGAAGGCCCTACGTCCAGCGGGGGGAGGATGATTCATGTTATCTTGCATCGAAGCGCTAGTACAGGGGAAAATACAAGCAGGTGTGAGGAGTGTGAGGTGGAGTTTGGGCGTTCGGATGCCTTGCTCTCGACCTTGCACAGGCTCACGGTGTCGCTCTATGATTTAAAGCTTTAATGTTTCTATGCTCTAGATTCTCTCGGTTTGAGTCCGGTCCCTTTCTCTAACGCCCTGGCGCCTCCTTTTATAGACGAAGGAGGGGCACAGGTGTACATGTATTTCGAGTTCGCATGACGCTGATGACGTACGACGTTGAGGCCGATTACGTCGGTGCCGCTGTAGTGATGTACGTCGGTATGGGAGGCCCTGCAGCCGTCGTGTCAGGAGTTGTTGAAGTTCAGCTCGAGGGTTCGCTCGGTGAAGTCGAGGGGCGACGGTTGAGGGTCTTGGCCGGAGCCGAGGGGGTCGTGCCGAGGAGGTCGAGCTTCGCTGGATAAGACCGAATCCCGAAAAACACGGAAAACACGTTAGTTTATACGTCTCGAGGCGGTGCGGGTTGTGGCACAGCGCTCGGTATGGCGCAACAGCGTAATATGACCTGCGGGATCCCGGGGTATGGGCGGTAAAAGCAGATTTGACCGCCACGCCTGTAACTGTTACCGTAACTGTGGCCATGCGGTTAGGCGGGGGTAGATAGATCGCATTAAATGCGCTCAGATCCGTACGGGGGAGTTGGTGGCCGAGGGGTGCACTATCCTCGAGGGCTGCCCATTCGCCCGGGCGAAGTTCCGTCCTCAAGGGGAGGCTCGTTCATGGGTGAAGTTACGTCCTCGAGGGCAGGCTCGTTCGGAGGATGAAGTTCCGTCCTCGAGGGGTCGCTCAAATTGTACCCTCGCGTGTACAGTACTAGTTCGTTCGGTATCCTCTCGGGTGTACAGTACTAGTCCGTTTGGTAGCCTCTCGGGTGTACAGTACTAGTCTGTTTGGTAGCCTCTTGAGCAGGCTTTGGTTTCAGGCCGTCGTTGTTCGTTCGCGGGCCAGTCCGATACATCTCAGCCTATGGGCCTTCGTACGTTAGTGCGGGGGGTTACCGGAGGGGTCAAGATGTTGATTTTGCGGGGTTTTAGTTTGGTAAACCAGGGGTCTGGGGCACCCATTTCTAGGGTATCGACACCCCTCAGAAGTATCTACATCTGACAATTTTACAATTCATTATCTAAAGAGTAGATCTCAAGAGAGGGGTCCCTTGAATGGATCACCTCTCTATAGCTTAGCAATCAAGAAGAAGACTAGTATACCTCTAGTTATGTTTAGATCTAGTCTTAAACTAGAACTAGAAGAGAGAGAAGGAGGTAAAAGATCTGGAGGAAGCCCTGGGCCTGTCGGTGCTCCTCTATGCCTTATACCTATGGATTCAAGTTCTTCAAGCTTAGATCAGAGATTTCTATGGTAGTCAACTTCTATAAGTCTGTGAGTAATTGTTCTTATTGTTCTTCTATTTTCGCAACTCTTTTGAGTACTTTGATCTTGGTAGCTCTAGGATTAGAGGAGTTAGTTGTTCGTAAGCGTAGTGCTTAGGTTCAATTTCTTGTGGAATGCCCCCTATATTCTGGGCCATGTGGTAGATCGTGAAGGTGACTTTATAGCTTCGTTGAGTCCTCTGTAGTCCATTCCTCGAATATAGGACTTGCAGGAGATTTGGTTACGTGGTAGATTCATACTCTGTTTGCAGTATTCCATTGTAATCCCATAGTAGATTGATAAGAGCAATACTTTCTAAAGGTAGAACTAGATAGCCCTAGTCTTCTCCTCCAACCTTCTTAGCGTCTCATCCTTGATTGTGCTCAGGGATTAAGCATACATCAAGATCCCTTTTTTGTTCCTTTGGGTTCGATATTTAAAACTGGGTCATCCTGGTGATGTGCTACATTGGTATATTATCAGTGTCGAGTACCCAAATAAGGGGTACCCTTAACCCTTGACTAAGTAAATCAATATCGGCATCAACAACTAAATCCACCATCATTATTCCCCGGCCTAAGGTACGTAAGGTATCAGGTTCAAGAATCGAACTATGCTGGGCCGGCCCACAAATGGGTCTCGACGGCCTAGGCTGCCGTACCCTCATGGGACCCTCTCAACTCGAGGATGTCTACTCAAGGGGACGACCACCCCCTCGAGTGACGAAACTCCCTCAGGCAAATGAACGCCCATCGAGCGCCACGCAACCCCTTGACCCACCTACATCCTGTACGTCGCTTAGAGCATTTAATGTGTTTTAGCTGCCCCTGCCTAACCTCATGGCTACAGCCGTGGTAACAGTGGGCCATACACCGGTCAAATCCCCCTCTTACTGCCCATAACCCAGAAACTAGCGGATCGTACCGCACTGTATCGCCATGCAGCACACTGTGCCCCATTCGGCACCCCATCAACACACATTTGTCAACGCAGATCCCATATTTCCTGGGGCTTGGTCTTATCCACTTGGGTCTCGACTTTCCTCGACCACCCCCTCGAGGAAGTCCTCCACACCACTGGCCAATGCTCCAACAACTCCACGACGAGACGGCTCCAGGAGTGCGCACGCACACGCTGGGCACCAATCTTTCACCAGCCATCAGCAACGTCATCACACCCATGGGAAGGACGGCCATCACCTCCAAGCACATCGCTACAGGGCTCGCCATGCCCAGCGCACGCTTCTATAGTCACTGCGACATGATCGGTATCATCTCTTCGATGTCAGGGACCCTGGTTGGGGATCTGTCTGACCCATGCCTGAGAGCGCAGAACGAGCCGGCAGGGCTCTAGGGAAACCCCGACTTCACCTTCGCGATGTGTTCATCAGGGGAGCTCGGCAAGGTTCCCTCGACGGGCGTAGCTCCATCACCCCCCAATCTGCTACCGCACGGACTATTTGGGACTCGCCGCTAGTTCCCAATTGGTCTGGACAACGCCACCAGGACGTACTCCTCCACAATGTGCTCTAGTATGAGCGTGCATAAGGACCACCCGGGGGTTCTCTTGCACGCTACCATGGACCTGGCAATGGTCTTGCCAGCCTTCGAGGACCTTGGCTTCTCACGAGCACCTGGCCCAAGGTAGTACACCCATGGCACGATGTGACATCAGCTGGAGGAGGAGCGGCATGGGCAGTTCCCCATCTTCTACTTCGGCAACCCCGACTCCAACTCTGATAGCTATGACCCCATGCAGGAATGCTTCCACATCCAGGATGGGGCTGTCACATCGAGCGTGGACATTGTCGACCCGGCCGCTGTTACGGCCAGAGCGGCGACAGGGGACGGCCGTGCGATCCTAGATCAAGAGGAGCCACCGCTGGATCCTGTCGGCCCACGTCTTCCCCAAGATGATCAGGCCGTGCAACTTGCACAGGTTCGGGAGCTGAAGGCTAAGCTCGACGAGGACAGCGAGCGCCTATGTCAACTCGAGCAGACCCTCGGGCAGGGCCATGGGGCTCGAGGCAGAGCTCGAGAGGTCAACTGGCAGATCATTGGGGATGGGGTGCTCGAGTGCCCTATCATCAACCCCTTCCCCCGAGTCAGCCAGAACATCATTGCAGCGACCATGCTTCTTTGTAACATGCCCGCACCGTCAAACACTCATACTCGACGGATACGGGATGAGCTGGAGGGCCTCCTGAAAGTCGCAGCCGCATAGCAAGCTAAAAGCTCAGCTTTGAGATGCCGAGGGGCAGCCTCAAAACAAGCTATCGAGCCCTCCCAAGATGAGAGGGAGGCCTCGGTTCACTAGGTGGTGGCCCCACGAGCAAAGAAGGCAGCCCCCGTCTGAGATCGCATCATCAACAACCATGACCCTCAAGACACGTGCCATGACATCATCGAGAACCGACGGGACAAGAGCGGGGACGTGGAGGATCAAGGCTATAGTGCTCATCGAGGGGGATGCTACGACAGCGATGAGGACCACCGGGCCCCCGAGCCACTAGGCTCTCAAGTCTTCAGCAAGGCGATCCATAGCACACCACTGCCGAGCCCCTTTTGACCCCCCACGAGCGTCGTCAAATACAACAGTGAAACCAAGCCAGAGCTCTGGCTGGCCAACTTTCAGTTAGCCTACCAGCTGGGCGGGGCACACGATGACCATGTCATCATCCGCCAACTCCCCCTGTTCCTCTCTGACATCGCTCGAAGGTGGCTTGAGGAGCTCCCCTCGGTCAGATCCGTAACTGGGCTGACCTGGTTTGGGTCTTCGAGGGAAACTTCAAAGGGACCTACATACACCCTGAAAACTCTTGGGACCTCTGCAACTACAAGCAGCAGCCCGAGGAGTCCCTCCGTGACTTCGCCTAATGCTTCTCCAAGTAGCACATCGAGCTTTCGCACATCCCTGACCACGACATCATCCTAACATTTGTCTCGGGCACCACCTGCAAGGAGTTAGTTCAGGACTTAGGGCACAATTTCCCCAAGAGCGTCGATGAGCTGATGGATGCCGTCGCCAACTACGCAGCCGGTGAAGAGGTGGTCGGGGCCTTTTTTTGCAATGAGAAGGACAAGGGTAAGGCGCAAGCGCCCGACGGTGAGGGCACAAGCAAGAGCTCTAAGAAGGGCAACAAGAAGAAGAAGAAGACTCGGCAGGGCAAGCGCGAGGCTGTAGACGATGATCTCATTACTATGGTCGAGCACAAGAAGCCTCAAGGTCCCCTCGAGGGGGCCATCTTCAACAAGATGCTGAGGGAGCCCTACCCTTATCACAAGGGAGGGGCTAACCATAACCTCGAGGACTGCCGCATGCTCAGGATCAACTACCAAAGTTTGGGTATCAAGAAGGATGATCAGAAGAAGGACAAAGGCAGCGACAAGGAGGACAATAAGTTCCCTGAGGTCTTCGAGTGCTACTTGAACTATGGCGGCCCCTCGACCCAACTCATGTCTCGACAACGCAAGAGGGAGCATCGAGAGGTCTTCTCCGTCTGAGTCGCTACAACCTAGTACCTCGATTGGTCCAATGCGCCCATCACATTCGACCATGATGACCATCCAGTTCATGTCGTCAACCCCAGAGCCTACCGCTTGTCATCAACACCTACCTCTCCAAGGTGCTCATCGATGGGGGTAGCAGCCTCAACATCATCTACACCGAGACCCTCAACCTCCTAGGGGTCAAGAAGTCACAGCTTCAGCCCAGCGCTAGGGGTTTCCATGGAGTTATGCCAGGGAAGAAGGCCCTACCCGTCGGTCGCATCGACCTCCCCGTTTGCTTTGGCACACCCTCGAACTTCAGGAAGGAGATCCTCACCTTCAAGGTAGTCGGGTTCCACGGCACATACCACGCCATCATCGGTTGACCCTGCTACGTGCAGTTCATGGTGATCCCTAACTAAACATTTCTCAAGCTCAATATGCTAGGACCCAAGGGCGTCATCACCATCGGCTCCTCCTATGAGCACGCATACAACTGCGATGTCGAGTGCATCAAGAATGGAGAGGCCGTCAAGGAGTCCACCTGGCTGGCCTTAACACTCGAGGGCCTTGCCGCAGAGGCCCTCGAGCCCAAGCACCATGCAGGCAGCTTCAAGCCCGCAGAAGACACCAAGAAGGTCCCTCTCGACCCGAGCAGCTCTGGTGAGAAGGCGCTGACGATCAGGGCCACCCTCGACAGCAAATAGGAAGCAGTGCTCATCGACTTTCTCTGCGCAAACACCGACATGTTTGCGTGGAGTCCCTCGGACATGCTAGGCATACTGAGGGAAGTCATCGAGCATGCCTTGGTGAGCAACGCTTGCACCGCTACGATGAGGAGAAGTGCAAGATCATCGGCAAGGAGGTGCACAAGCTTTTGGCGGCCGGGTTCATCAAGGAGGTTCATCATCCCGAGTGGTGAGCTAACCCTGTTTTAGTTAAGAAAAAGAATGGAAAAATGAGGATGTATATTGATTATACTAGTTTAAATAAAGCATGTCCTAAAGTTCCATTTCCTTTACCACATATTGATCAAATTGTTGATTCGACTGTGGGATGTGAGACCCTCTCTTTCCTTGATGCTTATTCCGGTTACCATCAAATCAAGATGAAGGAGTCCGACTAGCTTGCGACCTCCTTTATCACCCCTTTTGGCCTGTATTGTTACGTTACCATACCCTTCGGCCTTCAAAACACCAGGGAAACGTACCAGCGATGCATGCTCCATGTTTTTAGTGAACATATAGGGACGACATTTGAGGCCTACATTGACGACATCGTAGTCAAGTCTAAAAAGATTGACAACCTCATCGATGATCTCAAAAACGCGTTTGGATGCCTTCAAGCCAAGAACATCAAGCTCAACCCCGAGAAATGTGTCTTTGGCGTGCCTCGAGGCATGCTCTTAGAATACATCATCTCTCAGCACGGTATCAAGGCCAACCTCGAGAAAGTCACAACGATCACCAAGATGGGGCCGATTCGAGACCTGAAGGGTGTATAGAAGATCACGGGCTGCCTCGCGGCCCTCAGCCTCTTCATCTCATGCCTAGAAGAAAAGGCCCTACCGCTGTACCGACTCCTGAAGAAATCTGAGCACTTCGCATGGACTGCTGAGGCCGAGGAGGCCCTTGCCAAACTCAAAAGTATGCTAACCTCCCCTCCGATTCTTGTACCTACTAAACCTGCCGTGCCACCCGATCCAGCCGAGCCTCTTCTCCTCTATGTCACCGCAACCACCTAGGTGGTCAACGTGGCCGTAGTAGTCGAGAGACAAAGGTACTCTCAGAGACAAAGGTTCGCTACCCACAGATCTAGAAGCTGCTCTACGCCATCATGCTCACGCGATGCAAGCACCAACATTATTTCCTCAGTCACCTAATAACCGTGGTTTCATTTTCCCCTCGGGGAGATTATCCAAAACTAGGAGGCAATGAGAAGGATCACTAAGTGGTCGGTCGAGCTCAAGGGTGAGACCCTCACTTACGCACCATGTAAGGCCATCAAGTCTCAGGTGCTGGTGGACATCATCGCCAAATGGTCCGACACTCAACTTTCGCCAGCATAGATTCAAGCCGAGCTATGGACAATGTACTTTGACAGGTTGCTCATGAAGACAGGAGCAGGTGCGGGTTTACTCTTCATCTCACCTCTTGGAGTCCATATGCGTTACGTCATCCACATCCACTTCACCACCTTCAACAACATCACGGAGTATGAGGCCAATATCAATGGCCTGTGCATCGTAATCGAGCTCGGGGTTCAACGCCTCGATGTTCGAGGTGACTCACAACTCATCATTGACCAGGTAATGAAGGCCTCGAGCTGCAATGACCCCAAGAAGGAAGCCTACTGCAATGAGGTACGCAAGTTGGAAGACAAGTTCCACGGTCTTGAGCTCAACCACATCGCTCGACGATACAACAAAGCCACGGATGAGCTCGCCAAAATCGCATCCACTCGAGGTACCGTCCCACCCGACGTCTTCTCGAGGGACCTCTTCGAGCCCTCTGTCGACTTAGTCTCAGGGGCTAGCGACATGCCATCAATGCTCGACCCCCTCCCATGACTGAGGTCCCCTCGACCAGGGTCGAGGTCATAGAAATCAAGGGGTCACCTCCTCTGTCAAGTCCACCACCAGACTGGCGCGTCCCCTTCCTCGACTGCCTTATTCGAGGGGAGCTCCCAGAAAATCAAACCGAGGCTCAGCAGATAGCTCGACGGGCTAAGTCCTACGTCATCTATGGCGACGACAAGGAACTCTGCTGACGAAGCCCATCAGGGATCCTCTAGCGCTGCATCATCATCGAGGAAGGCAGGAAGCTCCTCGGGGACATACACTCGGGGGCTTGCAGACATCACGCTGCGCCAAGGACCCTCATCGAAAATGCTTTCTGGCAGGGTTTCTACTGGCCAACCGTTGTCTCCGATGCCATTGCCCTCATCTCCTCGTGCGAAGGGTGCCAGTTCTATGCCAAGCAAATGCACCTCTCGGCTCATGCCCTGCATATGATCCCATCACTTGGCCATTTGCGGTTTGGGCGCTCGACCTCATAGGGCCCCTCCAGAAGACAATCGAGGGCTACACGCATGTGCTTGTGGCCATAGACAAGTTCACCAAGTGTATTGAGGCTCAGCCCCTCACGAACATCCACTCTGAGCAAGCAGTCTTGTTCTTCACCGATATCATCCATCGGTTTGGGGTCCCCAACGTCATCATCACTGACAATGGCATGCAATTCACTGGCAAGAAGTTTTTAGACTTCCGCGACCACAATCACATTCATGTGAATTGGTCTGCAGTCGCTCATCCTTGAACTAATGGCCAGGTCGAGCGCACCAATGGCACAATCCTACAGGGCCTCAAGCCAAGAACCTACAACCGGTTGAAGAAGTATGGCAAGAAATGGGCTGCCGAGCTACCCTCGGTCCTATGGAGCTTAAGGACAACACCTAGTTGAGCCATGGGGTTCAATCCGTTCTTCATGGTCTATGGGTCCGAGGCCGTCCTTCCAACCGACCTTGAGTATGGATCCCCTCGACTTAATGTCTACAACGAATAGACGAATGAGGAGGCCCTCACGAACACCGTCGACCAGTTCAAGGAAGCTCGAGATATGGCCCTCCTCCACTCCACAAGGTACCAACAGAAGCTTCAACGCTACCATGACAAACACAAGCATGAGAGGGATCTCCAAGTTGGCGATCTTGTCCTCCATCGATGGCAGAGCAACAGGGGGCACCACAAGTTGACTCCACCATGGGAAGGCCCATACATCGTAGCTGAAGTGCTAAAACCCAGAACCTATAAGCTATCGAACAACAAAGGCAAAACCTTCACCAACTCTTGGAACATCAAACAACTATGTCACTTTTATCCTTAAGGGCCTCGAGGCCTTGTACATTTCCCGTATCTTGTACACTCATCGCATCATGAATGAATAAAAATGCTCACGACTTTAGTACTTTTTTTGTTCATAGCTTTAAGGTAGCCTCGACTCTGCTTCAGCAAAGTCTAGCCTCCCTTGTGGACTGATAGGGGGAACCCCCTCCCTAGGTTCCTAAAAAACCCAAATGTTTTTTCAAAACTCGAAGCCTCTTTCTTCTTTTATGCCTCGAATGCGCTTCATAACTAAGTAGAAAACACCTCGAATTCCCTAAGGGTCAAGGGCCATCGAGCCACAAGATCTCATATGCCTCTGTGCTAAGGTACCTCTACTCGCTCCCCCCTCGAGGGATACGAGCATGCATCGAACACTTAGTAAAAAAGCAAAAACTCAGGCAAATAAGAATAAACACAATCGAGCATAAAAACATCGAAAAAGCATCACGATAAGTGAATAAATGTTTTTAGGCCCCTAGGGCCATGACTTCACAAAAACTAATCTATTACATGGGCCTCCTTGCCCAGATCTGGCTCACAGGCCTTGGTCCTCGTCGCCACCGTCACCCTCATCGCTGGTGCCTTCTTCACCCTCGAAAGGAAGGACCTCAGGCTCGAACAGCTTCGCCAGCTTCTCACCCGGCTCCTCGGCAGCATCGATCAAGCCCCGGCACCTCTCCTCGTTCTCAGCATTCATCTTGGTAAGGTTGGAGATGAAGCAGTGGGAGACAACATCAATGTCATATGTGAAGCTAGAGTAGACAACTGCCATCGCCCACTTCACGCCGATGTGGAGTGTATCTCGGACGCAATCCCTCATGGTGGCCCCGAGGTAGTACAACCAGTCGACAAGTGCGGTCCCGCACACCTTGTCCTTGGCCTCCTCCATAGGCTCGACCCCCCAAGAGTCGTAGAGTCTGTTGATCGTGGTGCGGAGCCTATCAGTCAATGCCGCCTCAGCCAAAAGGCCCTCCTACAGCACCTTAGAAGTAGTCTGGATAGAGAGCAAGTTGGCCTCGAGACCTAGAAGGTAGAATGGAAGTCAATCGTGGCGCACAAAGATAAGAAATTTGGAGCCAAGGAAGAAGACTCACTGGTGTAGTGGGTGTCAAGGGCCGTGCGCGCATCCCTTGCATCATCGTGCTCTTTCTGGGCCTCCTTGAAAGCACGTCTAGCCAGGGCGATGGCCCCCTCCTTCTCCAGGAGGGTCTCCTTCAGCACGGCAACCTCGGCAGAAAGGGCATCGGCGTTACATTTCTCTGCCCTGGCCGAGACATTGAGGGCATCGTGGGCCTCGAAGACCTGAGTGACGTCCATCTTGAGATCCTTGATGTGCTCCGTGGAGTCTCGAAGCTCTCCCTCGAGCATCTTAAGATGCCCCTCCGAGGAGGAGAGGGCCTCAAGGGACTTCTGCGCCTCCGTGCGGGCTCGGCTGGCATCCTCCTTGGCTCGAGTGGCCTCCTCCTTGGCCTGGGATGCCTCCCTATGGGCTTCCTAGGCCTCTTCCCTAGCCTTGATTGCCTCCTCCTAGGCCTTGGCCAGGCCCTTCTTGGGAGGATCGGACGCCTCGTGCTAGCGCCGAACCTGCTCCTGCCCACTCTCTGTCACGTGCAGGAACTCAGACTTCACGTAGGAGTGCCTCCTCAGATCCTAGAGGTAGAGAGTAGAGAAGGAAATTAGACAACAAGTCAAAAGGCTATGCATATCAAGCATGTTCAAAAGGTTCACATACCGAGAAGGCTCAACCTAGGTCCTCAGTAACGACATCAAGGGCCAGCTTGAAGGCATGCGCAATCCATGCCCAGTACTCCTCGAGCCGCTCCTAGTGCGTCACCTCCGCCGGATTGTCCATCTTGATCCCAGGGGCGTCAGGCTCTAGCGGGTTCCGGAGCACGAGGGGCTCCTTGCCCCAAGAAGGGAGGGAGCTCTCAATCCTTCCCTGCACTGACGCCACGATCCAGTTTACCAGGTCGGGCGAGCTGCCATGATGAGCCACCACCTCCATCTGGGTGGGGAATGGCAGCTCGACCTCTGCTCTGGCCCTCGATGACTCAGCCTCGATCCTTGCCCGCCCAGCCATGGCAAAAGAGCCCCCGAGCGGCGATCGCTCCGGTGAGCAGAAGTGCATCCTCCTCCTTCTCTCGCCAATGTAACAGCGATGGGCTTGCCGTGGCCAGTTCCCCGAGCTACTCCTACGGCGCGTGCAGGACCACTGAGACCACCTGTGCCGTGCTCTACTGCAGCAGCCGTTGGCTCGAGGTGGTCGCAGCATCCCCCTGCTGCTGTGAGTGGCTCGAGGTCGCCAGCTCCTCTTGTGACACATCCTGCCACTGAGGCAGTGGGTCCAAGGATGCGTCCTCTGGCTGTTGGTGCCGTTGCGACTGCTGCTACTGCTGATGCTGTTGTTGTTGCTGTTGTTGTTGTTGCTGCTACTGCTATTCCTGTTGTTGTGGTGCTGTCGCTACGGCTGGCTTGACACCAACTGGTCCACCTCCTGCTGCTGCTCGGGCTGGCTCGGAGCCAATCCCTCTTCCTCCTGCCGCTCCCATGGCTGCTCCTCTTGCTGCTTCTACAGCCGATCCTCCTTCTCCTGTAGGCTCTCCTACTTCTGCTTCTACTACACATCTAACTCATGCAGTCCCTTTGTCCATGGCTCCCATCCCTTCGTAGAAGGAGGGGGAACCATGGCCTCCTCATCCTCAAGGATGATCAGGGCACCCTCCAACCCCGGCTTGCACTGTCAAGAGCTCCCCCTCTAGCGAGGTAGCGGAAGCCTCAACCTGGCCAGGAGTAGGGGACGCGGCCATTGAGAACAGGCTGGCACACGCACTCTGGGTCTAGATAGAGTCACTGCCCGCCACGGCCCCCAAACTGCTCGAGCCTACGACGAGAACGGAGCCTATCAGTTTGCCTTGAACAATTGCTGCCTGGGCTTGCGACAACCAAGCTGCCTCTGAAATCGACAGGGGTCTCAGGACCGCACCTCCTACTGTGGCCACCATCCTCGTGGCCGCATCCACCTTAAGCCGCTTGGTCAATGAAGGGCTCGCTTCCTCCAGCGGGCGCTTGAGCCGGCACAACACACAAGGGAAGAAACACCAAACAATTCTGCAAATCACAAGGGCGGGAAAGAGGACTTGGGATGGAAAGGCTTACCCCACCGGGATGACGGGCGCCCTTCCAGGCCCCCTCATACCACTCAGGGGACTCGAGACTCCCCTCTGAGCAGCACCTCTCCCTGATCCGAAGCCACCTAGGGCCTCAAAAAATGTCCTTGGGCCCTCCTGCTCCATCGAAGCTACCAGGCCCTGGGTCCGCACCCCAGGCGTCAAGGATGACATCGCCTGCCCTCCTGAGGCATCGTGATCCCAGGTCCGCTCGCCTTCTGTCGAGGACCTGGTGTGGGAAGGTGATGTACTAGGCTGACCCCAAGACAAGGCTGGGGGAGTCCCGCCGTGTGCATGGCGGGACAATGACCCACTTTGAGTCGAAGGGTCGGCTAGCCTTCTCTCCTGATGCTGCCCCGAAGCTGCACTCGATGACTGGGCGGCAGGCTGCTCTAGGATGTTCTCCTGCACAGAACACACATAAGCACTAGGGGAGGTGGGCAGATGGGGCGCGAGACGCACCGCCATCCCTTCTTCATCATCACTATCGTCCTTCTCCCCCTCCTTAGTCTCCTCTGAGGGAGATTCCTCGATAGGGAGGTTTTCCCGCTTCTGTTTGGCCTGGCACTGCTCGAGCTCTTGATGCTCGAGATTTCTCTCCTTCCTCTTTTTCTTTTCATTATCGTTCTTCTTCTTTAATTGTTGATCTGTGAAGCGTCTCACCTACCGGTCGAGATCGTCCTCCTTGGTCGGGGCGTCGACGCCCTGTAGTCAATGGTGCCCTAAACACAAATCCACGACGGCACACGTGAAATTCAACTAGAGAAGGAGGAAATTTGAGCGTAACGAGATGGCATGCTTACCAGCTGAATGTGACCGCTGATATCATCGGGATGTGGCCCACTTTCTCTAGGATGAAGGCGCCGGTGATCGCATCCCTCACCCGCCTTGTGACCTCATCGGGGGGTAGCTCCTCATATGACATCTGGCTCACCTCAAGTTGCTCGGGCTGCACCTTGGGCCCCATCTGATCAAGGCACAGCGGACGCGCCATCAGAGGGAGTACCCTCCAATTATGGAATGCCGAGATGACAATCTCGGCTTTCAGCCCCTGGTCAGGGCTCGCAGCGTAGCGAGGAGGGGATTTAGCCGCACCTGAGGCTCTCCTGCCATACCATACGACCAGTTGTATGGGCGCTCCGTGAGGACACGCCTAGTGTAGCACGACAGCAGGTCCTCATCATTTTGGATGTAGAACCACCCGGTACGCCACCTGCCATGGCCGGAAATTAGCGCCATCAGGATGAACAGCTCCTTCTACTTCAGCGCCAGGTTGTAGCTCCCAGTGCAGACGAAGCTCCTCACCCTAGTGATTTTAGCTCGACGAAGTGCTCCTCCTTGAAGAGATGCAGCCACAACTCCCAATGCGGCTCCATCCCCATGTACCCGTCGCAGACGATGACGAACATCACCATGTTGGAGATGGCATTGGGGGAGAGATAGTGGAGCTCGATTCCGTAATGGTGGAGTAGTGCCTACATGAACCATCTCGGAGGAGATCTGAGCCCCATCTAATGGAACTTAATGAAGCTCACCATGTATCCCGCCGACGAGTTTGGCTCCCGGTGCCCCCTCGGCAACACCATCCACTCCAGACGGGCAGGAGAAATGACGGGGCGGAGGAGGCCCTCGTCCACTAGCTCCTCCAGCTCCTGCTTTGACACATCTGACGAGCGCCATTCCTCCACAGGAAGGAGCTGTAGTGCCATGGCAACGGCGCAGATCTGTTCAGCAGAAGGACAGGAAGGAAGATTACTGATCTTTCTCTCTCTCATTTTCCCTTGTGCTAATGAGCAGGGCGATTTTTCTCTTGACGGCGGCAGCGAGCAAGACAAGAAGGAGAAATGGGGAACGGGCGGATCCCACCTCAAAGAATTTATAGCCAAGGCGAAGCGCAATGGGCGGATCCGGCCGAAGGGGTAAGCAAACCGTCCACATTTAATGCATTCACCTAACCGCTCCATCAATCCTCGGAACAGGTACACGCGTCATCTGCACGATCTCTAGCCGTTACATGGGTCCACCATGACCGCACCATTTTGACTTTCACCTAAAAAGACACGCCCAACGGATGGAAGAATTTATCCATAGCAGTTCCTTCTACGGGAAGTAAAATGGACTCCGGTCCCATGCCGAATTCTTGAGGGAGTGGAGACTGACCCTCGATCAGGGTTCGACAGCCACCCTCGAGTGCCCGAGTCAGGGATGCCCAAGGAGGGCCAACGCGAAGCTCAGCTTGAGGACGAACCCTCGAGACCCCCTCAGACATATCCAAGGCAAAACAAAAGGACCACATTGGAATCCCCTCGGAGGGAGGCGTCGAGCCATCGAGTTCCATCGAATGAAATTGGTATCCATGTGACCGCACGTTTGCTGCAATGAGAATGCATCAGGGCCACCAGTCAACCCCCATCAAAGGGGGCACGAGCTCTCACTTGGATTCCCCGTTATCAACTCACAGAGGATGTCGAGACTCCCCCATCGAGGGTAGTACAGCGCTTCTCACCTCACATCCGATTGAAAGGACTCATGAGATGGACTCCCAAGGCTAGCAATGCCCTAGCCACATGAGGCTCGTGGCGGCTCGACTATGCCTAGCACCCCTCGATGAAGGAGGGTTGAATGCACCCGAGGGCTCGACAACTCAAGATACCCCTTGATCAGGTGCTACAACGCTAGTTTATGTTGACCTAACCTTTCAGGAGCACCTGCTACGCCCAGCTAGACGGGCACCCTTCGACAAAGGACAAATAAAGCCCTCAAAGGAGTCTTCCTACTCCTATGAGGCCATGGGGGCTACCCCCGAAGGGTACGCTCGCGCGCACCCTTCGAAAAACCATGGATGACACCTCGGTCTTGACTCATGAACCTCCGCATGACTTCCTTCACTCAGGCGGGGGCTCGGGGGCTACTGTCGGGTACCCAAATAAGGGGTACCCTTAACCATCGACTAAGTAAATCAATACCGGCATCAACAACTAAATCCGCCATCATTATTCCTCGGCCCAAGGTACGTAAGACATCAAGTTCAAGAATCGAACTACGCTGGGCCGGCCCATAAACAAGTCTTGACGGCCCAGGCTGCCATACCCTCGATGGGACCCTCTCAACTCAAGGATGTCTACTCGAGGGGACGACCAACGCCTCAAGTGACGGAACTCCCCCGAGCGAATGAACACCCATCGAGCGCCACACACCCCTCGACGCACCTACTTCCTGTACAGCGCTCAGAGCATTTAATGTGTTTTACCTGCCCCCACCTAACCTCATGGCTATAGCCGCGGTAACAATGGGCCGTACACCAGTCAAATCCCCCTTTTACTGCCCATACCATGAAAACCAGTGGATCATACCGCACTGTGTCGCCATGCCATGCTCTATGCCCCGTTCGGCACCCCTTCGACACACATTTGTCAACGCAGATCCCATATTTCCTGGGGCTTGGTCTTATCCACTCGGGTCTCGATTTTCCTCGACCACCCCCTCGAGGAAGTCCTCCACACCACCGGCTAGCGCTCCAACAACTCCCCGACGGGACGGTTCCAGGAGTGCGCACGCCCGCGCATGGGCACCAGTCTTTCACCAGCCATCAGCAATGCCATCACACGCACGGGAAGGACGGCCATCACCTCCAAGTTCGATGTTAGTAACTACGATAGCCCTAGGATCCATGTACCCCTTTGCCTCTCCTTCGCTTAAAAAGGAGACGCCAGGGCCTAGGATTGAAAAGCAAAAAAATAGTGTATCCATAGCCTAGGACTCCTAGAGCCCTAAACGCTCAAGTCCTAGCTCTACTCACTCACTCGCTTGTATTCACCCCTGTACAAGCACTTAGGTGCAAGATAATACAAACTCTCCCCCCTCCCCGCTGGACGTAGGGCCTTCTATTGCACAAACCAGGATAAACCTCATGTGTTCTTCTTACATCACCATCCAGATTAGGGAGCACGCAATATAAATTTACTCATTGGCTCTCAGCCCCTTGGGTCAAAACACCGACAATCTATGTGCTTGCAGATAACTTCTATATTTTCATTGCACTTAATAAACACGAACAAGCATTTCTGACACCATTGCCGGGGAATGGTTGCTAGCTGATCTCAAGTATAGCTTAATCTTGTATTATACTTTTATTTTCCTTTTTATTTTATTTATTCTTTTTATTCCATGGATTTCTCAGAGTCTTCCAAAGATTCAAAGGATTCCACTCCTATCCAACTTTGTCATTTCCCACACCATCTGATAAACCTATTCTTGCTGATGGCTTTGAGCTACGCTCATGCTTAATAAAGATCCAAACCTTTTCAGGCAAGGTTGACGAAAATCCTCATGCTCACCTTAACGAGTTTGAACAGACCTGTTCATGTCTTCATATAAAAGGCATGTCAGATGAAACCCTTACATGGAAGATTTTTCCTTTCTCTTTGGAAGGAAGAGCTAAGATCTGGTATTCTAGAACCATACTGAGTAAGGAAGGGAATTGAGAAGCTCTTTGTTCTAGTTTTTGCCTAGCCTTCTTCCCTGTTTCCAAAATCGCCAAACTGCGTATAGAGATCTTGTCTTTTGCTCAAAAGCAGAATGAATCTCTAGTTGCCACCTGTGAACATTTTGACAATCTTGTCCATTTAGATCCATCCTTAAGCATTCCAGACCATGTGCTTTTATAACATTTTTATTTAGGTCTGAAAGAGGAAACTTCTTCTTTTCTTAACTCAGCTTGTAATGGATCTTTCCTGCATATATCTGCCTCTGCAACAAGAGAGCTTTTGCTCAAAGTTGCTGAATCCACACCTGAAGCTGAGCCCATAGAGTTCTTAGAAGAGAAAGAAGCCCAGATAGTTGAACCAGAAATCATATCCAATCCATCAACTTTAGCTATCCCTTACTCTAATAAGGAGGAAACTCCAGTTTCAGAGATCTTTAATTTCAAGGATGATTATTTCACCGAGTTTGGTGATACCTCGAAGTATCATATGGTAAGAAATTCTCAGAATCCAAAATTTTTAGAAAAACCTTTAGATATGACTGATCAAGCTTTCTTACAAGAGGCTACGAGAGAGTTAGTCTCCGTGATAAGCCATGAATGGTTAGAACAGTTAGAATCCACATCAGATGTAATTCGTTTAAATTCACCTTCTACTTCCATCTGTTTCCAAATTCACGAAGACCCTTTTGATGCCTTATACAATCCAGTTGTAGGTGTTAATATCATGTCTGCAATGTTTGCTCAAGACTTACTAGCACAAATGCCATTAACCCCAACATCAAAACTTCTATAAAGCTCTTCAGGACATATTCTTCCTTGTTTAGGAATTTTATATGTCGTACCTATCCGGATAGATGACACTTTGGTGAATTTGAGTTTTTACATCTTTAACATCATTGAGTTTGACCTATTGATAGGCCAACCAATTGAGAGGCTTATTCATGAAGGACATACAGGGAAACTAAACATTTGTCTTGGGAAAATCTTTCATTCCCATTATTCATTACCCATTCCTTAAATGTTGAGAGTGAACCCTGTCTAGAGCCAGACCTAATGGAAGAGGTCAAGGCAGCATCCTTAGAATTTTAATAGAAACTAACATAGAAGAAGATGCTGAGTTTTTCATAGAGGAAGAGGAGGATCAACCTTCACAACCTCTAGATCCTTTTGAAGAACCTCCTAAACCACATATTGAGTTGAAACCTCTACCTCCGGGACTTCGTTATGTTTTCTTAATGATGATCCTAACACTCCTATGATTATAAGCGATAAAATTTCTTCAGAAGAAACAACTTGCTTAATCACTATCTTAGAAAAAATAGATGAGCTTTTGGCTATTCACTCCAAGATCTCAAGGGGATTAACCCTGCCCTTTGTACTCATCATATTCCTACAGATCCCGATGTTTTACCTTCTAGAGAACCCCAAAGGAGGCTCAATAATGCAATGAGAGAAGTGGTTAAGAAAGAGGTTTTAAAACTGTTACACGTCAGAATTATTTATCCTGTGCCACACAGTGAGTGGGTAAGCCCTGTGCAAGTTGTGCCTAAGAAGGGAGGCATGGCTGTTGTGAGGAATCAAAAGAATGAATTGATTCCTTAGAGAACCATCACTGGATGGCGAATGTGTATAGATTATAGGAAACTCAACAAGGCAACAAAGAAAGATCACTTTTCGCTGCCTTTCATTGATGAAATGTTAGAGCATTTGACAAATCACTCTTTCTTTTATTTTCTTGATGGATATTATGGATATCATCAGATTCCAATCCACCTGAATGATCAAAATAAAACTACTTTTACATGTCCATATGGAACCTATGCTTATCGCATAATGTCTTTTGGATTATGTAATGCCCCTGCTTCCTTTCAAAAATGTATGATGTCTATATTTTCTAAGATGACCAAAGAAATCATGGAAGTTTTTATGGATGATTTTTCTATCTATGGAAAAACTTTTGATGATTGCCTTGAAAATTTAGACAAATTTTTGCAAAGATGTGAAGAAAAGCATTTAGTCCTTAATTGGGAAAAAATGTCATTTCATGGTTAGAGAAGGCATAGTGCTAGGGCATTTAATTTCTGAGCATGGAATTGAGGTAGATAGAGCTAAAATTGAAGTAATTGAACAAACTACCCCCACCTGTGAATGTTAAAGGAATACGGAGTTTTCTTAGCCATGCTGGTTTTTATTGTCGGTTTATAAAAGATTTTTCACATATTGCTAGACCGCTTACTAATCTTTTGGCTAAGGATGTTCTTTTTGAATTTGATGATGCATGTCTTAAAGCTTTTGAAACTTTGAAAAAGGCACTGACTTCTGCTCCAATCATTCAACCTCCTGATTGGTCTTTACCTTTTGAGATCATGTGTGATGCAAGTGATTATGCAGTAGGTGCTATGCTAGGACAATGTAAAGATAATAAACATCATGCAATTGCTTATGCTAGCAAAACTTTGATAGGACCACAGCTTAATAATGCAACAACTAAAAAAGAACTCCCGGCTATTGTTTTTGCTATTGATAAATTTAGATCTTATTTGGTAGGAGCTAAGGTAATTGTTTATACTGATCATGCTGCTATTAAATACCTGCTCACCAAGAAAGATGCTAAACCTCATTTGATAAGATGGATTTTGTTACTCCAAGAATTTGACTTAGAAATTAAGGATAAAAAGGGAGTATAAGATTTTGTTGTTGATCACTTGTCAAGAATGCAGATTGAAAATCCTCAGGAATTGCCCATCAATGATTCACTCAAGGATGATATGCTTTATCAAATCTCTACTACTAACCCCTGGTTTGCAGATATTGTCAATTTTATAGTTTTAGGATATGTACCACTAGGAGGAGACAAGAAGCTCATCTATGAGAGTTGACCTATGGGATGATCCATACCTCTTCAGAATCTGTGCAGATGGATTATTTAGAAGATGTGTACCAGTTAAAGAAGGAATCAAAATCATTGAAACTTGTCATTCAGCGCCCTATGGAGGACACTATGGAGCATTCCGTACACATTCGAAGATCAGGTAGAGCGGATTTTTCTGGCCAACCATGTATGAAGATATAGAAGAATTCATCAAGAGATGCAGAGCATGTCAGAAACATGGCAACATCAATTCAAGAGATGCCATGCCCCTGACTAACAACCTCTAGATTGAACTCTTTGACTGTTGGGGAATTGATTACATGGGTCCATTTCCAAAATCTGAGAATTTTGAGTATATTCTGTTGGCAGTTGATTAAGTTTCCAAATGGGTTAAAGCCATGCCATGCAGAACCTCTAATTCAAAAAACTCCAAGAAGATGTTTAAAGAGATAATATTTCCAAGATTTGGAGTTCCAAGGATGCTAATTAGTGATGGAGGCACTAACTTTATTGACAAGAGCTTTCACAAGTACTTGATGAAACATGGGATTCGACACAATGTTGCTACTCCTTATCAACCCCAGACAAGTGGCCAAGTAGAAACATCAAATGAGCAGATCAAGAACATTCTATAGAAGACAGTCAATGAGATGAGAACCAAGTGGAAAAACAAGCTACCCGATGCATTATGGGCCTATCGAACGGCTTACAAAATACCATTAGGGATGTCTCCATATCAACTCGCCTACGGGAAGACCTATCATTTGCCTGTCAAGATAGAATTCAAAGCTCACTGGGCAATTAAGAAATGGAATATGGATCTTTAAGCAGCTTGAGTTAAGCATAAAATGCAACTATCATGCTAGACCAATCGGCCTGTCTAGGTGGCAGACCGAGCCCCGTCACCTTCCACGTCCCTTCTTGATCTTTCCTATTTTTGATCTTTTCCTTTTTTGTGCGATACTGTTTCCTTTCAATGAGCTTAGATCAACCTCTTCTTCAAGTTGATCTAGGACTATAAAACCAAGCCCCCTACCCCCTTATAGTTAAACCAAGCCTCTTTGCTAGCAGCATCTAAGGCTCTCCTGGCACAAGCTCCAATGGCTTCTTACAACCAAAATGATTCTTTTCCTTCTGATGAGTTGATGGCTCTCGTTGTTGCTCAACCAAAGCCTCTTGTTGCTATCCCATTGAAGGATCTTGCCGTTGTGAAGCCGAAGGAGGAGGTGATTGTTCATCATCAACATTGCTACTATGCCCAAGCTATGCCAACACTTCTCCTTGCACCACCACCATCTCGTCTCTCCATTGAGGAACCTCATAATCAAGAACTGCCAAGGTTTCATATTTCCAAGGAGTTAGACCTTCAACATCCTAAACCCAATGAGATGCTGATGGGGTTGAAGACTAACAAGTTTGGAGAAGCCACTTGTGCGAAGTACAAATCCACTGTCCCATGTGTTGCTTTTGATGGAGTTCGGGCTATGCCTGAATAGATTCAAGTCAAGCCTCCAAGAACTAGATCTCCATCTTCATCTTCATCACCTAGCTCTGGTGGAAAGAAGCACAAAATAAGAACCAATGAAGAGTTAGAAAGGCAAAATGAGGCCCTTTTAGAGTCCATTGAGCTTCTTACCAAAGCTCAAGATAAATATAGACACTCTATAGCTTCTTGCCATGTCATGGTTGAGAGGTTGACTAGACGTGTAGACACCAATGAGGTCAAACACAATGGCCTTAAAGCTAAGGTCAACATCATGTGTCGCACTATTGCCAATCATCTTGAACAGGATGATGAGAAGAAGACAAAGAAGTGAGAGAAAGAGGAAAGTCGAGTCGATTGATAGGGTACTAGTGTTTTCAAAGAGTCAAGTTTGTTAGAGTTCTTAATTGTGTCAATTAGTTTGTTTGCAATTTGCCTAGATTTGTGTAATAAAGGTGCCCTAAATGATATCAATAAAGTTTTATTAGTGTCATAATCTCTCTCTATTATTTTTGGATATGTTTTTGTCTCCACATGTTGTGATTGCAAGATAAGCAAAGAACAAGTGTGGGGGAGTCCACACTTAGCACCCTAGGAAATCAGAAGTAATGAACATTTTGAATGAATCATGACAAGGAATTAGATTTGGTGCCCAGCTCATGCAAAGCTGCCTTATATCTCATCACCTTGCCTCTACTTCGTTCTCCATGATCAAGGTAAGTTATTTGCACATTTTTAATTTCTTCTTGTTTTGGGAAGGTTTAATTTGTAAGAATCATTAAATGAATTATTAATTAAAAACTTGAATAGAGTAATGGTTACTTTATCATGACTAAAAGATAGGCTTGAACAACACTATTTCTAGAATTCTTGTTGTTGTTGGGAACTATTTATTAGGGACCCCATATTTACTTGAGCTGTTGAGGAATGTGAGATAGTAGAATAATGAGCACCTGATTCTTGATGTCTTATCATTTGGAGAATTTCTTTTCAAAAATCTTAAAACTTATATAGTTGTCTTTCTCCTCTGTGGTGATGATTAAATGCCTATTAGAGCCATATATTGAACTATTTAAACCAGCACATATGCTACTTTCTTTTTGTTTAGTTTTAGTCATTCCGTGCTAGACCCTTATTGAGAGATTGCTCATATCCTCAAGATCAAGATTCACTTACACCCAGATATACTCTGCTACTCCTACCTTGGGAGTATGTACAAACATGTCTTTCCACCCATAAAAACTCTCTCCTACACTGGGAGAAGATCCAAAAATATTGTTAGGATTCAAAATAAATGCTCCAAGATTGAGTCCAAGGTTGTAATCTCGTTCTTCAAGTATATTGTAATTTTTGTAGCATGAGGCCGAGTAGTGATGAGAGACACCTACGAGCTGCTCAAGATAGGACCACTTCACCTGTTGCCTGGAGCTCTTAACCCTTTCAAGGATGACAAGGAACATTGGGCCAAGGCCATGAGCATTTGGGCTAAGGAGGATGATGCTACACTCAAGAGTACGGGATGACACGTACTCATACAGGATAAGATTATCATGCTATTGGAGGGTGATAAGTGCTACTACAAGCATCAAGTCTCTGAGTTAAAGAAGTTGAGGGCTCAAGATGAAGAATTAGCCAAGATGAAGAAGTCAAGCTGGTCCAACACGGCACACCTTGCTAAATACATGAAAGCTGGTGTGTATCTGCATGACATCGTGAGGACAATGCGAGAGAAGTGGAAGCAATCCGATGCACGTTGTATCCGATAGTACTGGAAGGTGCAAATGCAGCTACCTGCCCACCGCCGCAAGGTGCCTCACACCAAGAAGTTCAAAATAGGGTCCACTATTCTCAACATGGATGCCTGCCTCGTACCTTCGGCAGAACCTACTCCAGAGTGGGAGGAAGCCCAGAAGCATGTGCGGAGGATGTTCAGGACCAACGCACACCTCTAGGAGATGGCTGCTAGTTCCTCCCCCTCATGCCACCAAGTTCAACTCTCGAGCAGTGATCCACAGCTGACACAGAGTAACCCAGCTGAAGACAGCCCCATAATGGCTAAGAAGACATGACTCACTTCTGAAGTAGAGTAGATTGTCCCCCTTTTTTGAAGCCTAACAACGCATAGTGTAGAAATTCCTGTGAGTCTCTTAATGTAGCTACGAGAGACATCACTATGTAACCAACTTGATGTAATGGATGCTCGAATTTTAATCGCGTCTTATGGATTTTCATTGCTTCTTTGAATGAGTGTTGGATAGATAAAAATGTTTTAAATTAATTAAATTAGTTTAAATTACTTAGCTAAGTTGATAATAACTTATATCACTTGCACTTGTCCCTAAGTCTGGTGATCTTAAAGCAGGATGTTTGCCTGCCGTTCAGCACATCTGAGCCACCACGCACCACTCCCAGGGCCCACCATGGGCCATCAGCACTATGGCAGTCATAGCTACATAGGACACAAGACCCCCATTGGATTCGACCCAGAGAAGGCAGAACATCAGATAGTCACTCTGCCACGTTTCAGGACCCATGTTGAGGAGCGTTCTCCACCACCCCCACCACTTTTGGCTAGGGTAATGGCTTAGCAGACTCACCTCCTAGGAACCTTGACTAAAGAATTCCAGCAGAAGTTGGCTAGTGCACTCCTGTTGGAGCTTCCTACCTTCGATGGCATCGACGGTGACCCTATCACCGCCATGGATTGGCTTTATGACATGACTGAGTGGTTGGATTCAACTAGCTACACCAAGGTGGATCAGTTCAAGATCATAGCCCACCACTTCGAGGGTAACTATCAAGCGTGTTGGGATGGATTCAGCACAGCTCACCGAGACCCCGCCAACATCTCATGGGAAGAGTTCACTAAGGCTTTTCATGAGCGCCATGTGCCAGTAGAAGTGGAGGGACTCTAGCAGAAGAGCTCCACAGTATCAAGCAAGGAGCAGGCTTGGTTCACGAGTATGCTATCTGCTTCGTTCACCTGATGCGATATGTGCACCCTGAAACTGTGGCCACTGAGAAGGACAAGGTGTATAACTTCACTCTGGGACTGGAAGTTCCCCACCGCATTGCTATCGCAAGGAGGACTAGCCACACCCTTGAAGAGGCTATAAATGAGGCAATGAAGTTGGAGAGGATCCATCTTGAGACAGGCATGCTCGTTCATATGAAGCGTCACCTTGAGGGATCATCTGACAACCCGATCCAGCAACGACCGCATAGGCATGATCTCCCTAGGATAAGCTCCTCCCAGAGCCACCCCATTTAGGATTCTGATGCATGGGAGGCTACTGCTACCACTCCTACAACTGAGGTGCCCCTCATCTACTATGGTTATGGCCATCCTGGTCATAAGATCGTTGTCTGCCCAGGAGCGAAGGCTACCACATCCACACCTACAAGTGGCACTTCTCTCATTTGTTTTTGATCTGACCAACCAGGCCATAGAGTCAACAATTGCACCAGGGTTGACGTTGAATCACCAGCTATGGTTCCTTTCAAGAGGATTCAAGGTTTAGCAAAGAAGGTTTGCAATGATGCACACGCTGCCCACTAGCAACTTACACACAGTTCTGCTAAAGACGTCCCCAACAACGAAGATCAGGGTGCAAGAGGCACCACAACCCTTGACGGAGTAACCTATCACAGATGCTGCCAAAAGGGTCATAAGGCTACATTTTGCCCTAAGAAGAATTTTACCTTGGGTACTATGAATCATAGTGCTCGAAGAGCCGCCCGCTGGTGCCTCACCAAGCAAGCTGCCAGGGCTACCCCCGACATAGAACAAGGTACGTGCTTATAATTAGAGCTAATGCTTCAATTTCTTTTAAACTGGTATTGCATCTTTTTATGCACTTACTACCAAGTCTACATAAGATTTAAACCTGCACAACTACCATATGAGGATTCCCTCAGTTCTAGTCCCTTTTGATGCCTCCACCCATGGAGAAGTAGGATATAAGGATCGCTACTCTAGGATACCCTAGTAGCTAAGCTCATCCGGCTACCCTAGAATGCATGAGCAATACTTTATTGTTTAGAAAAGATCTTTGCAAGAAAACACATGGATCAATGCAAGCTCAATTAGGTGAATGAAACCCTCTACACCAGAAGGGGAATAAGGAAACAAGGTGTCGTGCCACCAAGAACATGTACCCCCGCCAAGTATAGAGACCTGCTAGATCAGCTGCATAATGCTAAGTACTTCACCAAGTTTGACCTTAGATCAGGCTACCTTCACATGAAGCAACAAAGAAGACAATACCAGAGGAAACTGTTGTCACCATATGTGCACAGCATCTAAGGATAATATTGGAGGAGATACAGAAGCATCAGCTCTACGCCAAGTTCAGCAAGTTTGAGTCTAGCTTGAATAGGTCAATTCTCGTAGGCCATGTACTCAACGCTATCAGAATAAGTTGTTGACCTATCCAACATGAAGATAATGAAGAAGAGAGAGCAACCACAAAATGCGACTGCTATGAAGGGTTTTGTGTAAATGGTCAGTCATTACCACCGGTTCATCGAAAAACTTCCTCAAGATAGCTCGCCCTAGGATCAACCTTCCAAAGAAGACCAAAGAGTTTGAATGGACGTACTAGAGAACAAACAAATCTTCCTGACCCTAAAGAGGATATATGAGCTCATGAGACAACGCAGGTGCTCAGGATAAGCAAAGCACTTTTTGGCTTAGGGACAGAGTCTATGTGCTTCTGACCCTGTCATGGACAATGAGACCCCGTCAGAAGGGCATGACCTCATGTATCGCGCCCACCCTAGAAGCACTAGGGAGTATGCGGTCTTGAAAAGGGAAAATCCTGGTGGAAAGATATGAAAGCAGAAAACACAGGATATGCTACAAGTAGTAGCATGTTCAAACAGGTCAAGGCGGAGCACAAGTGCTTCAAACCACCTGAGGTGTCTGAATGGAATCATGATAGCATGCCTATGGACTTCATCATGGTTTAGCCTCGAACCTCGAAGGACCTGCTATATGAGCGATGATCCATCACCTGACCCAGAGTAGTTCACCTTTTTGGCAATAAAGAGTGACACCAGAGTTGGATCACTAGCAGATCTGTATGTTGAAGCATTCTCAAGTTGCATGGAGCCCCTAGAAACATGACATCTGATCAAGAACCATGGTATACGTCCAAGAGTTGAGGAACCTTGAATGATGCTATGGAAACTCAACTGAACCACCACATCGCAGCGGTCAAATGGAGAAGGAAAGTCATATCCTTGAGAACATGCTTCAAAACCTATGCTCTCAATTATGGACAAAAGGGAAGAAAAGTCTGGTCCATGCAGAATTCTCATACAACGTCAGATACCACGACAGCCTCCAGATATCACCGCTCGAGGCCTTGAAAGAAATCATGGAGGATCCACCCCTGACATGGATAGAGGGATAATGGAGATAATTCCTTGGACTTGTCACCATCGAGAGGCCAAAAAATGAGCCGCTCAAGTGCAAAAGAACCTGAAGATTGCCCCAAAGCCTTCAGATGGACTACACCGACCGAAGGCTTAGAGGCTTGAGTTTGAAGTCGAGAACCCCATCTGCCTCAAGGTCTCCCTGCATCATGGAACCCTAGCTTCCATGAAATGAGAAAGCTAACTCCAAGATATGAAGGACCATACAAGATCAGTTCCAGAATTTGGCAAGCTTGCCTGTAGGATAGAGTTGCCTAGATAACTCACAGATGTGCACTTTGGGTTCCTATTGTCATGACAACACAAGTGTTGGAGCTACCGGAACAACCGACATCCCCCAGAGGCACTTGATGATCAGAACACCATGGAATACCGAGAGCACCTCGCCCTCATTTTTGGACAGAACCACCAAAGAAAATTGGAAACACCCCTTCTACCAATATGCAAAGTTCAATGGGGCAATCACTTAGAAAGAGAAGTGACTTGAGAGGAGTCAGAACTAAAGGAAGTTTTACCCTTACCTGTCGAAGAGCAAGTTACACCTTTAAATCTCGAGGACGAGATTCTCATAAGGGGTTAGGACTATAACAACCCTAAAAATCCAAACACCAAAAATCACAACCAACAAATTTTTTTCTAAAATAACCTATGAATGGTGAGTGACATGTAGGAAGACATCCAATAGTTGCACAGGTAGCACCAATTGTTAGTGGAGCATTTGCATTTAATCAATAAGAGTTTGTTTTGCTTCTTATTCGATTTTATGTGATGTAATAAAATCGAATAAACCTTTATATCATATGTGGCTAATATATGTGACTAACCTTGGACAAGGCTTCCAATAACTCCATGAGACCTAGTGGACCTATCATGATATGTGCACCATGATCACTAACTTGTTTAGCACTAACATGCTTCCACTAACAAGGTCATGGCATGTCATAGTTGGATAGGTGGCAAGGTAAAAGAATTAGAAAAGGTTTTGGGATAAAGGAAAAAGGAGAAGGGCCAACCAGCCCAGAGCAACTGCCAGCCCAACCCAAGCTGCCAGGCTGGCTTGCTCTCACCACGTGCCCCGCGGCCCAGCTGGCCAGCACATCGGCCCAGCCAGCGAGCCACCAGGCCTGCCTCCCCCACGCTCGCACTAGCCCGCACAGCAGTAGCCGCGGCCCATGCCGTGCTGCCACCCGAGCCTACGAACACCACCCACCAGGCTACCCCACGACCCAAGCGGCCAAGCCAGCCCAACATGGACTGCCCGTGCGCCCACAACGCTTGCACGCGCGCCTTGCGGCCCATGGAGCCGAGTGGCCCAACAAGGCCGTTGACGCGCCGCGCGCGCCTGTGCCTCCACCTGCTACCACTGCCACGCGAGTCCCGCCTGTCATGAGCGCCCTTTTCCTCTTCTACTCACTCGACGTCCCATCCCCTGCTCCAGAAGTGGCAATGGCCACGCCCGTGACCGCCTGGATGCCGTCCATCCCACCGTCGCGCGCCGCAGGAACCCTAACCCTAGTGCAACGCTGCCCTAGCCGCACGATGCCCCTGCACCCTCTTCCATTGTCCAAAGGGCATCTCGCACCTGCCATGGTCGTCGACGCCCTATAAAAGAAGTGCACCAAGCCCGTTAGGGTTTCTCTGTGCTCACAGCCGCCTTGGCAACGCAGCACCACCATCGTTCACCAGACCAAGGAGTTGGAGAGGAAGGAGGAGAAGAAGGCGGAGAGGAGGCGCACAGCGCCGGAAGTAGAGGAGCTAGAGCCGGAGCATCGCCGTCACTACTCGTGCGCAGGAGGAAGACCGGCAGCCTGCTCTACCACCGTGACTGCTGCTGCTCTGCTTCCTATTCACCGCCACTGCTTTGTCATCGCGAGCCACCAGCCATTGCCGCACTCGAGGTGAGCTCGCCCGTGCTCCACCTCCATGGCCATCGCCAGAGTGCCGCCGTGTTCCCACTCTTCCTTCCACCTGCTCACTTCATTAGCTTCTCCAACCTCTTCGCCATTGTCGAGAATGTGTAGATGGCAAGGTTTCGAGCATCGGTAAGGACCACAGTAGGGACCTACGTGCTTTGCAGGTCCCGGTCTCCCCGAACTCCGGCCCTATGTGCACACAGCCCGAGCAGCAGCTGTGCAACTCTGAACTTGTAGCAAACTGGACAACTTTTTCCATTGCTAAACAAGATGATATATACACAAATTTAGTCAATTATAGCTACACTTGCTTGCTACTGGTACAAAGTGGACTATACACTTTAAAAGTTTCTTTTGCACATAGCGGAATGTACACTATTGCTATGCAGAAGGCCCCTTTTTAAGTGTATAGTGGAGAGTGCAACAGATTATCTTACATTGAAGGAGATGTTTGTACCAAAGTAGAAATGCATTCTATCAATTCTGACATTTGAAAACACTAGTAACAGCTTACACTATCTTCTTCCATACTATTGGCTTTGTCAAGTGTAGATCCATCCCAGCATGGACAGCCTTCTGCAGATCCTCCTCCGTGTATGTGCGCTCAATGCGATGATTGGAGAGTGAATTATGTGGTGTTGTTCTTCCTTGCAGATGAGTTCGTCACTTCATAGCCATCCATATTGGGCATCTAAAATCAAAGATGAAATACTATATGTTTCAAAAAACATCAGAGCTTTGTGTGGGGGGTGCACGTAGGCACATGTAGAGTTAACAAGTTTTTTGGTTGAACAAAAACATGGCAATACATTAAGATGACATGTTAGGGCAAGGGCACTATATCCTATACCGAAACATTTGCTTGGTCAAGAGCTTTTTGAAGTTCACAGCCATGGCTCCACCTTTAGCTACTGTGACAGTTGCTCCAAACTGGTTCAGGATTTTCCTTTGGATTGTTTGCAACACTACAGTGTCTTCAACTAGCAAGATTTGCATCCCAGCTAACGGCTTATCATCATCTTCAGGCTTCTGTTCCTGAGCCAAGCATGAAGCTTCAGTCGATGCCACGGCAGCAGCTTCCTGCACACAAGTAGAAATAACATCTGGCAAATATTGCTGCTAGCTGTTCCCAGCAATCTCAGGACAAACTTAGGAAGACTGCGCTTGTGCATCTGAAACTTGGAGGTCTCTCAAGGTTATAAGGTGATAAGGATAGGAATCTAGGCACTCAATAGCAGCAGCATAGGAGATTGCCCTTCCTGGGAGGCTCTGATCGGTTAACTCTACGTCTGCATAACTCTAATCCCAGCCGCACTAGTGGTTATATTCTCCATATGTGTGGCTGAGACACTTAATATTATTATTAGCTAATTGATCCTGCACCAGTGCTAGAGGCAGTCGCACACACACTTACTACAATTATTAGCTAATTGACCATGCGCCAGCACTAGAGTGAGCCACACACTCACATTAGCGGCCGAGGACACTAGCCACTAGGTAGCCACACTCTTCTTCTTCTTATTAATATAGTCCTAGCCAATAAATGAATCCACAACACTCCTTTCAAAGCTGTCCTCGAGCTAAGCTGGAACTTAGGGTATGTATTCTTGAACTCATCGAGCAGAGCCCAGGTAGAGTTTGTCGCACTGCACCTGACCCACTGCACCAATACCTCTTAGCGGCCACTGTTGATGTGGGCACACAGATGTCAGATGGTGAGCCTCCATGGTACTTCTTTGGGAACATGACGTGGAAGACATCATTAACGTGTGCCTTAGGCGGGAGCTGAAGGTGGTACGAAATGGAGCTGAGGTGCTAGCTTCGCATTCCAATTGTTCTTGATCGCTGTGGCGGAGCGCTGGTGTAGGCAGAGCCATACCTGATCCCTAGTAGCAAATGAAGCATCCCGATGGTTGGCATCATGGGAGTGCTTCATTATGGATTGATGTGCACCTGCGTCCTAAACGCCCGCTGCATCTTGTCAATGAATTCAGGCCACGTTGGGGCACCATGGTTCTGCTCTAGGCGGTAGTACCAATGGGCAGCCCCTTCCATGTAGAAGGAGGTGAAGCCCACCTGCTCTTCATACGTCACGCGATTCGCACAGAAGAACTGCTCCACCTTGTGAAACAAGGAGACCCAATCTGCGCTGTCGTCGTAGCATGGAAATGAAAGCTTGTGATTGTTGGACTTGTATGGAGGCGGAGGTGGAGGGGCGCTGGGCTAGCATCCTTAGCCACTATAGGAGCCACCAGAGGAGAGCTAGTCCGCTTGCAGCCAGTTGAGGCAGCTCCCTTCATTGTCGTCATGCTCGACGGTGGAGAGTTTGTTGAGGATGGCATCCAGAGCGGATTTGATATTGTCAACCATGGCAGGTGAGAGGATCGAGAACTAACTGATACCAGATCTTAAGGATTGGAATCCTTGATGAATTGGAATGTTGTAATTTCTTTTGTTTAACTCTAGTCCAAGCAGCACTAGTGGTATATTTCCCACATGTGTGGCTGACGCACTTATTACTATTATAATCTAATTGACCATGCACCAGTATTAGAGGTAGCTGCACACTCATGAGTGTGCAGGGGACACAACTAGCTGATTAACTGACCAGGCTCTAGCCACTAGGTAGCCGCACTCTTCTTCTTCCTAATATAGTGATGGCCAACAAATGCGTCCACAACATAAGGACAGTGAATAGGCGAGACCCACCGGCTTTCGTAGCCCAACACCCTGAGCCTCCATCTATCATTGTTAGGGGTCTTGATATCCTGTAGCAAAACAACTTTGCATGGGTCCTGATGCTTGATCTTGGAAAGTTTGGTCATCTCATGGCAGATTTCTCTTGGTTCACCACTGGACAGCCCCCCACCCACCCACCCCCATGGCTGGCTCTCCTAGGACCATTGTTGTTCATCAACTAGCTCACCATCTCCTTGGAGTTGAAGCACCACCATCGGTTCCGCCATGGTCAGTATTGCTCTTTACCTACTCCAAGGCAAAACCTATGAACTCAGCTTGCGAACCTGTGGAACCAGGCAAACTTTGATAATCCAATGCTCTCCAACCATGTCTGCAGGATCCTCCTAGTTTCATACCCATGAACATAGAGAACTCAGCGCACACCTTCATGTTGTTGGCTTCTTGAAATGCTACGGCAATGTAAACTGCAAACATAGATACTACCACAGTTGTGATGAGGCCAGGACACATCTAAGATGTGATGGCATTGTTAAAGGTTATACTACCTAGGTACATCATGGTGAAAAATATGACAGGCCATCGATTGCACTAGCTGATATAGCAAATATTGCTGCAAATTTGATTACTTTGGAACCAATACGAGACCGCCAGGATGGAGGATCAGATGGCATGCATGAACTCTTGCATGCTGCATTTGGTGGATGTGCTGTAAGTATGGGTGGTGTCAAAGTAAATGATATTCAGTCTGGATTTGTAGAGGTGGAACATAATTCCACTGAGGACCATGTGAATCCAACAGAAGATGATGCTTTGGGGAGGCAACATAATATAATTGCAAGCTTATTGAAGGATGCAGATGTAAGTTTTATTTCTTCTGAGTGTAAATATTCTCGGCTATCATTTTTGGTCCACTTACATCACTTGAAGTGCTTACATGGATGGTCGCAGGAATCATTTACAGGACTATCTGGTATACCTAGAGCTAATCTACCCAAGACATACTATGAAGCAAAGAAAATCATCCGTGGCCTAGGTCTTGATTATGAGAGCATCGATGCTTGCCCCAAGGATTGCATTCTTTTTCGAGGTGAATTTTCTAAACAAGATATTTGTCATGTGTGTAAGAGCTCTTGTTGGAAAGTTGATAAGAAGGATTCAAATGCTTCTGTTAGTAAACATAAGGGGAAAAGGAAACCAGCAAAAGTGTTGCGTTACTTTCCATTGATTCCTAGGATCCAAAGGCTATTTTCAACAACCAAAACTTCAGATGACATGCGCTGGCATGATGAGGGTCATACAAATGATGGAAAACTACGTCACCCAGCAGATGGTGATGCTTGGAAAGACTTCAATGATAGAAATCCTGACTTTGCAAAAGATGCTCATAATGTACGGTTTGGTCTAGCTAGTGATGGATTTAACCCTTTTGGGAATAATAATTTAAAGCACAGTACATGGCCAGTAATGCTTGTTCCGTACAACCTTCCGCCTTGGATCTGCTTGAAGCAAACATCTTTAATTCTGTCAATGATCATCCCTAGACCAACTTCTCTAGGCAATGATGTAGATGTATATTTGCAGCCCCTTATCGATGAACTCTTAACTTTGTGGAAGGGAGTACCTAAAACACCTGATGCCTCTTCGAAAAAGAAATTTACTCTTCGAGCTGCATTATTGTGGACTATAAATGATCTCCCTGCATTAGCTTACATATATGGATGAAGCACGAGTGGTACATATGCATGTCCTTCTTGTGGTCCAGCTACCAAATCATTTCACCTAAAGAATGGTAAAAAGATGTGCTATATGGCTCATCATTAGTGGCTGCAAAAAAATCACAAATACTGAAGGCAAAAGATGGAGTTTGATGGCTTAGTAGAGACTGGACTTGCACCAAAAAAATAAGTGGTACTACTATTTTGAAAATGTTGGAAGGCAAAGAGTTTGTGTTAGGAAAAGGGGAGGGCACATCAAAGAAGGACAACAAGAAAGGCAAGAACAAGAAAGGGAAAGTTCAAAGTGATCAGAAATGCAAGCGTAAAAGATAGGGACAAAAGAAAGAAGCTGATGGGGGTAGTGGTAAGGTGGAGAAGAAGCCAAAAGATTAGTTGAAAAAGAGGTCAATTTTCTTTAAGCTGCCATATTGGGAACATAACAAACTAAGACACAATATAGATGTAATACACTTAGAGAAAAATGTGTGTGACAACTTTATTGGCACTTTATTAGATATTTGTCATAAAACAAAGGATGACATTAATGCACAACAAGATTTCATTGATCTTGGGATTCGAGAGGATCTTCATCCTATTGTAGATGATCAAGAAAAGCAAACAATTCCTGATGCATCTTTTACGATGTCTAAAAATCAAAAAGAGATTCTTTGCTCTGTCATTCAAAACCTTAGGACCCCAGATGGGTATGCATAAAAACATATCTAAGTGTGTGAACATGAAAGATTGTACACTGAGAGGACTAAAGAGTCATGACAATTATGTTTTACTACATGACATTCTTTCAGTGGCACTGCAATCTTGTTACCCAAGAAAGGATGTCATGAATATAATTGTTGAGATATCTAAATTTTTCAAGAAGTTGTGCTCCAAGGTCATAGATGTGGCTAAGCTGGAGCACCTTCAAGAGAGTATTGTTTTGACACTTTGTGATATGGAGAGAATTTTCCTACCATCATTCTTTACTGTAAGTGTGCATCTGATGGTGCACTTGGTAGAAGAAGTTAAACTTGGTGGTCCAGTTTAGTATAGGTAGATGTACCCCATGGAGAGGTATGTAATTAACTTTAGTTTGCACTATGATCACCAATAATTTAGTTTTAACTGACATGTATCAGTTAATGTATTCAGATATTTTGCTAAGCTAAAGGGACTTGTGAAGAATAGAACTCACCCAGAAGGATCAATTGCTAAAGGATATTGCATGGAGGAGTGCTTAACCTTTTGTTCCAGGTTTATAGAAGGAACTACTTGTTTTATAAGGCCATCTAGAAATCCTAGACCATCTGATAATAGAGCAGGCATGTACTTGTTTGATACAGCTGGTGAACCTATTGGAAAGTGTACTGGCATCATTCTTGATAAGTAGCTTCTTATATAAGCTCATCGATACGTATTGCGGCATTGTGATGAACTTGAAGATTTTCATAGGTGCGTCTATATAGTGTTGCCTCCTATGTTTATTTTTTACTAACTGATTGATGACATGACACTGATGCTATTGTTGTAGAGAATTCTTGGACGAGGAGAATACACACCAGTGTTGACACCATTTTTGGGCACGTGTCAATAAGGATCGGGAGACTAAACTAAATCGGCAAGAAGGTGGTTATTCTCCAGTATTGCTTCTAAGTTGCCGATGGATGATTGCCGATAAAGGACATGTTGATCTCGTACATTGCCGATGAAGCCAGAGGGCTGTTGCCGATGGAGAGAGAGGCATGGTTGCCGATGGAAAGCAGAGCTGAAGAACATGGAAAGCAGAGCTGAATCATTATCGATGGGTTTTGTCGATGGAATCTACAGAGATGAGGAGCGTGCCGATAGAGGTTTCATCGTAAGCAATGGATAAGGAAACTGGCAATATTTATGCCAATATTTTAATAGTTTACTTTTGAGTCCGACCTTGGCGAGTCATTATTTTTTATTCCTTAGAGATAAGACTTGTTTAGGTAATACTTTGTCGTGTCTGTTTAGGACTCATAGTACCAGGGTATAAATATGTACCGAGAGGCAATGTAAAAAAGGATCAATCAATCAAATACAACAAATCTATTACTTTTATCTACTTTTCAAGCAATCTACTTTTTGACGACTTCGTCACCAGTACCTTTTCCTTTTCAACGAGTTCTTTCAAGAATCGACGGGCTGCATCAACTTGATCTCCGGCGACCTTGCAGGTTCCGCGTCTACCGAGCACGATTCAGGCTTTGACGTCCGGGCGTATCGCTATCGTCTCGTCTGATCTGTTCAACAGTTATCAAATACCTTCTGAGCTTTGACGTCCGGGCGTATCGCTGTCGTCTCGTTTAGATCTTATTCAAATTTATCATCCTTGTCAATTAACAGGTCAAATCGACTGGCACGCCTTGATATCAAACTAGGGTATTAGCCCGGTGTGTTTGCAGATCCAACGCCTTTTTGCATCAACACATCTTTTGGCACGCCCGGTGGGACCAAGTCAACAGATTTATCATGAAGAATACTACTGATATCACTCCAGAAAACATCATCGAGATATCAGAATCAGATCTCAAGGAGGATCAGAGGCAAGCCATGGAAAAAGCTATGGAGGATTACAGGCAGCTCTGCTTGAAATCTTTCAGCATGAATAGGAGAGGAGAAGTCATCTAGAAGCAAGATCTGTCGTTGCCTCGGCAGGTAACCTTTGACTCTAACCCTGGTAAATTACAGGAGATGGTTAATTCTGCATTAAATCAAGCTTTGATCAACCACTCCACCGTGCTGTCCAATACTGTCTACAATGCTGTTGTGCAAACGTTAAGGGACGGACAAGCACCAGGGTATGTCGAGCCGACATATCATCAGCCAAGATCGGCATCTACCAGTACTCCATCGGCAATTCCAGCCGTTGAGGGTATGGAAGCGCCTACTCTTTCAGCTATATCAGGACCATCCATCATTGAAGCCACACCGATAGGATCAGATCTAATATCTCAGGAGAGGCCTAGTACTCAGTTGAGTACAGATCTATCGGCATCGGCAATGTCAGGTCCTTCAGGTCAACATAGTCAAACTGCTGCTAATTGGTGGGGATACGGTATGCCTCCAGGTCCATCTACTGCCAACTCTGGACTGCCTCAAGTGCATGATGTAGCAGGGAAGGGTCCAATGACATCGGCTACTCCAATTCGGTCGGTGGCTCAAGCGCCGCATTATTCTACTGTACCTCCTGCTATGCAGCCATTGTCAATGGGATTCTACGCACCTCCGCAACAGATATCTTATGCGAATCCATTGACTAATCCTCCACTAGTTCAACAGAGAGCTTCCACTGTAGAGCAGCCCGTAGTACCATTCATATCTCAGTCTGGATTACCTACAATTCAAGGCAATTATGCTGGCTATCATCCATCTATACAAGAGCATCAATTGTCTGCAAGCTATCAGCCATCAGCAAGCCAGGTGCCGATGAGTTACAATCTCAATTGGTCAGGGCAAGCGCCAATTCAGCAACCTGCTATTCAACCAAGCTACCAAGCAATAGGGACTCAACGGTATAGTCCACAAACAACTTTCCAGGAACAAGCATTGGCAAAACAGCCGATGAACTTTACTTCGCAGATTGGTGCCATGAATATGCCGATTTATCCAAGCCAAGTGCCACAGGGGTATGTAGAAGCATATTGGCCAACGATTCCAGTAGAGATCCAGCCAGTGCATCGGCAAGATCAGGATGCACTCATGACCGATAAGATTGCAGAAGTGATGAAATAACAATTTGGGATTCAGCCCAAGATCGATACTTACTCTTATCGGACTCCATACCCTTCATCTTATGATTCAATTCCTTTCCCGAATCGGTACAAGGTGCCAGATTTCACTAAGTTTTCTGGGCAAGATGATACGTCAACAATGGAGCACATCAACCGATTCATTATCCAGTGCGGGGAAGCAGCGAACAGGGATGAGCTGAGGATCCGTTTATTCTCGTCCTCTTTGTCTGGATCAGCATTCATGTGGTTTATATCATTGCCATCGAACTCTATTCTTACTTGGACTAATCTAGAAAGACAATTTCATAAGTACTTCTTTGCTGGTGTCCATGAAAAGAAGCTTACCGATTTAATGAAATTAAGACAGCGAAGCGACGAATCGGTAGAGAATTTTGTGCAAAGGGTATGAGACATGAAGAACAAGTGCTACAGCCTAGTGCTTGATGACTGCCAGTTAGCTGGTTTGGCTTTCCAGGGTTTGTTGCCGCATCTCAGGGACAAATACGATGCTCAGGAGTTTGAAAGTTTAAGTCATATTGTGCAGAGGGTCTCTGATCAAAGTGCTCAAGCTCCAGAACATAGAAAGAGCTGAAACAAGAAGGTGTCCTTCGTAGAGGCAGAGGAATCAGATTCAGATGAAGAACCAACTATCGGCCTGGCTGAGTGGGTAAAAGGTAAAAAACCTTTATCTTGTCCTTTTGGTTAGAAAGAGCCAGAGAAATTCACGTTTGACGTCACAAAGGCCGATAGAATATTTGATCTGCTACTTCAAGAGGGCCAAATCAAGCTATCACCCAATCATGTGATTCCATCGGTAGATGAGCTGAAGAAGATAAGGTACTATAAATTTCATAATGCAACTTCGCACAGTACCAATGACTGCAAGGTTTTCAGACAGCAGTTGCAATCGGCAATTGAATCTGGGAGGATCAAGTTTGACAACTCTAAAGCTCAGAGGCTGATGAAGATTGATCAACATCCTTTCCCAGCAAACATAGTGGAGGCCGTAAACAAGACCAAAGTGTTGACATCGGTAAGCGCTAAGAGGAGAGCATCGGTGGATCCTAGAAATCAAGCAACTACCGATGACTTGAAGGGGAAAGAGATAGTTGAAGAAAGCAGTAGTTCAAGAAGGCCTCCTAGACTAGCTCCATACAGAATTCCAAGTAACCGCTATCGGCATCGGCAAGAGGAGTTGCGTTGGGAAGCGTGGCATCGGCACAAAGACCATTGGAGATGCCCCTTCTTCATCTATTGTTGGGAAGAAGGTATTAAATTGCCTACTATTGATATCTGCCCCGAGTGCAATGGTTATGATCGAACCGATCGGGCAGAAAGAAGGCCGCACTATGGTGATCGGAGCAGATATATCGGCAAGCCGATCAGAGAAGGGGTATCGGTACATGATCGGCTGGGGGGCAGGACCAGTGTACATGAAAGGCTAGGCAGGCATGCTGAATATTTGCTGATGAGTCAAAAGGAGCTCGAGGAGATGACCAATGCAGGAGTCCCTAACGAAACAATACTCTGTAGGGATCCCAATACAAATTGCCCAGGTTCAAGTGCAAAAATTTACCAACCCGTTTGGAAGACGAAGCTTCCTCAATGGTGCCCTAAAGGTCTAACGAGGACTCAAAAGAGGAAGATGCAACGTGAGCACAAAGAGGAAAGTTCCCGTGGAGCAAAAACTCAAATATGACGGCTGAAGCACAAAAGTGAAGGTCCATCGGCAGACATTAACATGGTTTTCCATTGCCGATGAGATTCTTAGCACTTGCCAATAAAAAATATATATATATAGATAAAGTGCTTGTTCAAAAAGAATGTATCGGCACTACGTTAATGTGAAGTTTTACAAATTACCAATACATCACATTGCCGATGAAAAGGGAGGTTTACAAGTTCAACAATGAATGGATAGTTGATATCGCATGCAGGCGAATTTGGTCAGCTTCCTCCAGTATCTTTGCATCTTCATCGGCATTGCCTTCAACTGGCTTGATCTTCTTCTTGAGTGCCAGTGTCTTGAGGACTTGGTTGTCCCTTTCTTGCTGAAGAGTCTTGATAGCTTTGGGCATTTGGGCCTTCTCATGATTTGCTGCGTCCAAGGCTCCTTCAATCTGTCTCAGCTCCGCTAGCAGGGCTTCTCTTCTTGCTGATAGTTGAGCAATCTTGTCCTCCAGATCTGCACAAGAGGCTTCTAGCTTACCGATGTCTTTGTGCTTCTCATCGGCAAGTTGCTTATGCTTCATCATGTCCTCCTGGAGTTTTGCCTGAGTGGCTCTATCGGCAATCCGCTGGGCAGCCCTCTGATACTGCAACTGCCGACTCTCCAAATGTGCAGCTTGGAAGAGTGCTTCCTCGACATCGGCAGGAATATGACCTCGAATTCCTTTAAAAGTTGCTCTTGCAGAATCAGAATCCTGGATTAGTAAAGAGGTCTCCTGTTGCAGCAAGAATAATAGTGTCTCTAGCTTTGACTTGGTTTTAGGTGATAGAACTCCAAGGGTTGGAGCAGAGCTTTCTTCAGAATCTTCATCATCGGGAACAATCCCACTAATAGAGAAGGAAAATAGACTATCGGGGAAATCTTGCTCCTAAAAAGGAAAAGGTGATGTCAGCAGAAGAGCCCAAAGTGTTAAAGGTTATCTAAAGGAGTTAACTCACCTGTTTCAAGGCAATCTCTCGCCTTTGGCTCGGAGAAACAACCTCAGGTACAATTACCGATGACATTTCTTGTGTTGGTACCTCGATTGGTTGCTGCTGCGACACCGATGCCGATGAAGATCCTTGTATGGGTACAATGGCCGATGGAAGAGCAGTTGCCGATGGAGAAGTCTGCACAGATATGTCAAGCGATATCGGGCGAGGCGAGGACGCCGACGGAGATGGTGTAAGTCTTGCCCACTTGGATTGTGATTCTTCACCCGATGAAGCCGTACGCTTGTGCTGTAAGATATCGGCATCGGACGGCTGGGGGCATCGGCAATGGATGGATGAGGAATCGGTACACTTGGGACGGTTGCCGATGCAATTACTCGGTGCTGCAAGAGAGACAGATGAGTAAAAGTGCCGATCCAATAATCAAGGTTTGAATAAAGAATACCTCTGGAGAGTCATCAAGGACAACAAGGTGGGGCGATGAAGGTGCTGCAGGTGGAGACGAAGGGTGAATTACCGATGAAGATTCTAGTGGTGTAGAACTCGCGCCCTGAAATGTGAAATCGGTAAATCACAGCAATCGGCATCTGCAAAAGAAAGTGAGGTGGTTTCCTGAGATGTCTGTGCCAAAAATGTGACCGATTTGGTGCTCTTCTTGGTACGACCACGGCCCACTAGAGCATCTAGCGAGGGAGCTTTATGGCCGATGATGGATACCGAGGAGATCGGTTGCAACCGTATGACTTTGCCGCTCTTACTTAATGTTGGAACTGGGTCATCAACCTATTAAAAAGGGGTTAGTTGCCGATGAATCAAAGGGAAGTTAAAAGAAGTGCAGAGAGTCCCTTACTGCATCGGCAGGGATGGCGTGATCGGGATCAATGAGGTTCTAGTAAAAATGAGGAGATGCAAAGAATGGCTGCTCTTTCCATTCTTGCCACCATAATTTGAAGGATTCGGTGACGAAGGAAGCCGGTACCCAATTGGTCAGATCAACATCAGACGTATCGGCATCGGGAAGGAGAGTAACAATCTTATGCCAATCCACACGGTTCGCAATAGTCTCTCTCGGTTTAATCACATCGGCAAAACAGAGGTTGATGGGCAGTTGTCCAAAAGCTAGTTGTCTTGCTGCTACTGATGGATAATAGAACTCGTATGTGGGATTAATGTTCTTCTCGCTTCCAAATATGTTGACCGGGATGGCACGAGGGGTGATTATTGCACTAAGAATGTCAGCATCCTGGTTCAAAGCCTCGTCAGTAAGGTTAAAGGAAAGAGGGAATCTTGCTGCTTCATCAACATACGGGACCCAGGCCCGAAGCTCAGAGGGGATGCCAATGTAGAATCTGTGAAAGAGATTGCCGATCTGGACTCTGTTTGCCTCTGCCCCTAGTAACACTGCCAGTGCTTCTCCAAAGTTGATAGGGGGGCGCGTTGCCGATTCTTCTTCCCCGAGTTGGTAATCTTCAGGAAGACTTCGAGGGAATTGCTGGGCAAACAGATCAATGTGGAAATACTTGTGCATATGGGTGTTCAACCACATATTGATGAACCACCAAGGGCCCCCCAGGTTGCCGATGGATTTGCCTTGCAGCAGCCTTTGTGATACTTGGTGAAGGAGATGGTAGACTGAGCCAAGAAGGTATCGGCCCAGTGGGAGTCTGACACCACTAGCCAGGAAGGTGCATGTTGGTCGGTCCAACTGTTCTGCCGCAGAAAATAAATTTCTCAAGCCACATATTCAAAAAAGCTGAATGTTCCCTGTGACTGACTGAACCAGATTTCTTATACTCGCTGATATAACCAGTCCAGCCACCAATGTTCCTGGTAGTCAGCCGATGCTCAGGTTTTCGCTGGAACAGTGAGTTGTCATCGGCAGATGAGATGTCCAAGCCAGTGAGCATGTACACATCGGCAAGGGTTGGAGAAGCTGGCCCATGTTTGAAGATAAAGGCATTCAGGGTATCAGACCAGAAATAGGAGGCGGCAATTAACAATGACTCATTCCTCTCCATATCGGCAATAGATATTCTGATGCACTGTTCTAATTTGCGTTCCGCCCAATATAGCTCCATTGGTCTGGCAACCCTCAAATACCAATCTTTCCATCCCTTGGTGGTTTTTGGCCAGGATCGGAAGGTATCAGTCCAGAATCCTAGTCAAAATTCTGAGCTCTAAAGGGGATTCAATTGGTTTCTGCGTTTATGATATCGGTTGGGTCTGGATTTCCCATTGGGCCTAGGCAGATAAAGTGATTCTGATGCGTTGGAATGAGAAGATTATTGCAAAGTTCCTGAGATTAAAGATTGGGAATAAGGAAGAGTCATGAACTGCGCGGAGAAGGAGAAACAAAATGTCAGAGGACTGGTAAAAGAAGAAGACTAACCTTGGGGACATCGAAGCGAATAGCCATAGCTGCAACGAAGATGGAGAAAACAAAGAATGCTAATGGAGGATAAGAATCGCCGTCAAGAGTGCTGCCGATATGGATCGTTAAAGGATCGCCTGTTGATGTCGCCGCTGGAGAGAGAAAAACTAGGGTTTGAATCGCAGATGAAAAATGGGCCACGGCGGAGAAAACATTATATGGGCCTGTTGGTACAGGATTTCCACTACCGCGCGCGCAACTCTCGAGGATAAGTTCAAGCGGTTTGGGCAATTATGACCTGGAGGAAATTTCGGCGCATAAAGTATTTTATACTCTGAAATTGGGGGCATGTGTTGACACCGTTTTTTGGCACGTGTCAATAAGGATCGAGAGACTAAACTAAATCGGCAAGAAGTTGGTTATTCTCCAGTATTGCTTCTGAGTTGCTGATGGATGATTGCCGATAAAGGACATATTGATGTCGTACATTGCCGATGAAGCTAGAGGGCTGTTGCCGATGGAGAGAGAGGCATGGTTGCCGATGGAAAGCAGAGCTAAAGAACGTGGAAAACAGAGCTGAATCATTATCGATGGGTTTTGCCGATGGAATCTACAGAGATGAGGAGCGTGCCGATAGAGGTTTCATCGTAAGCAATGGATAAGGAAACTGGCAATATTTATGCCAATATTTTAATAGTTTACTTTTGAGTCCGACCTTGGTACGAGTCATTATTTTTTATTTCTTAGAGATAAGACTTGTTTAGGTAATACTTTGTCGTGTCTGTTTAGGACTCATAGTACCAGAGTATAAATATGTACCAAGAGGCAATGTAAAAAAGGATCAATCAATCAAATACAACAAATCTATTACTTTTATCTACTTTTCAAGCAATCTACTTTTCGACGGCTTCGTCACCAGTACCTTTTCCTTTTCAACGAGTTCTTTCAAGAATCGACGGGCTGCATCAACTTGATCTCTGGCGACCTTGCAGGTTCCGCGTCTACCAAGCACGATTCAGGCTTTGACGTCCGGGCGTATCGCTGTCGTCTCGTCTGATCTGTTCAACAGTTATCGAATACCTTCTGAGCTTTGACGTCCGGGTGTATCGTTGTCGTCTCGTTTGGATCTTATTCAAATTTATCATCCTTGTCGATTAACAGGTCAAATCGACTGGCACGCCTTGATATCGAATTAGGGTATTAGCCCGGTGTGTTTGCAGATCCAACGCCTTTTTGCATCAACAACCAGTGACAAATTAGAGGATGATCCTTTTGTATTTTCATCACAAGTTCAGCAAGTATTTTATGTCCAAAATGCAAAAGCTGAACAATGGAACACTGTGGTGAGAGCTAGCCCACGGGATAATTTTGACATGGGTGTAGAACTCTCCGCAGATGATGAAAGTTAGATAAGGCTTGGTTTTTCTAGTCATCTGATGCTATAGATGAGCATTCTGGATTTTTTGTTGCTCTAAATGAGAACAAACTAATATGTGTTACTTTAGAAAGGAGGTGTTAGCTTGTTGGGTTACCGCTGTCAAGTGTACAAATTTTTCTATTTGACTAAATAGTGTAATCCATATTTGCTCACTCGGTTTGTTCCCCATGTTCAATCCATATCTGTGTAGTATTTGTTTAAATTTTTTTGCCCCACACAACACATATGTTTCAGGTTTCTATATATCCTGGAGTCCATATTCCAAAGTATGTACAAAACTTATGAAACACTCCAATAAACACCAACTAATGTTTGTCCTTTTGCTCACTCCTAATTTTAGAAAGTCTAGATTCGATCCTTATATGCATCATTGGAAAGGTTATTGGGTTCCATCCTGCATGCAGATTTAGTTAAAAAATTGAGAACGTCATGGCACTACCAATTGATAGCTCGTGTGGCAAGCTGCCACTTCGTTTGGGAGTAGCAGATTGCAGGTTCTCGGGATCCATTGACTCCTTGAGTGCCTCATTGTACGCCAAGTTTTTTTGTATTATTTCTCCCAGCATATATGGTTAAAAAAACATAAAACTCACTAATTAATACTAGTGACTTTTAGTCTAATTGGTTACATGTCTAATTGGTTACACCATTCCATTTGAGAGCTTGAGGTATGAGGGTCGAAACTCGTCTTTGCCAACTCTTTTCCTGATTATTTCATGATTTTTCTCCATTCCGTTGAAGACCACATGTACTATTTTTTTGTGCACTTTCTTTTTGTTCTATCCACTTTCTTTTCTTGCTATTTGCTAGACCACATGTACTAAGTTTTTTTTTGTTTTTTATGCACTTTCTTTTTTCTCTATCCATTTTCTTTTCTTGCTATTTGCTAGAGTCATCAATGTCACTCATAGGATCCTACGGTCCATGTCAGGTGAAATAATATATGACATGTCCCTCTAGTGGAAGATACGCCACATCAAGTCTGACGAATATTATGCCATGTCATTTTATATCCCCCTCGCTAGGGTACATGTTTTCATTTTCGCATCACAAAATGTCTCTATATGGTAAAGGACAAATTTCTAATACACATTAAAACGTCTATACTAGCTAGTAATGATAAAAGCGTATCAAATTTCATGTCAACTAGAGATTATTCTGGTTTCACATATAAAAACATCTCTATGAGCATAATGACAATTATTTGTGACGCTTTACAACGTGTCTTTATGCTACTCATGCATAAAAGCATGTCTAATTATGTGTCAACTTTATACATTTTTAGTTGCATATTAAAAACATTTCTAGATGCCTATCAATGATTTTGAGATACGCTTTACGGCGTGTATAGATGTTATTGACGGTTGAAACCAAGGCTAATTTCGTGTCATTTAAATATGATTTCAAAAGCATGTTAAAAAATATGTCTAGATATCTCTTGACGTTGAAAGCATGTTAAATATTGTGACACTTAGATACGTTCTTGAAAACCTGCCAAATAACGTCTTTATGTGCCAACATATAGACGCTTTTAATGACATTACAAATACAGCGTAGCTACAGGGGGGTTTCTAGTAGTGCCGGTGGCCAGTACAAATCGTACTGAAACTTATTTGGCAGGTGAGCCCGACTACGCCTACGGTGACGAGGGGCTCAAGGATTAGATGGTCTCATGCCTACGCTCAAGATGGTGCAAGACGGACTCAAAGGTGTCACTCATCAATGCACCACCAATGCACATATTGTTGTCGGGAAGGGAGAAATCAAGTTCACCATAAATAGACAAGAAGAGCAATTTGCATTAAAGTCAAAACAACAACTCAACTCCTCTGCAAAGATGGTAGATCAAAACAAGACAGAAGAATCACCAGAGTCACCGACTCTGGGAACATCAGCAAACTAAATAATTTGGAAGGTCCAGTTCGGAGGACTTTAAAAATTTGAACCCTCGCCGGAAGGTAACTCGGTATTTACCCGCATTTAATTTCTTGATCCATTTAATTTTTCTTAAGCATATTTACTTTATAGCATTGCATTATAAAAATTCTACGCCCCATATAAATAATTTTTTCGGTGTGTAACAACCCGTTAAAAACATTTATTATGGTGGCACAAAAATATTTTAGTCCATACATTTATATATTTATATATATATCTTAGTTCATTCTCAACCTTAAATTCCTGCATTATATTTATACATAATTATATATTTGATGCATGGTGGGCCCACCACCATGGGTCTCACATGTCATAGACTTCACCTCACATACATCACATCACATTATTTCATCCACTTCCACTCACCTCCACCATCTTTCTTTTCCACCGTCCAAATCCACCGTCTCTTCTCTTTTCTATACATAACCAGGAAGCAAGGTGGGTAGGGAAAAATCGCAGCCAAGGAAGAGCTAGGAGGTGGGCGGCCGCCCCCACCACTTGGGCGCCCACCCATGCACCTCCTTCCCTATAAAAACCCTTCCTCCCTTCACTTCTAGGTAGCACAAGCATTAAGATTTTGTAGCCAGCAAGGGTGCTCTCGACTTTGAGTATTCCTAGGAGAGTTTGAGAGAGAAGGAGAGAATATGAAGAGTAGAGAAGAGAGTGATAAGCAAGGAGTGTGAGAAAGAGCTCAAGAGCTAGCGTAGAGGAGGGGTATTACTGCAACAATCTCATAGAAAATTAGTGATGTTGTCCAAATAGGGATTAAGAATTTTAAATTTTGGGGGAGGTTCTGTCAAAATCCAACTAGAAACTAGAATTAATCTTGGAAGGACAACTGACCTCTGGACCGCTGACTCTGGACGGCTAACCACTAACTCTTAACTAACCCCATGCACTAGCATTGTTTGTAAGAAGTTTTTGCAGGATGATGAAGTGGGCCAAGGGAGTTGTGGGAACGGTCAAGAACGTAGGGACAAGGAGCGCATCCCGTCAAGCTTCATCGAGGGCCGGCTCCGCCATGAGTACCGATCCTCTAGTCATCCCCCAGCCGACATCTTCTTCTAAACCTTAGAGGATCCTCCTCAGGGCATCTCATCTTGGCCTGAGAGACTCTCGAGAGAAAGCCATCTACAAGAAGCTCAAGGATAGTAGCTACGCACACACGCCGGTCCTCGATGAAACACTTCTGTACAAGGCAGGTATGGCTGACGAACTTGACACCATTTTTTAGTTTATTGGTTGGACTTCTTTTGTAAACATCACTGAGTTAGGATCAAAGCTCTTGACCATAGAATTTCTTTGCACCCTCCAACTCATAGACTCAGGAGTCTATTTAGTCTCTTCACCCAAGATTTCTCCCTCACCTGGAAAAACCTTAGTGATCTCCTAGGCTTCCCCTCAGATGCACCCATAGATATAGGAGGAGCATGAGGCGACTACGACACACATAGATTTTGGGTTGACATTTCTAGAGAGTAGTTCTTTCATGCACACCGTACAGGGGACATAGAACACCCCACACTTAGGTTCCTACACAAATGGTTGGGTACGGCTTTCTTTCCCCACAATGACACAAGCAAGATAAGAATAGTGGACTTACAACTGATGTATGCAGCTGTAAAGAAAGTTAAGGTATCAACTGCTCATGCATTAGTTGATCACTGGTTAAGTGTCCCCAGCTACAAGGTAGGGGACTATCCATTTGCTCTATTGTCACCCGCTTAGCCATGAATCGGACCATGATAGACAGTGCCTCTCTTGAGTTCATAGAAGAGAATAGAGATATTTATGGTTATGAACATTTTAATCATGCTCACTTATTGAAGAGGAAAAGAGGTGACCTGTTTATGATGTATGGTGAGGCCACACTCCGGTTACCTAACCCGGAGATGGCTTTGTATTCTATCCAATCTTTCCAGGTTGAGCTGCAGGCAAGGCTAGTCAATGCAAGGGCGCCTCAGAGGACAACAACTGAGAGATTTGCACGTCAGCACGAGCCAGTTTGGCATGGAGCTAATCCCACTCTGGAGGAGTGGGCACACACCAGTTATGATGACTGGCAGGCACACCATCACCACGTGCTAAACCCAGGGGTGTATACCCTCACTACTATCCAAACCAGCCACCCTATGGGTACTACCATCCACCACCATTCGTCCCTACAGGAGAGGGAACTTCAGGCGGAGGACCAAGGCATTCATTTGATGCCTTTGGTATGAGGACAGAAGAAGAAGAACCGTACCAGGACTTCGAGCGAGGACGCAGGTCTGATGCCGATGGGTTTCACTATATCCAGGAGCATTATGATGAACAAGTGGCGTTCTAGCACCGCACCGACACTTCCCTTGCTCTCAATGAGCAGCAGTGGACTGATCAGCGCCAGTGGAACCAAGACACCACGCGGACCTTGGACACCATCCGGGAGGGACAAGACCAAAACAACAGCACCCTGCAAAACATCTTCACGTTCCTGCAGACCCCAAAATGACCGACCGCACCAAGAACCAGCTTGGGGGTGGACCCCCGTTATCGAGGTAAGTTTTCTTTCCCTCATTTCAGTTTATTTCATTTCTTTATTTTTGTATTTAAAAAAATTAGAAAAATCAGAAAACCAAATAAATATTTGCTGTTTAATTTATCGAGCTTGCTGTTTAAGTTTTTATTTAATTTGTTGTTTGGTGTTTAGATTGCCGTTCAAGTTTTAAGTTTGACTAAAAAGGAAAAACCAAAACAAAAAGAGTTTGTAATATAAGTTTTCTTTAATTTCCAGTTAAGTTTGCTATAAATAAAATATGTAGACTTGAAGAATGCATGATGGAAATGATGAATAGTTGCTCTGCTATAATTCTTTTCAAGTACCTAGTTTTTAACTTGAGTTCTCCCAAGAATTGGATACACTGTTTGACAACTAAATTTACTCTACACTTTAAACCTGTGGGAGCATTTGCTTAACCTAAGTCTAGGTAGTTGACGGACATGATATGATATAGTCTGAGCTACTGTTTATTATTTTCCTAGTGTCACTAAATTCTAGAGATTTGTTTGTGAAAATTTAAAATGTTTCATGATGAGTTTCTTATATGACAGAGAGTATAAATTCCTACCATAGCTATAATTGAATATTTATTAGAATAGCAAGCCTCCATATATCGTAGGGCTTGTGTTTGCTCAAGCTATGTTGACCCCTAGGGACTCATCATATGGCTAAATCCTATTATCACACACTCATGTTCACCCCTTGCTTCTTCTACTCTAGAAGTACGCACCACATATATATTCCATCTTCACCTATTCAAAAATGTTCCACTCTTACACTAAGAGTGAACACCAAAAGTATTTCCCCTATTCACTTGCTAGCCAATTACCTCAAGTTCAATCCTCCAAGTTTCCTCCTCTATTCCTCTACAAAGTTTCATTTGCAAAGAATTTTCAGGCTGCAAAAAGAATTGGACAAAAGTCCTGAAAAAAAGAGAGAGAAAAGAAGAAAAGAAAGATTTATGAGCCCTAGTTTTTCATTTGTTCTCTAAGTTCAGAATTAGAGGAATCATTTTCCAAATAAAGGACCATTAGAATTACTTTGCACCCTTCTCCTTCCACAAATATTTTTTTTGTTCCATCATCCACATATAAAACCACACATGCACAACCGATTGGTTATATGATGAATTCCTCTGGATCCATTGTTCGATCGGGCCCAATGTATTAGATACCTCCACACCTATGAGCTCCACATAAGCCTCACTAGATATAGGGTGAGAGAGTGAAGGCACATGTATAAATGCCTTATGCTACAAATACAATATAATCTGAGTGCATCAGAGAAGGCATCACTCCTTTCAATGCCTTAGAGAGGATCCAAAAATATCACATATTGAGAGACTTGAAAGGGTCATACTAAGAACTCTGAGTTTTATCTTGAAAATCTTATAAAAACTCCAGAACAGAGCTGGAACAACAGAGCATGAGACAACAGTGCTTGACTTAATTGTTCTGTCTTTCAAATGCTCAAGACCTAAGTACAGGTAAAAGCCCCATGGTTAGAAGAAACATGAGTAAGTTTGGGAGTTATAATAGTCCACTCTAGTCTAGAAATGAACTATTATTTAAGGCATGTATACTTGTAAGACATGAAAGCATTGTAGCAACTCCTGATCCATTTCATGTAGTTGTTTGCTTGCGGACGAGCAAAAGGTAAACTTGGGGGAGTTTGTTGACGGTTGTTAACCATCAATTTTACATGACAACTAAAGAGAGAAAAGGTGGCATAAAATGAACATCACCATAGACTTAGGGCTTTCACTGACAATTTCCATGAGTTTTGGTGAATGTCTGTTTCTACAGGGAGTTATCAGGAAATACCCAAGGAGACCCACATGTCAAATTTACATAGAGAGAAATAACCCTACGTGTAACAAAGAATAATCTAGAAGACTCAAGAAGGCAGCACCCCGAAGGGAAGGGCCCACCTGCCAGGTGGCTGGGCGGCTGCCCACCTCCTTGGGCGCCCGCCCCTGCACCTCCACCAATGAGGTGCAGGCTCGATGATCCTTCCTCCACCGACTTTGAGGAGCAATCTTAGCCGCCTATTTAGGTCGGTTTGATCCAAGGGCTGTGAGGCATCCTGGGGGGCTATATAATCAGGGCCCCTGACCCTTGAAGAAACCCTAATTCATTCTTTAATTCATTTGAGAATTGAGAAGTAGAGGTAGCCATCAGCAGAGCTATGGTTTAGAGATCTCTCCACCAGAGAATTAGAATAGCTACTCTAATTCTTCAAGTTCTACATAGGTTTAGACTAGATAGAGGAAGAGTCAGCGCTTGTGCTCGGAATTCAAAATCTCCATCACAAGGATTGGTATTATCCTGTATCTTTTCTTGAGACTTTATTCTAATATCATAATGTTTCTATTTATTATGTTCCTAGTTTATTCTAGTTCTACATTTGATATGGTTATGATTGATAATGAGTATGTATATGTTTGCAAAGCGCTTATCTCTCTTCGCGGGAGGGTTAGGTGGTAGATTTCATGTAAGTATGGTGCTTAGATGCCGTTTACCTGCAAATGCACCATATTGGCTGGGTCATGTGGTAGATCACGGAAGTGATATTTCCATTGAGTCCTTTTTATTCCATCCCCTGTTGATAGGACTAGCAGAACTGAAGTTGCGTAGGAAGTCCTGCTATGTCTTGGCTTTTTATTGCAATGATCCCTATACATAGATGAAGAGTCTTTTGTGCTATATATGATAGTGTAGCATTAGAGTAGATGAATGACTTAGTAGATTAGAACCACGCATAGCTCACAGCGACGACCGATCTGAAATCAGGTACGAGTCGCAGCGAGATGCACCCCTTGATTCTTAATCTTAGGGTTAGGGTTTGGGGAAAATGGGGAATTTTGGGACTTTACTCGTGTTTTGCCCAATCACCTCCTTCTTATTGCTTACTCAGTGATCAAAATCATGAAATGACTGACTAATTCTAGAGATTGGGATAAAGCGAGACTAATTATGACTAACAGTAAAACCCTAACCCTAATTACTTAGGCTAATCATGAGATTAAGCTAAAAACAAATCTAATTGAAAACTAATATGACTCAAAGTGAATCAAATTCGGCACTTAGGAAGCAATAGACATGCATCATAGATACAAATAAACTTAACACTGACTAATTTTGATCTAATCTGACTTAGCCGAAATTAATCTAATCTGACAGAGGCATAAACAAGATCTAGCACTTAAACAGGGTCATGGTAGATCTAACCTGGCTTTGATACCAATTGTTGAATCTAATCTTAGCATAAACATAGATAAAACAATCTGATCTTAACATAAACATGTAGCACATGATCTTAATCAATCTAACACATGACCACAGTTCATCTAATGCGGAAATACTGAGTAGATAGTGCTAGACTGGATGCGGCGGTCGCCATCAGTGCCTCCGGTGGTGATGCAGTCGTCGGCGGTGGTGTTGATGAAGATGGATCACCAGCTGAGGATTGGGGAACCCTCTGCTGGTGCTGAGCTTGACGTCGTGGGAAGCGGTAGCCCTCCGGACGCCACCGGCACTGGCCTGGAACGGGAGCGAACCTTCCTGAGCCCTCCAGCGCCTGATTGATCGGTTTGGTGAAAATGAATTGGGGTGTGGAGGCGCCAGGGGGCGCCTCCTGCTTATATAGGTGCGCTATGGGCCGGGGGCCCGAAACCCTAGAAGATCTAAGGGTTGCTGCTGATCGACAAGACTGATTAGTTGGATATACATGACAGGTGGACCTCTTACTTAACCCTTTATTAATCACGTGACTAATTTAATTCGTCATTTAATCACCGCATTTGCCGAGAGCACATCTAACAGATCCAAGAGATAGAGATAGAGATATAATAGGGATGAGCTGGTAACTAAGCAACCAAATACAACCTCATTTGGTTTTCGTTAGAGTTGGCTCAGCAACTTGTATGTGAGTTAGGCTAAGTCCTCTAGCAATCCGTTCTTGTGTTAGCTAGCCACTGCCCCGCCTTAGCTTGGACGGAGGCGGAGGAATCTGCTTGTGGGACCTTCCTTTTGTGTTTGTCTTGGTTGGTGTTATTTAGCGAGGCTTGAACTTTCCAAGAAGAGAGAAGCTAGAAAAGTCATGTTTTGGTGGCTCCGGTTTCACTTTTTTTACTTGTTTTTGGTTTAAAATCTGTTTTTGTTTGTGGTCTAAGGGTTTTAATTAAGCTAATGGAGAAGCCACAACAAAATTCCTGTCAAAGAGGCGCATGCAGCATCATCGACGGGAGGCGGTCCATATGGCCTCAGCATGTCGTTAGGAGGGACGAGAGATAGAGAGAAGTGTGCATATACTTGTAGACATTGATCTGTATGGACTGTTGGATAGAGGTAATAGAGACGGATGGCAGAGCCGCCTCTAAAAAACTCACCGTAATCGCCTCTAGGAAAAAAGAAGTTTTTCTGTTGTAGCGAAGGTCTACTGCTTACCATCTTACAAAAAAAATAAACACGGAATACTTCATCAAAAACCAAGGAGATCTGAACATACATAAAAATAACCTATAAGTACCCATCATCAACTTACTAGGGACATCACATTACATACATATTATTTCGATAAATACCGAACCGAGCTGACGGTGTATATGAATCAACATACAACTTGCGCGCGCTACTAGCTACGACTACTAGCAACTAGCACTCGGGATTCTGGTAATATCGCTGACAACGCCGACCAGTGTATGATTCACCCTGTGCGGCACAGCTGCCTCTTGGTGGGCACGCAGGCCTACCTGCAATGACCGGGTAGTTGATGTAGCCGGCGCTGGCGCCCGCTGCCGGTGTTGCGATCATAGCCGCAACAAGGAAGACGGCAAAGAGAAGAATCGCCGACACCGACGAAGGCTTCGCCTCCATGGCTTCCAGGACACTTTGTGGGGGATTTCTTCTATGAGGCGTGGGCGCGCGGTTCATCTGCTTAGCTGAAGGTTGGTACGAGAGGACGTTTGCTTAATATGCACCGTGCGCCCGTGATGTTACTGGCAATGCCAGCCATTTCCTTGTTGTTTTATAGCAGCCCGTGACTCCATTATTGTCTGCTCTATGTCTGTGCCCCTAGCTATTGGACACTGTAGCTTCCGCGCCTCCAATGGCAGCTTTTAACTACCTGAAGCGTGTGAACTATGCAGCTGTGCAAGTCCATGTGAGCAGATGCTCAAGAAATGATTATACACTGTGACGTTGTACGAAGTATATGTAATTGTACATCTGCAGTAGCGCAAAACGTTTACCTCTTAGTTACATGAACTGAGGCCGGCACAGATATTAGATGGTCACGTCTTGAGGTGTAGAGTTCTCCACGATTCCACCGCTTCTGCAACCTGTTGCATGTTCACTAATTGGAAATCTTATATATATTGTTGCACACAACAAATAAATCAACCATCTAGTTAGAGCATCTCCGGCACTAGCCCCCAAAATCAAAGCCCTCGTTTTTTATTTGGGGGCTCACCCCAATTTTTATTGGTCCAGATTTATGCTTTCACTCCGGTAGCACCCAAATAAAGGCCCCTAAATTCCTTCGCACAACCATTGACACGTAGGACCCACTTGTCAGTGACTCACTACCCAATTCCCTTTTCTTCATGTTTTGCCGACGCCATGAGATGGGGATGCAGAGCAGCGACGAGAGAGGGAATCGGAGGTGAGAGCAGAGGGACGGGAGGAGAAGGGCTCACGCTGGACTGGGGCCGTTGCACCAGGACGGGAGTACCCGCGCGGGCACGGAGGAGAGGAGCATCCTGGCAGTGGCGCTACGTAGCAGAGGAGTTGTGTGGCGGAGCAACCGAGCAAGGTCTCACGCGTCGAGGGGGCAGCAGGCTCGCATGTCGCCGGAGCCAAGAGGGGAGATGGTGAGCTTGCTGGAGCCCGGAGCTAGAGGAGAGAAGTGGTCGCCCATTGATGTGGAGTCGTGCTCACCGTTCATCTTCAGACCACCTTGGAGCAGAGAACGCCCTTAAAAAATTGAAATGTCAGGACGCATTTGTAGCTTCTCTGAGACGCGTCCGGAGCTCTTAGGACGCGTCCATAGCTCAGCGTCCACATTGTTGAAGTCTCGCGCTAAAACGGGCATATCTCTTAGCTCTAAACTCCGATTTTGATGTTCTTGGACTCATTGGAAAGTTTACTCAGAGGACTACATAACTCATATATCCTCTTGATCCAAATCACAAAGGATCAAAGCAGTTTTCCAATGCAAGAGCCATCATCTTTCTTTTCCAACACAAGAATTCATCAAAACATCTCCGACTTCTTCTCCTTTGCAAATGTGCCAACACCACTAAGTGTACATTACTATGTGCAAGTATGTTAGCATTTTCATAATCATTTTTAAAGGATTTTCTCTTGCTCTCACAATGCCACTCGATCCTAGCATGTCGCATGTTAGATCGCTCAAGTAGCACTAGATGACCGATATGCAAACAAGTTTGCCCCTCTTGATAGTACGGCTATCCATGCTAAACCGGTCATCAACTTCTCTACACACCTCATGACCAGTGAAATGAAATGTCCTAGGTTATACCTTTGCCTTACGTATTTTCATTTCCACTATCTTCCTTCAATGTGCCAATGCAACACATGCACCGAAACGATCACCAAATGATAGGATCCACTTCATATCATCATGCAACCATCTTGGTCCATCGATATTGACCTCACTTGCTCTTCACCATCTCATGGTCTATCAACACCAAGTGTTGCTCAAGCTTCACCGTCTCATGGTCCATCACTTCAAAGATTGACTTGCCCTTCGCACATCTACCGGTCCATCGAGCCAAGCCTCATCTTGATCTTCTCCATCTCGGTCACATGACTCCATGTCATGTCACATATGCAATTAAGCTTCTCCATTGTACACTCACCTATGGACTAATTTTCTGTGTATTTCACATAATCCACATTAGTCCAACCTAAAGTTGTCACTCAGTTGCCAAAATCACATAGGGACCTTTCATCGATGAGGGGCCATAGGGGACGGCGGGATCCACACCAGCGGAGCAGGACCGGGCGGTGAGGAGCCAGAGGCACATCACGACGGCACGCCCGCGGAGCAGGACCAGGTGGCGGGGAGCTAGAGGCACATCGTACTGGCGCGCCGAGGAGCAAGCACGCGTGGTGGGGCGCCGGTGGAGCAAGCACGCGCGGATGAGGGCTGTGCTATTGGCCCAGCAGAAATGGGGCCTAGAGGTGAGATTCTGTTGACCCAACAAATATCGGGGCCTGGGTAGGGGCCCTGTTGGAGCACATTTTTTGACCTGAGACCCTATATTTAGTTATGGGGGCTCAAGTAGGGGCGCTGCTAGAGTTGCTCTTAATAGTTGCAACCAGTAAGAACGACTGCCGCATAAGAAAAAAGATACTACATGAAGGAAATCTATGCAACATGAATAAACTCAATAGCAACAGATAGTTACTTCTTCTTGCAACAATTTTTCCTTAGATGATTGGAGATTGGAGATTGGGTATTTTCCACATATATTTGTATTTATCGTTGACTTATTTTCAGGTGCGGAGTGGGACGTAAGAAGCGCAAGCAACCCCTGCCCCCCACGACACACACATGAATACATGAATGTGAAAATCGCCGTTGAATTTTTTAAAATTTCCTTTTTTGCAAATCAACTATACATCTTAAAAGTTGCTGCTGCACAGAGTGGACTGTACACTTTAAAAGTGGCTATGAAGTGAGCCCTTTTAAAGTGTATAGTGAGTGTGTAGCTATAGAAAATGGCTACATAGTGCAGTAGGCTATCTCACAAATCTTCCCATAATCTTGTTGCCTATACTCCTTGGTCTTGAGCTCCACCAAGTCAATCTTGTTCTTCACTGATAACCGAAGGCGCTGAAGTGGCTTGGCAAGGATGTCCACAAGCTGTCTCTAGTCTCGACAAACTCGAGGATGACCTATCCTCCATCGATGCAATCGTGAAGAAAATGAAACTTGACATCATTGTCCTTGCTTCTGTCATAGAGGACAGGGTTCTTACTGAGGGCGATGGTGGGCTGATTGTTCACCAACAATAATGTTGCCAAATGAGCTTCCTCACTAGTTAGATTTCCGAGAAAATGGCATAGCCAAACCGCATGGCACGCCACTATAGCCCCTATGATGTACTCCGCTTCGCACATAGACAACACCGCCACCATCTACTTCTATAACTGCCATAAAAGCAAGACTGGACCAAGGAATACGAGCACACCAAAGGTGTTTCGTCACCCATCAAAGTCGCCTACCATGTTTGCATCACTGAATATTGTGAGCCGCAGCCCACCTTCATCATATCGTCGCTCTTGAGTAGTGCCTTGCTAAGAACAGTGCACCATATCCCACTTTCACCGCCATGCTTGGCAAAGACGATCCATGATCCACCATTTCCTTGATGTTAGTGTTGATGTGGAGCAGCCGCCGCTACACCGACTGACATACCCAACCACAAACGTGATGTTCGACCGGGTATGAGTCAGATAGCATAGCCCACCGACGATGCCCCGACAGCGCGTCACATCCACCTTCGCCATGGTGGGGTGCTTTGATAGCTTCAGCCTTTCCTCCATCAGAGTTGTGCATGACTTGCAATCTGCCATGCCATTGTGCTCTAGTAGCTTCCGCACATAGGCACATTGTGTCAAGGAGATGGAGTCACTCCCCCTCCCCTACTTCACCTCAATGCCGAGGTAGTAGGAGAGCTGGCCGAGATCATGTGGAACTAAGCCGCCATATCGCACTTGAAACTCTCGATGTTCTCCGCACGTGCTATGGTGACTGGTGATGATGATGTCATCCACATACATGTCAACGACGAAGTCCTCCTTCCCTAGTTGCTACATGTATAGTGCATGCTCCATTGTGCGACATGTGCTAGCTTAAATAACACCCATTTCATGTCCAGGTGGCGATCGTGCCAATCCTTGGCAGCTGCAAGCAGTAGGGGGACAAACTCCATGTGTGCCAGACAATAAAGATTCCTCAAAGTTGATGGGTTGTGGAAGAAGTCATGGGACGAGGCATGCCTTGTACTTATCGACAGTGCCACGCTCGTCCCGCCTCACATGTACACCCACTTTAGCCCGATCGGACCATAACTTGAAGGTGGATAAACAAGCATATCTCATTGCCCTCAATTTCCTTCACCTCCAAGGTCATCAGCCTCCAATGGGCATCCCACTTGGCCTACACAAAACATGGGCGGCTCCTTTGCACTGACCTCCTAATCACCGAGTAGTTGGCTCACCCAGGCTGGTGTAGCCAGGAGCCGACAAGGTTGTCCATGGTGTGGAAATGCACCACCTCGCCTTCCTAGTGTTAACATACTCACCAATGTCGCTCAGAGGATAGGCAAACTCGACCAGTCTTTTAGGAGTTGTCCCTTGTCCTACCGCAGCAGGGAACAGTGGTTGTGGTGGCATGTGCGTGGCTGCTGGTGGAGACTGCAAACCCACACCCGCCATAACATGTCCGGACTTGGTGGCTCACCCGGTGCTGCCACAACCACTGGACCTAGTGCGTCCATGGCAGGCTCCTGATGTGCATGGTTTTGAGGGCCTCCCAAGCTTCCTTGGCAGATTCCTTTGACCAAAGTGGCTCCCTATACTTTGGAGGCATGGCAGATAGGATTGCCCGGCGCCAAGTGGTCTTATTCTTCATCTTTGATGCCCTAGCCAACCGCCTTCTAGAGCTTCTAGGCAGAGCTCGACATTCATGTGCACCCATCAATCACTAGTCGTAGTTTGTGCGGGTGAGCATCGATTAGCCAATTAACCCCACTAACCTCCCGCACTATGCTCCACACAATTGCCTCCTGGCATGGCGTTCGTGGTGGAGGTGGCAAGTACACCCTCAATCCAGCACTATCGTCATCGCCTACGACTCATCACATCTATCGCATGTGATCAGTCTAACTTTGATACCACTTTTTGGTCATTGATCTCCCTGGTAAGCAGCTAGCATACCAGCACCCACACACACTCACGGCTGGAGATGAAGAAAGGGTGAGGACAGTGTGCAGTGTGCACACAGCCCGAGCAGCAGCTATGCAACTCTGAACTTGTAGCAAACTGGACAAAATTTTCCATTGCTAAACAAGATGATATATACACAACTTTAGTCAATTATAGCTACACTTGCTTGCTACTGGTATAGAGTGGACTGTACACTTTAAAAGTTGCTTCTGCACGGAGTGGAATGTACACTGTTGCTATGTAGAAGGCCCCTTTTTAAGTGTAGAGTGGAGAGTGCAATAGATTATCTTACATTGTAGGAGATGTTTGTACCGATGTAGAAATGCATTCTGTCAATTCTGATGTTTGAAAACACTAGTAACAGCTTACACTATCTTCTTCCATACTATTGGCTTTGTCAAGTGCAGATCCATCCCAGCATGGACAGCCTTCTGCAGATCCTCCTCCATGTATGTGTGCTCAATGCGATGATCGAAGAGTGAATTCTGTGGTGTTGTTCTTCATTGCAGATGAGTTCGTCACTTCATAGCCATCCATATTAGGCATCTAAAATCAAAGATGAAATACTATATGTTTCAGAAAATCAGCAGAGCTTTGTGTGTGGGGGGGGTGCACGTAGGCACATGCAGAGTTAACAAGTTTTTTGGTTGAACAAAAACATGGCAATACATTAAGATGACATGTTAGGGCAAGGGCACTATATCCTATACCGAAACATCTGCTTGGTCAAGAGCTTCTTTGAAGTTCACAGCCATGGCTCCACCTTTAGCTACTGTGATAGTTGCTCCAAACTGGTTCAGGATTTTCCTTTGGATTGTTTGTAGCACTACAGTGTCCTCAACCGGCAAGATTTGCATCCCAGCTAACGGCTTATCATCATCTTCAGGCTTTTGTTCCTGAGCCAAGCATGAAGCTTCAGTCGATGCCATGGCAGCAGCTTCCTGCACACAAGTAACAATAACATCTGGCAAATATTGCTGCTAGTTGTTCCCAGCAATCTCAGGACAAACTTAGGAAGACTGCGCTTGTGCATCTGAAACTTGGAGGTCTCTCAGGGTCATAAGGTGATAAGGATAGGAATCTAGGCACTCAATAGCAGCAGGAGAGGAGATTGCCCTTCCTGGGAGGCTCTGATAGGTTAACTCTACTTCTGCATAACTCTAATCCCAGCCGCACTAGTGGTTATATTCTCCATATGCGTGGCTGAAACACTTAATATTATTATTAGCTAATTGATCCTGCACCAGTGCTAGAGGCAGCCGCACACACACACTTACTACAATTATTAGCTAATTGACCATGAGCCAGCACTAGAGGGACCGCACACTCACATTAGCAACTGAGGACACTAGCCACTAGGTAGCCACACTCTTCTTCTTCTTCTTAATATAGTCCTAGACAATAAATGAATCCACAACACTCATTTCAAAGCTATCCTCGAGCTAAGCTAGAACTTAGGGTATGTATTCTTGAACTCATCGAGCAGCTCCCAGGTAGAGTTCGTCGTGCTGTGCCTAACCCGCTGCACCAATACCTCCCAGCGGCCACTATTGATGTGGGCACAGAGATGTCAGATGGCGAGCCTCCATGGTACTTCTTTGGGTACACGACGTGGAAGACATCATTAATGTGTGCCTTAGGCGGAGCTGAAGGTGGTACAAAACAGAGCTAAGGTGCTAGCTTCGCATTCCAATTGTTCTTGATCACTGTGGCGGAGCGCTGGTGTAGGCACAGAAGAACTGCTCCACCTTGTGAAACCAGGAGACCCGATCTGCGCTGTCGTCGTAGCGTGGGAATGAAAGCTTGTGATTGTTGTACTCGCATGGAGGCGGAGGTGGAGGGGCACTGGGCCAGCATCCTTAGCCGCTATAGGAGCCACCAGAGGAGAGCTGGTCCGCTTGCAGCCAGTTGAGGCAGCTCCCTTCATTGTCGTCATGCTTGACGGTGGAGAGTTTGTTGAGGATGGCATCCAGAGCGGATTTCATATTGTCAACCATGGCAGGCGAGAGGATCGAGAACTAACTGATACCAGATCTTAAGGATTGGAATCCTTGATGAATTGGAATGTTTTTATTTCTTTTGTTTAACTCTAGTCCAAGCAGCACTAGTGGTATATTTCCCACATGTGTGGCTGACACACTTATTACTATTATAATCTAATTGACCATGCACCAGTATTAGAGGCAGCTGCACACTCATGAGTGTGTAGGGGACACAACTAGCTAATTAACTGACCAGGCTCTAGCCACTAGGTAGCCGCACTCTTCTTCTTCTTAATAGAGTGATGGCCAACAAATGCGTCCACAAAATAAGGACAGTGAATAGGTGAAACCCACCGGCTTTCGCAGCCCAGCACCCTGAGCCTCCATCTATCATTGTTAGGGGTCTTGATATCCTGTAGCAAAACAACTTTGCATGGGTCCTGATGCTTGATCTTGGAAAGTTTGGTCATCTCATGGCAGATTTCTTTTGGTTCACCACTGGACAGCCCCCCACCCACCCACCCCCATGGCTGACTCTCCTAGGACCATTGTTGTTCATCAACTAGCTCACCATCTCCTTGAAGTTGAAGCACCACCGTCGGTTTTGCCGCGGTCAGTATTGCTCTTTACCTACTCCAAGGCGAAACCTATGAACTCAGCTTGTGGACCTGTGGAACCAGGCAGACTTTGACACTCCAATGCTCTCCAACCATGTCTGCAGGATCCTCCTAGTTTCATACCCATGAACATAGAGAACTCAGTGCACACCCTTCAAGTTGTTGGCTTCTTGAAATGCTACGGCAATGTAATTGGAGTGGTCCAGAGTGCCTGATGGAACCGACAGTCCTTCTATGCCTCGAAGTTGTTGCACCTCGCTTATCTTCAGAAGCATGTTGAACGCGAACCATGTTCCCCTTTCCACAGGCCCTTTGTCCTTGATGCTAATCTCTCCTCCCATCATACTTACATGTGATCAGTCATCAAGATCAAAATAGACCATCCAGTTAAAACCAAAGTATTATAAAGAAACTGAACAGCAGATACATATATGTATATAGTATATTAGAGTAGTGACTTACCACGATTCCAAGCCCCAAGCTTGTGCTGCCATGGCCATTGTTCACCTAAACTAAACATAGTTTTCAAACACATGCATCTTCTTCTCCTTGGGGATCCCAATGCCAGTGTCAACCACTTCAAAGTAAAACTCAACCAAATTGGGGTCATTCTCCACATGATACTGGTAATCTGAACAAGCATCATCACAAGGAACCGTTGCCACTGTGCCATGGGTGCACAAACCTTGACGGAGCATTGATGCTGCTCCCGGTAATCGGCCTAGTCGCCCAGCCACGAAGGATGGCGTGGCCTTCCTCAGTCAACTTGAGGGCATTGCCATGTCCAGGATCTTCTTGAGATGCTTGTCCCAGAGGAGTGCTACACACCTCTGTACCAAGATGTTGCTATGTCCCATACCACATCAACCCCTCACCAGACACCTTCACGTTGGCAATGTCCACCGACTCCTGCAGGACCTCTGCCATGCTGAACTCAGCTTTCTCTAGCTGCAACTTCCCTGATTGATCATTAAAAAAACATTCCCCGACTGCACCTTGCTTATGTCTATAATCGAGTTCAGTAAATCTGCAGAATGTTAAGTTGCACGCACTGACAGGTTCAACTCAAAAGCTTAAGTGACTGGAAAGAGGTGGGCAATGCACTTATACACACTTCAACACCCTCACTCACATTTGTGCCTCTCTCTCTCTCTCTCTCTCTCTCTGGCTACACATTAGTGGGGGTGTTGAAGTGTGTATAAGTGCATTGGCCACCTCGCTTTTGGGTAGAGGTGGGCAATGCAATTAGACACACTTCAAGCTTTTGGGTAGAGGTGGGCAACGCACTTATACACACTTCAACACCCCTACTCATGTGTAGCCAGAGAGAGAGGCGCAAATGTGTAAATAAAGTAGTGGAGGACTTAAGCTGCCTCTACCAAGATTCGGACTTGAGAACTGTGGCTATGATACCATGTTAAGTTGTATGCACTAAGCAGTTGGGTTGAACCGGTCTGTGCGTGCAATTTAACATGGTAGAGGATGCAAAGCAGGAGAGCTGGTGGGGACTGGGCCCACCCGTGCATCGTAATTCTCAGGGACTTTGGGAGTTTGACTAGTTGTGTCTTCCTTTGCCCCCTTCCGCTACCCAGCCATGAACTGGTTGGTGTGTGCAACTTAACAAGTTCCAAGAGCGAGTCATCCCAAAAGCTTAAGGGATTGTGAAGAGATGGACAATGCACTTATACACACTTGAACACAGAAAACATCAATGAACATAACATGCTAGGTCTGAATTAAAGTTGTTCTACATATAATATATCTCCTGAAACAAAATTTCTACGATGATCATCTCTACAACTAAAACATGAGTAGGAAACTCATTGACTTGGCTAATCTCACGCTCTCGCTTGCTCGCCCGCCCACGCGTCCCTTCGCGAGATCCTGCCTCCAATCAGCTTCGTCTCCCTCGCGAGATCTCATGATCCGAGATCTCCCTTGCCGCCGCGCCCACGAACGCCCTCGACACTGCACCACCGCTCATGACTGCCACGGTGCCAGCCCCATGCGCTCGCCCGCACTAAGTCGCTGCCGCCTCCTTTTCCTCCCAGTCGCACCCACGCCGTGCCCGCCATAGCCGTTGCGCCCACACATCTTGCCCACGTCGACGCCTCCTCGCACGTTGAGTGATTGTGGAACTATGGGTTCCTATTCAATTGGTTATGGATGCGGTCCGGTTTAAGATGGAGATGGAGGACGATGGGGACACAGATATGGAGATGGGGCTAGAGCTCGGGAACATGTTGTGGCTTGAGGTCGCCTGCCCTACTCATATGAGGACCATGGTGAGGAGGAACGTCATGCAGCATCTCGGGTGGCGAGGAGGCGAGCAGCCCCTGCAGCATCTCGGGTTTCCAAGTGAGTTGTAAGCTACATTCTACCTGCTGTGTGTTTGTTAAAATGACTTCCCTTAACTAGATGCTAAATCAGCCCTCTTGATTTAGAATACATGTTTGTGCCAGTTCACCTCTCCGGCTCCCATTAACTACCATCTCCACTACATGCGTTAAGTGTCATACTGTCAAGATGGCATATTCAGATTCCGTGGAATACACTAGCGAACCTGTAGTTAAGGGCCATACTGTCAAGATATCATCTATTATATTTTTTAGTATCAGGTAGAATGAATATGAAAACAGTATCCAGCAAAGGTACACATATACACAAACATAAGTATTGAATTTGATCTAATTCAAAACATCACTCAGTGGTTATGGTTTAGTACATATTTATTTTTTACTGGAGGGTCCAGACCGACGTCTCATGCCGTTAGTGTCAGTAGGAATATGTAGTGTTTGCAACTGTAACCATGGGCAAGACACATCGAAGGTGGCCCTGGGAGAGGAGGCTGACGCAGTATGAACCTGGAAAGAGGTCTAGCAAGCAAGGTCGCTCACCTCTTAATCATGGAGGACAGCTGTGATGGAGGAGAACCCAATCTATGAGCTCACAACGGTTAATGTGATTGGAACAAAAATACACCTCTCAAGGCACTTCTGATTTTTTTGTACTAATTTTAAGAAATTAACTAGAGTATACTATTTATGGTGCACTGTTTCAGTGGAGGTGACATTTTATGATGCATTGAGCATTTGTTTCAGACTCCACAATTTTTTTATTGAAACACTATTTTATTTGTGGCATTTGAAGAAAACAATCATTGTGATTAGTACCGATCATGATAGACCTTACCTGTCAAACTAAAATGATACTATGAAACCACTTATATTTTGACAGAAAGACGATCTTGGAAGAAGGAAATAGTAATGCACTGCATTCACCCTTTAGCACGGTTGGCACTAGGAGATCGTCCAATGAGCCACTGTACTGTTTTAACCACGTTATAAACCCTACCCGCTATATGTTTGAGTTGAGAATTGATTTTTTAACTCCTAATTTGGTAAGGGACTCGCTATATTATGGACATGCATATTGTGCCATGTACCCATTGTAGGTATTGTTTGGATGCTCATATATCTCTCTCAATCCATGTGGGTTGGAGTGGTTTGGTGTGGAATTTAGTTTAAACACACTCCAACACACATAGATTAAAAGGGATACATGAGCATCCAAACATGCTGGTAAATTTATGTTTTTGCTTGCTTCCCCGCATGGGTATGTTGAAATATGCATGGGGCTATTTCTCATGTTGTTGTAATGTTGGAAAGGTAACAATAGAAGTTTTTAAACTCACAAGAACATATGCGATGTTCCTTCTCTAACGTTTTTTTTCCTTCGGCATAAGTAGGTCAGATTGCAATCCTGCAATGGCAAGGCAGAGGGAACACAAGACATGAGTACATGAGTATGGTGGGGGTGCTCCGTTCGACAAGCAAACATGTGGACCTAGGGTTAAGGAGACTGGTGTTGGTATGGAATTTGTCGTATATGAGAACCAATTAAAATCTCTGTGTATCACTTTATTAAGAGTGAATTTAGACTTTTGGTATCATCTACCCCGGAGCTTTTTGGAGAATGACAGACACATTAAAACTTGAATCATCCATGTATTATTTTGTTCCCATTGCAACGTACGGACACGATCTTAGTAGTATAATATTTACTTAAATTATAATGTTAACATATAAGGTAACTAGCCCTGTTTGACAGATAATCTGTAGTTTGATTGCTAATGAAACACCTACAAACTCCGTCCTGTTGCTGTCTCCTTTTTTAGTAGAACGTTTTAATTGCTAACCTATATTAGCAGCATTAATCCTTTCTATTGTAGCTAAGAAAATACAGTAGATCAAAAACCCTACATTTTAACTGGTGGATTAGTAAACCATATATAACATCAGATTCGTCGCACCAATATTCCTACTTTCCTAGCTAGACGACGATAAACAAAGCTTGATGGAAATTATTAACTTCATAAGAGTGAAGGATCAGACTAACTGAACAGCTTGTTGGCGCAGACGCCCATCTGATCGAGGTTTTCCATGATGCCAGGGAGTGACTATGCCTCCGAACGGACATGTCCACGAGGCCGGCAATGGCAGACAGCGCGGACCGGATGTTGTGGCTTGTGCTAGTGAAGGCATTGCTCTTGTTCATGCTCTTGCGCTCCACCTGCTGCAGAACTTCCTTCTGACAGACCAGGTCAGCGTTCAGCGCCACCTCCCGCACCACCGCCCACCAAAGTACCCGCACCGCGAGGATGAAAGACACCACGGTGAACAGCAGCAGGGCGCCCGCAAAGACGATCACAGGGATGCACATCGTCTGGAGCATGTGGCCCTCAATCAGAGAGCCTTTTACCTTTATATCACTAAGAAAGTTGGCTGCTACCTCATGCCACTAAAAAATTGGCTCACACCTACATACTCAAGTCGAACTTCATTTTACCCCACGCGCCACTCCGTCCTTATTCCGTCTGATTTCTGTCGTCTGGGTGCTCTTACATGTGGGCCCGAGCAGTGTATATGTCCATCTTGCCCTTCTCTGTCTCTTTCTCTACACAGTGGGGCCCACATCTTCTTCTTCCTCAGTCGCATCTCCTGGAACATGGCGCTATGGCCTCGTCGCTCCGCGCCCGGCGCCGAGGAGGGAGCGGGAGGGAGTGGAGGCACGCGAGCGCTCCTTCCCCGGCAGCGCCATCCTCCATCCCGCGCGTGGCCTCCCCAAACCCGGTGGCAACATGAGGTGGAGCTCACCGCGGCAGAGCTCGGCCGCCGGTGCCCCTACCCAACCCCCACTGGCGCACCCAGCTCCGCCCTCGCCCCCGCGCGTGGCGTGTCGTGCCGCCGCCGCCGCCCCGTCCCCACCGTCGCGCGGGCCGTCCCGGCGCCGGGGTCGCGGCCGCCGCCACGTGCGCCGCACGGGCAAGAGCCGGCGCTCGCGCTCTGACTCGTGCACGGTTGACTCTACGGCGGCGAGCGGCCGCTCTGCCTCGCTTCCCCCGCCCGCTCCGGCGAGGCTGTGTCCCAGCCCCGGTTAGGCCGCCCCCACCCGCCCCGGCGCAGCCGTCCCCACCGCCGGGGAGCCCTCTACGCCATGATCGCGCCCAGGGCTTCCTTCTCCACCGGCGAGCCCGCCCCCGACCGCAACCCTTCGCGCCATGGCTGGCCCTGCCCCGGCGGCGTGAGAGGTCCCGACGCTGGCCGCGGTTTGCACGCTCGCAGGAGCGGCGGTGGTGGCTTTGTTTCCATCGGGAGGAAGAAGAGATGGGGAGGTGAGGGGCTGACGGGTGGGCCCAGCATATAAGTGATAGAGAGGAGAGAGCTGAGTTGGTCTGGGTCCAAGAGAAAGAAGGTTTGGGTCGCTGACAATCGGCCCCCACTATAGGGCAAAGAGGTCATTTTGTTTGTCTACTTGACACCGGCAGAGACGAAACTGGACGGAGTGGCGCGTGGGGTAAAACGAAGTTCGACTTGGGCATGTAGGTGTGAGCTAAATTTTTAGTGGCATGAAGGTAGCAGCCAACTTTCTTAGGGATATACAGGTAAAAGGCTCTCAATCAGATGACAGACGGCTTCAGGACCTAGGAAAGCATGCATGCATGTGTTAGATCCAGTAGTGGTCAACGAAAAAGATTTAAGATGTGGCGAATTAGATAACATAGATAACATATATAGAATTTAAAAATTAATGTTAACCAAGCAGACTATGCTTGTATTAGAATTGCCCTTGCCAACAAAATATAAAACTGAGTTAAAGTCAACCAAACAGGACCTAAGGATTTTATTATTATAGGGTATGCTATAAAAGAAAGTGAAACCATTTACCAATGCAGTAAACAATTATAAATTTTCAACATAATTTGGTTTATATAGAGTTGATAAATAATATAATAGAAGTCTTAAATTCAATAACTTACTAGCTAAATCGTTCAAATGTAATACTGATAATTCGAAATATAGGCATCAAAGAAATTTACAATATTACTCGTCTCACATTTTTAGCTTCCACTTTCTGAAGGAGACCTCACTACAGGAAATGCTAGCTTTGCCGACTGCCAAATACTTTGCTGACTGTTTTTTGTCGACACTCGGCAAAGATCTGCCTTTGCCGAGAGCCATGGTGGGCAGTCGGCAAAGCGGGCTTTGCCGAGTGCCTGGATTTGCCGACTGCTAGGCACAAGGCAAAGCCTTGGCTTTGCCGAGTGCCAGACAGTCGGCAAAGCCTGGCACTCGGCAAAGGCTGCCAGTCCTGACGGCATCCACGCCATCACCTTTGCCGTCTGCCACGACGTCAGCAGTCGGCAAAGGTGACAGCCTTTGCCGACTGCCGTCTTGTCTGGCAGTCGGCAAAGATTTTTTTTGATTTTCAATCCCAGTTTTTTTATTTTGCTTTGCTACAGTAAATGCATTCTAAATTCCAACTTTGGGGCAATTTTGATTTGTTTTGCTATATTCCGTTAATTTTTTCTGTTTCTTTGAATTTTTTCGGCAACTCCAGATTTGAACTGCAGGTACATGAAATAATGGAATCCGGTGATTCAAAAAATGATATTCATGATGTTTGGAGCATGTTGAGGCCGTATGCAGGGCCTCGCATGAAATTTCGACCGTGTTGGTGTCGGAACACGCCGAGTCACACGCGTGAAAAGTGTTTTTAAATTTTATAAAATCCAAACGGAATCCGAAAATGATGAAACTTGACGACATGTCTTGCCATCGCATGTGGAGGCTATGGTAAAAATTTGAGAAAGTTTTGAGCAAGTGGTGACGTCGGATGCCTAAAATCTAGACATCACCACATGTAATAAAATCCTTTGCCGAGTGCCACGTCGGCCAGCACTAAGCAAAGGCCTCTTTGCCGAGTGCCGTGTGGGCCAGCACTCGGCAAAGGCCTCTTTGCCGAGTGCCGGCTCTGGCTCTCGGCAAAGAATAATTTTTTTTGTTTTTTCTTCCTTTTTTTTGTGGGCCTTGATACAGTAAATACATCACAACTTCAAAAGTTGGGACAATTTTGACTTTTTTGCTATATTTCTTCAATTACTTTTGTTTCTTTAAAGTTTTTTGACAACTCCAAATTTGAACTGCATGTACATGAAATAATAGAATTTGGTCATTTAAAAGATTGTATTCATAATATTCAGAGTATGTTGAGGCCGTATCCAGGACCTCGCATTACGACCATGTTAGTGTCGTAACATGACGAGTTACATGTGGGAAAAGTGTTTTTAAATTATATAAAATCCAAACGAAGTCCAAAAATGACGAAACTTGTCGAGGTGTGTTGTCATCGCATGTGGAGGCTGTGGTAAAAACTGAGAAAGTTTCAAGCAAGTTGTGACATCACGTGCCTAAAATCCACGCATCTCCACGTGTGATCACAAGGTGATCACATGTGGAGATGTCTAGGTTGTAGATATCCGACGTCTCAACTTGCTTCAAACATTCTCAAATTTTTATCATAGCCTCGACATGCTATGACAACACACCTCGATAAGTTTCGTCATTTTCGGACTTCGTTTGGATTTTATATAATTTATAAACACTTCTACCACACCTGGATGGTCGTTTTTCGTGGACAAGGCGTGTAAAAGTTTGGGTGAGTTTATGGACACGGCCTCAAAATACACTCTCCAACGTGAATACCATTTTTTGAACGGCTACGTCTCATTATTTTATGCACCAGCAGTTCAAACTTGGATTATCGTGAAAAATTCAAGTAAATGAAATAAATGAACAAAATATAACAAAATATTATAAAAAGACCCAAATTCGAACATGTGCTTCAATACAATATACTTGGGCTACAGAAAAAGTTTGAAATTAAAATTCAAAAAAAATCAAATCTTTGCCGAGTGCCATAACTGACACTCGGCAAAGAGGCTCTTTGCCGAGTGCCTTCGACGTGGCACTCGGCAAAGGTGCCCTCTTTGCCGAGTGCCTTCGACCTGGCACTCGGCAAAGGTGCCCTCTTTGCCGAGTGCCGCCTACGTGGCACTCGGCAAAGTGCCCTCTTTGCCGAGTGCCGCTGAAGTGGCACTCGGCAAAGGCGAGAGTTAAAACACCGCCCACCCGCCTGCGTCTTATCCACTCTCCCTCCCCCTGCGCCGCCGGCCCCCTCCCCCCGTGCCGCCGTCCCCGCCGCCCTCCCCCTCCCCCCGCGCCGTCGCCGCCGGCCCCCTCCCCCTGCGCCGCCGGCCCCCTCCCTCCCCCCGCGCCGCCGAAACCGCCAC
>CM041642.1:32026465-32045930 GCA_023333625.1 Bothriochloa decipiens
GAAAAAAAATTCTTTGCCGAGTGCCGAGCTGGCACTCGGCAAAGAAATTTTCAAAAAAAATAATTTTTTCTTTGCCGAGTGCCGCCCCGTCAGCACTCGGCAAAGCCAGCCGTCTTGCTGACGGCGCCACGTGGCTTTGCCGAGTGCTGACGTGGCACTCGGCAAAGGCCTTGCCGACTGCATGCCACGTGGCACTCGGCAAAGCCGCCTTCGCCGACGGTTTCTTTGCCGACAGCCCTTTGCCGACTGCCACGTGGAATTGCAGTCGGCAAAGCCTTTGCCGACTGCATTTCTGCCTTTGCCGAGTGCGCTTTGCAGTCGGCAAAGAGAGCGAACCCTGTAGTGCTTGTTTCTGGAGATGCAATGTCTATGTTTTCCTACATAATTGAACAATTCTAAAAGAAAGAGCAATGTGTATATCAGTAGAGAAACTAGTAGTAATCACAATGCAATGTAACAAGACTCACATGCGATGACACGATCATATATATCACATAAAAAAACTCATATGATATTTATCTTCTAATATTAATATTGGGCAAACCGCGAACTAGTCTCTAATCTAGTGACGGTGATCTAACTAATCGTCCTAATACACATAGTTTATTGATGAGTATAATTATCTATGCAGTGTTTTAGAAAAAAAAAATAGATGAATCAGCCGCAACACACGTGATGGTGGCCTATATGTCTTGCTCATCGTCCCTGTCGGCACACATGATGGCCTCTATACCTTGCACGTCCAAAGTGACAGACCCATGAAAAATTTGTAGCTGAGGCGAACAATAGAGTTATAATTTAAGAAAGGGCCACATAGCAATCATAAAAATTATAGCAAGACAATGAGCGAATAATAATTTTAATGTGATGCATCTAATTTGAAGAATTAATATTTTCGTTGAACCGATTCATTTAAGTATACCAAAAGAAAATTGATTAACATGTAAATTTTATAAGAGAAAGGTCAATTCGTGAAGAATAAGAAAGCCTTGCACATTGATGAAATTACAAGAATATCATATCACTACTAAAGCAGTAAGCACATTTAGTTTTTGGTTTTGGCCAATAACCTATATATATATATATATATATATATATATTCTTCTCCGGTTCTTGTGGCTACATTTTGACCATGAGTGCTTGGGCTGCCACATGAGCCCCCCAAAACGAACTTGTAAAAATAGTTCTTCAAATATACTCAAAAGCTACTTGTTATGCTATTAACGATTAAACTAGCAGTAATTTTTATTTATATAATAAAAAAAGGCAATAATCAAGTCGTAACACTGCTCTTGGTATTCTTGTGGACCGTAAAGTTCATATCCTTCAAGGGTCCCCACTACTGCCGGGGGTCTGGCACTTCGACCGTCCGAGGCCCCAAATCAAGCGCCAGGGATTCGATTGGTGGTGTCGCCAGCCCGCTGCCCGCCGTCGCCAAGGGTTTCGCCGTGGGAGATGTCAGCGCCACGCCGCCCAAGGGCCAGTGCGCGATAGGAGGGAGTAGCGTGACGTCCGGAGACTACATGTTGGGCTGCTGGCCCATGAGACAGCCCAACGACACCAGACCAGTACACATCGGGTATTAAAGCTAGTCAATCTTCAGTAATTCCTATTTAGTTGTGACTAAACAGCATAATTCTAAAAAAAGTTGTGACTTAACAGCATTAGATTAGTTGAAGAAAAATTGTTTTACTTTTTGCTAAAAAATTGTTATATACCTTTATTAAATGCCAATGGAGAGGCAGACGGTTGAGGGAGGGGGTATCTCTATAAATTGTATATTTTATTAGTAGCTTTTAGCAATCCTTGGCTACTTTAGTTTCAAAAAAAAACACTAAACTTTAGCAGTCATTTTAGAGGAGTTGTTTGCCATTTTAGTACATAAAAGTGACTAAACTTTAGTAGGGGCGAACTAAACAGGCCTTTAAGCCAAGAGAAGCCCAACGATGGATGCAAAGAATACGTCGGCGGGCGCTTTGCTTTGCTTTCGACCTCAGAGAACTCGCCATCATCTTAGATTTGACTCCCTCACTTGAAAATCTCTTGCCCCTCTGAGAACATACCTAATCCCACTAAGAGCATCTCCAGCAGTTTCATAAATCCGCATCTCGTCCCAATAAAATTGTCAATATTAGAGGTTGATGATCACTTTTCCCAATAACCTTCCTTTTTTAATGGCCACAAAAGAAAACCACACATCTCCCCTCAAATGAAGAGAGTTACATCTCCCTGATAAATTGGGGCCCACCCTAATTGTCATTGTTGTTTCCTCCCTCTCGCCTCTACCATGTCCATGGCCACTGCCGCCACTCGCCAAGAGGCGGTCAACTAGGACGTGAGATCCACGCGGGCACGGGGCGGCGCCAGGCCATGAGCTTCATGGTTGTCGCCGCGAGAGAAAGAGGGCGCCCGCCATCGGCCCTCGTGCACGAGAAAGAGCGGGCCGCGACTAAGGATGAGAAGCTCCATGGTTGTGCGCGAGGAGGGTCTGATGTCGATGTCCGATGAGGGAGAAGTTGAATCGAGGTGAGAGAAAATAAAATAAAACAAAATAAATAAATCCTTCATGATTGGTGGGTCCCATGTTTTGGGAGGTTATCGGTAATTTGCTGCATCATCTTCCCTCAATAGTTGATGGACCTGTTCAATATAGCTCACAACAGCTATGAAGCTACTGTGAGCTATTTTTTTCAAAGACTTTTTGCCAAAACAGCTTCATGCATGAAGCCGTTTTTCTTATTCTCTCGAAAAAAGATGAGTTGGGATGAAACTGGAAAAAAAATTAGCTTATCCTAGCTCTCTCCCTCATTTCTATATTGCATTGTTGGTGAAGTTGTTTTACCAAACACTTATTTTTTTAAAAAAAATCTTGGTAAATGAAACTGAGTTGTGACTGAGTTGTGCCAGATGAGGCTATAATATTGGGGTTACCCCAACGTAGCGCCATGTCAATCAAAACCGCTTAAGGAGATAAATCAGATAGGTTCTAATTGAGTCAGATAAATTGGACTCGCGATAGTTGAAGGAGGTCATATGAACATTTTCCTTTTGTTTTATATTTCCGATTACTTTTTATAAACTATTTCCGGTCACTTAAATGGACATTAACACACATACAAGACAAATCATGAAACTCAACATGAACATACCAGCCCTGTAACCCAACCTTTCAGGGGAAAGTCATCCACAGAGAACCATCACTATATATATTCTTCAACAGTTGGATCTAGCAGCAAACAGCGACACATTTACTTTTAAATTTCTTGATGTACAGTTTATCTTACAAGCCACAATACTCTTTTTCAGCATTTTCTCTACCTTGTGACAGGATGAACCCCGACCCAGCCAACATCTGCTCTCTGAGATTCTTGATAGCCAGATACCTCTCTTCATCATGATCCAAGTTCAGCATTCCGGTGCTACACCCTTCTGCCCAGTCTCCCTCCAGTTCTTTATCCATATCCTGAAAGCTTTGCTCTAAACGCCACGAGTTCAGGCCATCCATCCCTCTATCGGAAAATGATTCATGCCTTGATGCGATCCTCTGCCTGCCTTTTGAGGAAGGAGTGTAGCTCCAGGTGTAGGTCCTGTTGATGCCATCGACGTTCAGCTCAATCGAGTGTATATCACTTCCTTCTGATGCACCATCTTCGCTGCAGTGTTCACCATTTCTGTCAGGAACTACATCAGCTGGAGAGGCGCCATTTTCAGATGCATGGGACAGTTGCATTGGATCATTCAGTGGTTCCTGCTCTTTCATAGTATCCAGATAAGCTTGGAGTTCATCGCGCAGCTGATTAACAGCTGCATTTTTCTCCTCAAATTGAAGCCATGCTTCTAACAGCTTCATCTGAACCCTTTGTTCACGCCACTCATCTGCAAGTTGAAGCATCTCACGCTCTTTCTGGAGCTCTTCTTGTGCCTTCTCGGTTTCTCTCTTCAGTGCCTGCACCTCAGCTTTGTCCTCATCAATGCCTCTGATTAGCTCGTTGCAGATCTTCTCAACTCTTCCTTTAGATTTCCTTTCCCTTTCAAGTTCTTTTGTCACTGCCTGCAGTGAGGCTTCAGTGTTGGCTAAGGCAATGCTCAAATTCTTGTTTGCCTTCTCTGCTCTTTTCCTTGACTTCTTCTCAGTGTCTAGCTCTGAAACTATAAATTGGAGAGCATTTGCAACCTTCTCCTTTTGTTTAACCTTCCAAGATTCCATTTCTTCTGTAAGTTGCTTCTTTAAGCCCTCAATTTCATTGGAATCAGATATCTGTTCTTTGATTAGCTTTCTAACATGAGAACGTGCAACATCAAGCTCTGAACGTAGAGCAGAAATGAGTGATACAGTTGACGGATGGAGTTCTCCAGGTCCCCATATGTGGGCAAGTACTTTTAACAGCTCCTTAGATGCAATCAAGCTGTTCTGCAGATCCTGTAGGTTCACTGTTTTGTCAGGGCATCTTGAAATATCATCTTGAGAGAATGTACCAACCTGAAATAGATTCACAAAGCTTTAGTGCCTTCAAGTGAGAAGTGCTATAATTCACCAATATTTTATCCCTACACAGCAACTAGTGACTGCCATTTCACAATGTTTAGACAGTGTTCAGCAAGAAAGAAATAAATCTTACTGTAGCCATTTATTTTACACAATATTGGTGACAACTCAGTAACTAATGTACACAATTTCTGCATGAAATAACCTAGTACTCATGTACATTAATATTTTGTCAAGCACTCATGACTCATGAGCTATTTCTCAAACTTTGTCAGATTTTTGAAGCCTCCTGATAAAGTTGCTCTTGGTGGATTTTACAGAGTGATCCTGTACACTCAGTAAAATTAAACACCAGTGTTATGTCTTTCGTTGTATTCGTGGTTAAGAAAAAAAGGCAATTTAAGCGCAGATACAGTATTATTAATATCCCTTATCAAAAGAAAAGCAGCATGACTGAAACTGAATCCCTTGCCCCGTAAGAAGAAAAACAATCTAAAACTGAAACACGTGCAAGCCACATAATCAAAGATCTCTGAGGTTGTCCTGGTCCTTAAAGCTCAAGTAATTGTTTTCTAATCTAATATTAGCTTCAACTAACCTTGCAACCATCCAATTTGCCTTCTCAAGGTTCCAAGATTGTTTAACTCTTAGTCTTAGCTAATGTTTTTACACAATACCTAAAAGGCAACTACTACTCAGTAGCTAATCTTCGCTAACAACCTACACAAGCTAGCTCATAGACAGTTGCAGAAGTGGACAAGATGCATGTGCATATCAAAATGTTTCCTTGGAGATGGGCCTCACATTTCCTCAGCTTTTATCTTTACAGAATCAACTTTCACTTAAAGGTGTCTTACATTGGATGACCAAAGTTTTTGCGTTTTGAAGCGAAACATTCCTTTTTACATGCAGCTAGGTAGATGTTATCTAAATTTATAAGTAGCTTCAGAACTCAGCTGTCAGTAATGATGCAATGGACTATTAAGATAACAATTATCAGATGGTCATAGAAATTCTTCCATTGAGTAGTAGAGAAGCATGCCGGATTATTTTGCCAAACCAATTTGTGTGTTGATCTCGAGCAAAGTGTAAAAAGCTAATGACTTGTTTCAAGTTTTATATTTAGTATCATGGGTAGCTTGGAAACTATATAAGACAGCCTATTCAGACAAATTACCCTATATATGGTTTGTCAAATTACTACAAAATTGCAGCTAGTCACTTCAATAGTGACTCAATCAAGAAACTATATAGTTTTAGGCGTTAGCTAAGCTTTCCTGTTTACAAAATGCACTTAAAGGTGTACTTCATTGAAGGAGGAGGTCAAAAAGGTTTCACTTTTCAGAAGTAAAACATTCCTTTTTTTACATACAACTAGGCCGGCATTGTTCAAATTTATAAGTAGCTTCAGAACTCAGCAGTTAGCAGCTATGCAGCCCACTATCTAGATAACTATTCTCAGGTGGCCATAATAATGCTTCCTTGGACTTGGAGGCATGGAATAGCATGTCAAACTCATGGAAACCACATCTTGTGTACTACGTTGGAATAAAGCACTCAAAATATCGCCCTTCTGAAGCTAGAGCTTTATTTTCTTACAATTAATTAGCTCCTATGGACTATCAAAAGCTCGAGGACTTCACTTTTTTAAAAATAATAGCAAGGGAACTCACCCGACTTAGAGCCTATGTAAGTATGCAGGCAGTTGCCTTAATTTTCTTTGGTTATCATTTCACTTCGACACTCAACTAAACCAGTCATCAGTTTGCTGCTGAACATAAAGCAACCACATGTCCCAATCACAACATAATACGGGCTAACCCTGTTCAACGGTTTAACAAAACCGTCTACCGGCCCGTAACCGGACAAGGGGAAACCACCATCGCGGTTACAGAGCGGCTTGGGTTGCAACCCGCGTACCCGGCGCAAGGAATTTGGGGACTTCATCTGGTCACGGTTAGAACCACCGAAACCCAACGAAACCCGGGAAACAAAGAAGTCGCTGGCGCAGACTCGCAGATGCAGCATTAGCGCCGAGCGGGGCAGCGGCGGCAGGCACGAGCGCGAGACCGAGAGCAGTGGCGGCCATGGGCGTGATCGCGAGCGCAGCGGCAGCGGCCACTGGCTCAGGCGCGATGGCGGTGAGCGCTCCAATGGCGAGCCCGGCGGCGGCGGGCGCAAGCACGAGACCGAGAGCGGTGGCGGCCATGGGAGAGAACGCGAGCGCGAGGGCGACGGCGGTGGCTCCGGGCACGGGCGCGACGGCAGGGAGCGCTCCAATGGCGAGTCCGGTGGCGGGCGGCGAGCGGCAAGCGGCAAGCGGCGCGCCGGTCTCGAGCCCGACGGTGGTTGGCTGGAGTGCAGCGCCGACGAGCGCTGGGCAGTGGCTTCAATCGGGACCACTGCTTCTCCTCGTCGTCAGCACTCAGCACGCCCACCTCCTCCGCTCAGTCGTCTGCCGCAGCAACCCTGTCCATTGTGTGGCTATGGCAACGCCACGGCGAAACCGCGAAACCCGTTGAAACCATTTGAACCAACCCGACCCAGCGACTCCTCGAACTTGCTTCGAAACCGCCAGAAACCAACCCAAGCCGTCCCCGTATGCTACACAGCGGTTTGGGTTGGAAATTACCCATTAACCGGGAAACTCGGACCATGTACAGGGTTAATACGGGCAGTATAGTGCACAGAAGTTTTTTAAAATGTTCCTGGCAACCATTTTCTGGACGAAAGCCTCCACATAGGACAGAATTGAACTTATTTTGATTTGTAAATTGTAAAAAGCTTTGTCAGAGACAAACACGACCGAGTGCACTAACCAAACAGAATATTCAACAAAAAAACCAAAACAATATTTGCTCCAACGGAACAAATACAACGACAAACAAGAGATTTAATCCAAGATAGAGTAGTTGCTGATTTCCTTACCTCCATTGCGCTGCCGTTGCTCATCATATCTGCCGAAAGCCACCGAGCATGGCCGTTGCGCCGACTTCCCTTACCATCAGCCTCCAAGATCTTGCTCTTACTTCTTGATCTCTTGGACACCTAAAATTCATCAGAACACCAATTGATCAACCACGCAACAGAGCCGCCAATTGGGACAACAGCAGAACATCAGAGCACCCACCTCCGTGGAGGCGCCGCTCCACAGAACCAAGCTCCGGCGCGCCGCCGGCGCCGGCGCCGCCAAGTCCCCTTCAAGCAGACCGCTGTCCATGTTCTGCCAGAACGCGTCGACGAGCCTCCTGGCCGACGCGGACGGCCGCGTCCCGTCGGCGAGGCGGTTGCCGGCGCCACGGCAATGCCGGCTCCGGGACGACTCCGACATGTCCCCGCCCGCGCTGGTCCGGCGCCGCGGCAGCAGCACCGCGGGCCGCCTGGACCGCAGCCTCCTCCCCGCCGCCGGGTCCGAGCCCCCCGACGACGACACCGCGCGGCGCTTCCGGATCTTGTTGGCCAGCCTCACTGCCGCCGCGGCGGCGGCAGCCTCGTCAGCAGCGGCTCCGTCCTCCGAATCCCACCTCGGCATTGCAAGCTGCCACGATTCTTCTTGCAGCCTCCTTGTCCTGCTCACCAACACCAACCAGGAAGAAGCAGAGAGCAATGCGAGTGCGGTCAGTGCTCAGTGTCACCGGTGCCACTGATGCGGTCAAGAAGGGGTGATGCCTATGATGACAAGACTGTCACATCAAACCGATCAAAAGGGAAAAGAGAAACAAGGCGAAAGCAAAAGAGGTAAAGGATGGAATCGATGATGCAGCTTTAAAAGAAGGAATAAGAAGCAGGGGACGGAGGGGAGCAAGAACTGGCGAGCAAAAGAGGATGGATGTGACCATCACACACACAGGCGCACTTTTATTAAGGAGAGAGCGCCATTGGGATTTGGGAACTGTGACGTGCCCGAAAATTCAAACGCCAAAAATACCAGCTTTTAAAAATTTTTCTAAAGTATATCAATGTTTGGTGATCGTTGTGTAGAAAACCTGCTTGTAGTCGTACGAGTAGCACCTAAGATTAGCATGAACATCACATTTAATTTTCCAAAGTTTGATTTGCTTTTTAATTGATTTTATGTGATGATCAATAAAATCAAACAACTTATTATCGCATGTATAAATATGTGTCGACTAACCTCGAAAATGGATCCATCATGACTATGAGACCCTAGTAGACCTACCATGATGTGTACACCATGGTCACTAACCTCTCTAACATGGAATCATGACTAGATTGATTGCTTGGTCAAGAAATAGAAATGGAAAAGAAAATAAAAAATGGAAAGAAAAAGAAAAGGGAAACCAGCCCAAGGCCAGCAAGCAGCCCAGCGCCGGCCTATTACCTCTCTGCACGCTCGCGGCCCGTCCGGCCTGCTGCACGCGCTGCCCATTCAGCCCAGCAAGGCGACAGCGCGCCCGCCCACCTGCCGCCTTGGCCCAGCTGCAACGCGCGTCGCAGCCCAGCACGGCCAGCCGGCCCAGCAAGGCGGCCCGCCAGCGTTGCCCGCGCGCTCCCGCCGCCGCTCTCGCTGACAAGCGGAGCCCCCATGTCAGCTGCCTCCTTTTCCCACATTTGGCCGCCGTGCGTCGCGTCCGTCGTGCCAAAAATGGTCATGGCCGCGCGATGCCATCCGCCGCTCGCCCGTGACTTGATGTCGCGCTCTGATGCCGTCCATTCCGTTCGGCCGAGCAGCGCAAAAGCCCTAACCCTAACTGCGACCGCGTCCCGCCCTAGGATTGGCATCTGCCATCCTTGCCGTCCGCCATGGCTACCGGCCGCTATAAGAAGGGGAGCTCCGCGCGCTAGGGTTTCCCAAGTGTTGCGCAGCCATTTGACATCGGCCGCACCACCGCTAACCTGTCCAAGCAAGAAGAGGAGAAGAGGGAGGCGAGGAAGAGCTGCTGCTGCTGCCGGAGCCGAACCCGCGAGCACCGCCGACGTTGCTGCGCGAGCCACCGGAGGAGGAGGAGGGCCCAGAGCCCCAGTGCGCCCACGCCGTCGCCCTGCGCTTCTTCCTCTCCACCAAGCTCTCGCCTGAGCCGCCGGCACCGTCGACTGCGCAGGTGAGCTCACCCGCGCTCCACTCCATGGCCGTCGGCCAGCACAACCTCCACGCTCCCACGCTCCCGTCCGCCGTAGGCGTCATTAACCACACCGTAGAGCCCGCCTTGGCCTGGGACATGTTCCTGGCAACCTCTCATGGGCCGGCATGAACCACAGGGGAGCTTGGCACCTTTGCCAGCTCCGGTTCGCCCGGACCCCGGCCGCCAGAGCGTCGCCGTGACTCTCGCCGTCACGCGCGCTCCGCCGAGCCCCGCAAGCCTCGGAAGATAGGAAATGGAGGTCCCAGCTCCTCCAATTGGGAAGGTGAAGGCCAAGATGGAGCTCCAATGGGAGGAATCACCGCCGCTGCTGAGAGCCGCCGTCCGCCGCCGCCGTCCGATGGCCGCCATGCTGGGAGCTCCTTTCCTCAAATTGAGAGTGCATCCGCGTTCGCCGTGGCTCCACGAAGCTAGGACCCGAGTCAAAGCAACCTCCTACGCGCCATAGCACCCTGCAGCTGCGGCCTCGTCGCCGCCCGCCGCCCAAGCCCCGTGAGACCGCACGGACCCCGCCGCTGCACCAGCCTAGCCTTCGTGCCCGCTTAGCCGCACCTCAGCCTGGCCAGCACCGCCCTCCGCCGCTGCTCGCCCATTCGCTGCCGGCGAATCCCGGCCGGGCTGCCGCACGCACGAGGCAGAGCAGAAAGGGGAGGGAATTTTCCTTGTACCCGTGTGGACCAGGTCCGCCACGTGGACCCAGCCAGCCAATCGCGCAGCGCCACCTAGCCACCCTGTCTCCGGTGCACCGTGAGCCGGGTCTATGACCGAGCCCAGTACCAGCCCAGACCGCCACGCGGCCTACCTCCCTGCTCGACACGTGTCCGGGCCAGGCCGGCCCAACCCGGCCCAGATCCGGCCCTGCCCAGGCCCGCCGAGGCCCGGTCTGCGTTGACCGTTGACTGGTCAACATTGACCGTTGACCTGGCCCCACCTGCCAGTGACCGGACTCATGGATCCCACCTGTCAGCCACTAACCAAGTTCGCCGTCAGTGCTGACGCCAGCATGACGTCAGCCCTGCGCCAGCTCCACTGTGCCCGCGCACCACGTGGCCCAATCAGAAGCCGCCTTGTGTCTGCCTCTGGTTAATCTGCCCTTTTTCTTTTTTAGAAAATAGAATAAACTTCGAAAATTCATAACTAATTCATACGAATTCTGAAAAATATGAACCAAATGTCTAAATTTTTATAAAAATGAGCTCTACATCATAGGCTTATGTATGAGTGCATTTGAAGTTATTGAATTTTAGTGCTTCTTTGTGTTGACTCTATAGGAGCCGCTAACGCGGCTATTATGTCTCGTTTCAGAGGAGAAGCAGCTTGAGGAGGACGACTACGAGTACAAGGAGGAGCTCGGTGATGACTTCGCAGGTGCCACACCCCACCCAACCTCGTAGATCCTATTACGCATGGCATAATATCTAGTTTGCTAGTGCTTTATTTATGAATATCACCTGATGATAGGTTGCATGGTAGATTTGCTTGATGAGCCTTTACCTTGTCAACCTTACTCCTGCACACCTGCTGATAGGCTAGACGCATGCTTATTTACTTATGATGCTTTACTACTATTACGCTTATATCTGCGTGATGTGATGCGTGGTGGAGAGTATGGTTATGTGATTAAGGCACGGGGTGCCACTTTACTCTGGGAGAGTGTTGCATGCGTCTTGGGTGTGTGGTGAGGGTTGAGTCGATCGGACAGGATTCTACGACGAGCCATGTGGGCGAGTCTTGCCGGGGGATGTGTTCTGGGCATTCCCGTGTGAGGTGCTTGTGGCGGGCACATTGTGAGGAATATGGTGATCCCGGAGGTGAAAACCTTCGTGGAGCGAAGCCCCGGGTAGGAGGTGCTATTGTAGCACGGACTGTTGTAGTCCCTAAGAGAAGATAATCCTATCTGATCCCCCTAGGACCTGATATCTCTTGAGGACCGGAACCTTGGGACTTACGTGCTCACCACTCGCTTTTATATGGGCGGGAGACGGGTGTCTGACTAGCTAGGACGGTGCCGCTACTACTAGGTTGATAGTAGATAGTGTCGGGAGGTACGGGCATGGAGACCCACGCCCTCCTTAGACAGCATAGTGATCTCGGGGGCCCGGTACTATGTCTCACAGTCTCAGTGTGCCGGTGGTACCTATCCGGGATGTCCCAGTACTGAGTGGTAGGGTGGCATCGCACCGGTTAAAAAGCAGCCGGAATCAGCTTAGGCGGGGCACCGTCGATGATAGTGATCTTGTGGTTACGGGAGTACACGCTCTGCAGAGTTTACGAATCTATATATATAGTCCACGGGCCACTGGTATGGCTCTTTCCTAAGACCCACGCTTCTCGAGAGTAGTGAGATGAGTCCTTCTATTCTCCCCCTGGTGTTACCCTTCTGGCTGTGAGCCGCTGAGACAGGCTCCGAGAGGGAGTTGGACCTGTCGACTGAGTACGAGAGAGTGAGATGTGTGTGATGGTGATGGAATGGGATGGATATGTGGTTGAGATGGGTTAAAACTTGATGAATTACATTATATAATATTGGTCATTACTTACATAGGAAACCATAGCCTTATATTAGGTCGTTTGATTATATCCTGTGCATCCTACCAAATACTACATAGCAAAAGCAAAGTATAGGGTGGGAGATGTGATCAGTACAAACCGTACTGAAAATTATTTGGCAGGTGAGCCCGACTACGACTATGACGATGAGGAGGAGTAGACGTCTCGTTCCTACGCTCAGGCTTCTTTTGGAGATTTATTGATGCTTCCGCCTTCTGCAGTCGCTTTAGAGGCTGCTACTCTGATGATTCTCGCCAGTATGGCGATGTATTACATATGTAACTTCCCCTAACTGTACTCTTTTTATTCGATGTATGGATCCTGAATCGACTGTTGCGGGATAATAAGTTAATTTGATGCTTAAAACTATTATATTATCTGTTATTCTGTGTATTTTTCTTTCGTGAAAAATTGACGATGTTTCAGAAACCAAGATTCGTTCCCCCGTCTCTCGCCTTTGAACAGACCAGAGCAACGAACCAAACGATAATCGTCTCGAAAATGCGCGAAAAAGGGGCGCTAGGAGAGAAATTTGCAGTGGGGTTGTCGAAGATTAAAATGTGCTTGGTTCGCAAAATGGAAATGGCCAAGAGATAGATACTCCTGCTCCTAAAGAGAAGGAAGAGAAAGGAACAGCTTTCGCAGAGACCGAGGAACACAGAGTTCCAAGGACCCAAGAAATCTACACACACCGACGTCGTGAGTACTGTCCCAACGAAGGTCGGCACAAGCACGAACGTCGGCACAAGCGGGCAAGAGCCTCGAGGTCGCAGAGAAAAAGCATGGGAAACCCAAAGGAAAAGGTGGCAGCAAGAAGAAGAAGCAGCAGCAGCAGGCCAGCATGGAAGAGCTAGCAGAGTGGCGTACCCATTGATGAGCTGCCTGGCGTTCCTGTCCGTGCTCGGTCGATCAGCTGCTGGCTCTGGCCGGTGCTGCCGCCATCATGAGGCTTTGGAGCTTCTGCTCAGGCGCATCGCAACTCGCACGAGTGGGGTGGGGAGATGGAGATGGACGGACGAACGGGGGACAGGGATGATGGGGCGGGCGTGTCAGTGCCGTGTATCGTGTACACGCGTGCGTGTATGTGTCGCCCGATCTGCTCGATCGAGGCCAGCCAGGGCGCGTGAGCTGTCCCTCCCTTCCTCCCTCCTTGCCGAGGGTGGTGCCTCGTATGATTGGAGCTTGTCGGAACGGCTGGCTGGTGGGTGGTGGTGGTGGTGGAGCATGGACGGATGGACGAACGCTACGCCTACGGCCGCCATAAGGGGACTGGGGAGACGAGGGATAGGCAGGCGGGGAGAGTAGGACGGCGGCGTGCGGCGGACTCCTGCTGCGCTGTACGCTCCTGGACCGGGGGGCCCGGGAAGAAGATGGGGACCATGACCATGGCCCATGGGGCTGGCTGCCAGGTTCAGCACATGCGCCGTGCCGTTGCCGTTCCTGTGCCTTTGTTTACCACTGTGCACGTGTAAACATGCTTTTTTTTTTTGACGCCAACCATGCTTTTATTTGATATTTTAGATGCGAAACATGTTCATTGTTTGTAGATGTATCGATTTCCACTCTTATACGTAGTGATGAGTGCAACTCCGTTGTTCCAAATTATAAATTGTTTTAGTTTTGTTTTAAATTTGTGCGTAGCTTGTGAATAAAATAAAATCCCACGAGCTATTCGATGGCATAGTTTTTAATCAGTTTCTTTCAGATCTCGTTGCTTGCGGAGAACTTCAGTACAAAAAATGTCTATCTAGACATTCAAATCATCATTCCTCACATCACGTTGGGTCCAAGTTATTGGTGTGGGATGGTCGTGTTCTTGCTTGCTTGCACCTTTGTGTCATTGTCTCGTTAGATTACGATCTCACAATGAAGTTAAGCGGACTTCAGTTTCGGTAAGATTTCGTACAAATGGTGCCAGTTTAATGCGTGGTCCCTTGATCATCTTCGACGATAAAATAGCCAATGCATCCGAAGAAGTTTCTATGGTGTTAGATCATGTGACGTTTCCAAGATTTGGAGTCTGACATTGCGAATGATTAAGGGTGATGCCTCAACGGTGGTATTGCACATTGCTAAGCTCCACCATATTAGAACTAGGAAATTGTCACTAACATGGATTGGAGGTAAAGAATGTCTTTATGGAGCTTTGATTTACTCTAATGCATATTTTTTATTAAGTTTGAGACTTATATGTAAGTTGGTATGTAATTGTGTTGTCAATTCAATTGAAATCCTTCACCTTGGAAAAAATCATATGGTTATATGCTTCATAGATTCTAGAGAAGCATACCAAATAGCAAACCATTTTGCGTATTAATCTCAAGTAAAGTGTAATTGCTTCTTTCAAGTTGAACATTCCTCTTTTTTTCCGAAAGAAAAACACAAGACAAACATTCTTTATTCTTACAACTAGCGGTTTGTATTTAGTATCTTTGTAGAAAAAATGTACACACATCTATAACATCAATCTATAATCTTATATATATCATGAAATATATTTTATTATGCATTTAAACATTATAGATACCAATATTTTTTATGAAGTGTAAAATTTAGATAAGTTTAACTCAATACAAAGCTAAAACAATTTACAATGGTGGGAGCAAATATTATTTGTACCTTGGTTAACCATATATTAGTAACAGTTGATAACACTTCTTAAGAGTGGTAGACCGTTATAAGAAGATATAGACCTTTGGAAACACACAAGGATCTCAAAACATTTGCCTTCATTTTCCAACCTACTTTGCTTTATGTCATCACTAGGCACACCCTCGGCCCTTCATACCCATCATCCTTGTAAATCATTGCCCATACCCAACTGTGGTGCTCTTTAGTGTCCTTCATGGTCGCCACATTGTTCATGTCTTTGTCAGCCGCAACCTCCTGTAGCTTCGATGAGGCTCGGCAAGCATGAAATCCTAAACCTCTAACCAAGGTATCATATCGCCACCAAATGGTTGAAACATTACTTCCCATCGATACAAACAATTGATTTATCCCTACTATTACTTAGGTCCTGTTTGGATATTATTCTCATAGTAATTCTAGATAGTGATGTAAAATTTGAATTGTAGATAAAAAATCAGGTGTTTGGATTTATTTTCATAGTGTGTTTGACTTCATAACGATAATCTCCAAATAACATAGTTTGGATAGATAGTTGGATTCTAGAATTTCATTATTAGAATTAAAGTTTGCTAATTGGCAAACTTCTTTGTTACAATCTTTAAGGTGAGCCGGAGATAAGTGTGCGTATGCTTGTAAATTGTAAATTGTAACGGAAGTCGCAAATGATCCTAGATCTCTTGCCATTCTCTCCTGTCCCCTAGTGTTTTCTTTTCCCTAATACATACATAATACTACTTTTATTCCAGTGGAACATCTCCATGTTCTAATGGGGCCAGCAGTAGTTGAAGCTTTGATCAGGGTTCAGATGAATCATGCAATGCAAGAAACGAATTTTTCTGTAGCGCGTTACGGACGAAGGGAACACCCAATCGTGTGATCCTGTGGCCGTCGTACTTCCAGCACATGCACTACTCTGTATTCTGTAGCAGGGGCAACCAAGCGGCAACCGCAAATAGTAACTCAGGAATGTTTATAACTAGGCAGTAAGGCCACATGTGGAATAAAAGCCAGGAGTGAAATACGATTCTAACCCAAAGATTAAGCAGCAGAGTTTCAGAAATTTGACATTGACTGCGAAATGCATGTCACAAATAGTAGGATCAATGTTAGCAACAAAGTATGACAATTCTAACCCGAAGACATAAAAAAACGTTATCCATACAATAGTTCTGCATTCAAACATAGAAGGGCGCAAGCCCAACATCAAAACTTAATGCTGGAAACTACAGCGATGTTTAAGCAAAAGCATTTGGGCTTAGAAAGGGACTGCCGGAAATGAGTATTTACAATGCCAAATCGGGAAAAAAAAAATCAAGGCATGGATGGAAAAAGGCCAGATAACATAAGCCGGTACATGAATGAAGCTTGCTATCTGTACTTCCTGCTACAATTGATGAACGCAGAAACACACACACATAGGGAAATAAACACCATATAAATTCTGTACAAGGCAATAGAGTACCAGTGGTCCTTCCCTATCGTCCGTTCTCAGGAGGTACATTTGTCTTGCTCACTATGCCCTTGCTAAAATAGTCTGCAATAACAGAAAAACCGTCCTTCGAACCCTTCAGTTGTCTGAAAAAGAGATCATGGTCCCTAGCATTTTGTTCTAGCTTCTGCTTTGCCTCCATAACAGATCTATATTCAGGTGCACATTCTGGGCATTCTTTTTCATTGTCACCAAGGCAGCGCAGGTGGAACGAGTGCATGCACATGAAATGGACAGCGGGCAGATCGAGGGTGAAAGTGCACGCAGTACACTTGCTCAGTTGGAAAACCTTTGCGTTTGTCTTGAGATCTTCTATCTCCCTTTTCATCAACTCTGTCTCCCCCTAAAAAAAATGGTATTGTTTCACAGCATGTTCCTTATCTCAATTGATGTAGACTCATTCTTACTAGAATTTCAAATATCTACTCATAAATCATGCTACATCTAAGAAAATGACCAACAAGAAAAAGAAAAAGACATACTTGTGAGTGTGCTTGCTATAAGAATATCAATTTATAGACATGATCAATTAGCGTTTCCTGAGCATTAATTCTATTCAAGTGAAACTATAATGTTGATGTTAACTTCAAGAATTTCATTGCTACCATGGAAACAAAATGTAATCAGACATCCTTATTTCAATGCCATACTCCACAGTGAGAAAACTCCCCTGCCTATCTTGGGAGAGGGGCCACAAAACCCTCGACTTCCTAGTTCCTAGTAGCCTAGCACCCTTGTTCGAGCCTAAGTGGGAAGCATATCAACTCAAAGCTCCACCAAACAAGCTATATTCTACAATATTTTGTCCATATTAACCTAGCCGCTCTTGACATGAGAGTAATTAGCATATTAGGAAAAATGTCAATGTCCTAAAAAGTATGAACAGTTAGCTGATCATACTATGATGCATGGTTAAATAAAAGTGAAAAAACTACCAATATCTTAAATAACATTCATAATAGGGCATGGTATGCAAAAGATCAAAACTCGGTGAACTAGGAGACATGTCCCAATACAAACCCTTTTCCTATCGAAGGAAAACCCAGTTAGTGCAGAAATCTATTCGAGTGCCTCCATACTAGGTTCATCACATGTAAAAGGGACCTGGTAGTAAACTAAGAATAACTGCTGGATGCTGTACTACCTCCAGCCGCAATGTTCTAGTACTCACGATCTAGGGGTATGGGGGGAACAATTCAAAGAACTATATCTGAAGTAGTATCATCTCATAACAAGCTTCGTATATTTTGTTACAAAAACAGCTTAACACCAATTTCCTAAGTACTAATTTTAAACTGAGTCTGCTTTGTACAATCTGAAGTATTACTTTTCTCATCTTGAACAAACCAAGCAAAATACTAATGCCTACTCCTAAATATTATATTATTAAAAAAAGACTAAGAATAGTAATAGGAAATAGATACTGCAATGACTTCACAATTTACTAACCTGATACTTATCAATGGATTTTCTATCATCTTCGATTAGCTTTGATTCTTGCTCAAGCTTGCGAGCAATGTAATCTTTGACGACTGAGAGTGTTAAGCATGGGTTTTTGGATAGTGTCTGTAGCACAACGATGGGAGGCACAACATCCTCCTTCTCAATGTAGGTCAAGACCTCTTTAACTTCTTTAGAGCAATCTTCCCCGAGCTCCCCAAAATACTTCAATAGATCACCCCACAAAGAAGGATCCCCTCCTTGAGACGAGTCCCCCAACTTCTTGCAACATGCAATTAAACCTTGATGATCATGTGCTTGCTTGTAACAACTAATAACCTCTTTGTAAAGTTTAAGTTTCTCATATAGAAAGAGCAACCCATCTTTGAATGCATTAGTATTACAAAGAATGAGAGCAAGATCAACATCATACAAAGGATCTTCCATCTCAGATGTCCAAGCAGACTTGAGTAACGCAAGCCCTTTCCTTCTCCTATCAACAATATTCTTTGCTATTTTAGGATCTTCTTTTCCATGATCAGGTTTTTCCTTTATTCCATTAGCAGTTTCTTTACCTTTTGTTTCTTTGATATAGTGATTCTCATATTCATTTTCTTGAGAGATAGACGGGAAGCTCAAATCATTTGAAATATAGAGCTCCAGAAGGGTGTTATGAATTTCTGTTTGAGCAGGTGAGTCTGTCACTGCTTTGATATAATTTTCCAGAAATTCCATCAGATACTGTGGGCTGTGCACAAATATATTCACAAAGTCCATTGGGGATGGTATCATAAGCAAATGCATACTGTTCGAACCTCTTCTCATCGTAGGATTTCCAACATCTGTGCAGAGCCTTAACAGTATTTCAACAGTTTCAGCAGGTCTATGTTCCACAAGAATTTTCCCATACTCTTTTACAGTAAGACCTGCTTGATTTGCCTCGAGGCCAGATATATATTGCAGTGCCTCATCATATCTACCAAGATCCTCTAGTAAAATCTTCAAGTACAACTCATGCCTCCCAGCCTTTTTTGCCACAAACATAGCATGTTCATGATATCCAGCTGCGCGGCATACTCTTATAGCAGTTTCCACATCAAACTTGATCTCACCCACCCCATCTTCATCTTTGATGAAATGGTTAAGTTTCTCTACATCTTTCAATTTGGTATAGCAGTTCAACAGAAGGGTGGTGTGGTCTTTGGATGCTAACCCTCGATCATGTAACTTCTCTAAATAATTTGTCAGGTTGTAGATGCGCTTTGCATCAAGGAACTTCTGTATAACATACGATGGTTCAAGATGACCAATAGTGTGGATATACTGGGACATAGCCTCATCATATTCCTGTTTTCCATAAAGATGGTCACCATACTTCCGCAGCACCTCAGCAGTTGAAGCAGGATCAGCCTGCTGACTTTGTACAAGATTGATTGCAACTGTATAAAGATTTTTCTTGAACAACATATCAAGCTTACTTTCCATGTCTTTCTCTCCAATGCACAGAATCTTTTTGTCCGCCATTATGAGAATAATATAACCCCACTCACATACGAAGTGAGAAACATCCCCCACAGGCATGCTATGTGCAATCAACCGATTCTTAAGATCATAAACATTAAGAGTGCTCTTCTGTGTCCTCTGATCTTCAATAATGCAGAGCAAATAGCCTCTAAACCAACCTACAAACTTTTTCTCACCATCAAATGCCCAGCAAGGGCCTCTACCATCGACTTCATAGAAATATACAGCTTCAGGTCTACCAAT
>CM041642.1:32059388-32069406 GCA_023333625.1 Bothriochloa decipiens
TTTTTTTTTTTTTGGTTCAAAACTTGCTTGTTCCGTGTGATGCAAAGCACACTGTGACAGCGATGATAAGCATCATGATGCAGATTTGCTTAATGGACTCAATTGAATATAACTAGGGAGAGGAAACATCACATATAAGCTCCGAGTTTGTAGCTTGTAAATGCGGTGTCTCATTTATTCTCTTTACAGATTCTTCTTAGTATTGACCATTCATCTATTCCTTTTGAAATTTGCTCGTTACTCTAGTAGTTCTTCGCTCAGTGCATTTAGGAAGATGGTTTTTTGCTTTCAAATGGTCATTTGTTTCGAGTGCATCACTTACAATGCCATTATTGTGTTCAGATACATACCTGGAACAATTGAGAAAGGATGTAGCCATGGCAGAAGAGAGGACTCAGAAGGCATCTGAGGAGATTAGTGTCACTGCAGAGACAAGATTCAATGGTTGGTTTATTTATTTTCCATGTTTTTCTTTGTTGAACTCTAACAGTTTGCTGGGTTAGTAATCAATAGCCTTTATTATTCAGATATGAAGATTCAGTTGGATGTTGGTTTTGAAATGCTGGAGTCTTTGTTTTCGAATCTTGGTCCAAAGGTAAGTACCTAAATTGCTATTTCTTTACAGTAAGTAGTCTAAAATATAATTTTCACAGTAGTTGAACATGGACCCTGATTGTTATAATCCTCAATCTGTATTTTGTTGATTTGCATCCTTTTGGCGTTCCTTACGATATAATCTAATATACAGCTTGGCAGCTGCTGAGTTGTGCAATTTTAATCTTACGTACTGTATGGCCTCAACATCCATATTGTCTTATTTACAACTGATAGCTGCATTAAATTTCTATTGAACCGAAGTCTAAAGGAAAACTAATTAATTTTGCTCACATCAAATTAGAAGTTTTGATTCTCTTCTTTTCCAAAGTATTAGTTTAGTTTAGATGAAGACATTTGAAGTCTTTTATCCCTCATGATGTAGGCTTTGAATCATTTTGATGAAAGTTCTGTTCTTGGGCTGTCAGACTCAACTGATTCATGCAGAAATCAGAGCACTGTTGACAAGGACTACAGGGATGAGGTGTGCTTGTATGTTTATGATGACATTTATTTTGCTAGCATTATTGAACTTCCTCAATTTATTTTGTAGTTGGAACTCGATCACCAAATAGAAAAAAGTACGATGGAACTTGAAGTTTTGCAAGATCTACAAAGGTAATGGTATTGCATATGTTCTATTTTATACTGAACACAAGGAACTAAAGGTATCATCCACCTTTAATAATCTATATATATCAATTCTAAGTAAAGTATTTTAACACATTTTAAACTATGAATGGTAGTGCATCTTGAATTTCTTATACACCTGTGTTCACTGATGAGAATATTATAGTGTAGCGCTAGTGCTACTTGAAAATTATCAGTATTTGTTCACTATCATGAAAATTGTGACTTCAACAATCAGTTTTATTTGTTTTTGGATTCTATCCAATATTTGTGATGTTCAAACCGTGTTTAAATTTCTTTCTGATATTTTAGAGAATACGAAACTTTGCTATTCTCTGTTTCAGAAAATATTTTCTGCTGTATTGTTCTTCTTTTCCCACGTGTCCTTGAGTTAGGAACACCATCATCAATGCATTGGGATTAAGCAGTTAATGGACTGTTCTCTGGAGTCTTAATTCATCTTTACTTCACACCCATCCTTTACACGTTTGAAATCTTCTGCAGGGACTTCTAGTTCCAACAATATGCTCATATATGCATGCCTGAATCAGTTTGTGAATTCATCACTAGTTTCTGTTGTACACATATGAGCATCGCCTAAGAAGAGTGACAAGTGTGACCCAAAACCAATTTGGGTTTATGCCTGGTAGGTCGACCATGGAGGCAATTTTCTAATTACGACAGTTGATGAAGAGGTATAGGGAGCAAAAGAAGGACTTGCACATGGTCTTTATTGACCTCGAGAAGGCATATGACAAAGTACCGAGAAATGTCATATGGTGGGCCCTGGAAAAGCACAAAGTCCCAACTAAGTACATCATCCTCATCAAGGATATGTACAGGGATGTGGTGACGTGTGTCCGAACATGTGATGGCGACACCAGTGACTTTCCAATTAAAATAGGACTACATCAAGGGTCGGCATTGAGCCCTTATTTATTTGCTTTGGTGATGGCTGAGGTCACAAGGGACATACAAGGTGATATCCCTTGGTGTATGCTCTTTGCTGATGATATGGTGCTAGTGGATGAGACTAGGGCAGGGGTTAATAGGAAGTTAGAACTATGGAGGCACACGTTAGAGTCAAAAGGGTTTAGACTTAGTAGGACCAAGACCGAGTACATGAGGTGCGATTTCAGCGCGACTAAGAATGAGGAGGGAGACGTTAGCCTCGATGGGCAAGTGGTGGCCAAGAAGGATACTTTTCGGTATTTAGGATCGATGCTACAAAAGGATGATGACATTGATGAAGATGTTAGGCATAGAATTTCAGCCGGTTGGTTGAAATGGCGTCAAGCTTCAGGCCTCCTCTGTGACAGAAGGGTGCCTCAGAAGTTAAAAGGTAAGTTTTATAGGACAGCGATTCGTCTGGCGATGTTATACGGTGCTGAATGTTGGTCTACAAAAAGGCGACATATCCAGCAATTGAGTGTAGCAGAGATGCGTATGTTACGATGGTGTTGTGGGCACACAAGGAGGGATAGAGTCCGGAACGTCGATATTCAGGATAGGGTTGGGGTGGCACCAATTGAGGAAAAATTGATTCAACACCGGTTGAGATGGTTTGGCCATGTCCAACGGAGGCCTCCTGAGGCACCGGTGCGTAGTGGGGTTCTAAAGCGGGTCGATAATGTAAAGAGAGGTAGAGGTCGATCTAAATTGACTTAGGACGAGTCGGTTAAGAGAGACCTTAAGGAGTGGAATATCCCTAAGGATTTAGCTATGGATAGGAGGGCTTGGAGACTAGCAATTAACGTGCCTGAACCGTAATCTTTTTTTTGTACCATTTATGTGTTCTTTGTTTTCATGCCTTTTTTGGGTTTCATCTCTAGCCTACCCCAACTTGCTTGGGACAAAAGGCTATGTTGTTGTTGTTATTGCTGCATGAACTCATTATCAATTATTCAGTTTGTAATGTTCAATGTCCTTCAAACTATATAGTTGCATGGTTGATCTGTTTTCAACTCATGCTAATTAAAGATTGTTGTCATCTTCTACTCTTCTTCATAGTTACTTATTGATATTACCATTTGTCAGCAAATGTACAGCTATTTCCATTAAATCAATATTTTTTTTCCTTCCGATACTGTTGTGAGCAATCACAACAGGTATCCTATGTTAACAGTTTTGAGTTTACTATGCTACGGATCGATGAATTTCTTTCTGACATCTCTAAACCACTATATCCAGGGATGATGAAATGTTTCAACTTGAATCTATGTTATTGCCATTTGGAGCGAAGGTCTTAGACTTTAAAGATATCTGTATCAGGATGTTCTTGAAGGCGCCAATATTGACCTCAGACTATGAAATTTATGGACATAAATTTAATTGTCCTATTGATTCGTTTATTTCAGACCATGAGCTGCTGATAGAAATTGATAAAAGAAATATGGAATCAAAGAAAGTACAGGTGCTCTTATAGGAAACTTCATTTATGATGATTCTCTCAGTGTTTTGGCTTAATTATTGCTATGGCATTGTTTTCTCCTTTAAATTATAACGAATTTTGCTGGATATATCTTATTTATGTTTTGGGATTTTCAGATCATTCCTGATGACATGCCTGTAGATATACTGATTGAGAGGATGGAGTCCTCCAGGTATGAAGTTCTTATATCATGCTTTCCTGTTGATGACATATAACTTATTTTCTGCACAGATTCAATCTTATTTCCTTCTCCTCATGTTTCTTCTAGATTTAAGTTAGAAAAAATGATTGTGCAGTGTTATTCTATGTTTCTACTACTCTGTGTTCTTTCTTCCATTTTGTGTTCATACTAAAAAAAGTGTTTGTCTGTTTTTGTAGAGAGGCCATTTCTTATCCAACCTTGCAATGGCTTATTCAGCAATGTCAACATCAGTCTATAATCAATGCTTTGAGACGATCATTGGTGAATGATGCTAATAGTTCGAGGTGATGTGACTGTCCATATGCTAACATTGTAGTATAATTAGTTAGGAATATCTTTATATCAAACTGTTCTTAAAAGTTTGCAACATTTTATTAGGACGTTGTGAATATATAACTGTTGCTTAAGCTGTTAGCTCACGCTCTCTAAATTTGTTCCTTGAGTTTGTACTGTGTAACCTTGCCTTCTGTTGATTTTTGGTAATTATTATGGGAGCAGTCTTTTGTTCTTTACATTACTGTCTCATTCTGTTTCTCACTGTGACTGCTCTGCTGAATGCTCATGTGGTCATTCAAAGTGCCCCAAAAAACCCCACTTTGCTCCCATGTTGGTCAAGCACCCCTAGGCTTCAGTGATTCCTTGTATTCAACTTAATATTTTTGGAAAAACTTCATTCTTTTTCTCAGGCATTCTTTTGAGTACTTTAACAAAGAGGAGATGATTGTTGCTCACTTAGATCGTGGGATTGATATCTCCATCAAGATATCTTCAGATTGGCCTCTTTGTTCCTATGGTCTGAAGTTAATTTCAATCCACAATTCAGGGGACCATCCGACAAATATTGATTCAACTCTGCTTTCTAAGACCAAGGTAAAAAGTGGTTGCTGCTGGTCTGGGACCAATGCCTATACTCGTTGCAAATTGCATGCACGAATATGTTACCCCTCTGAAGTGGTAGAAATTCTTTCTGAAATACCAATTTATTTGAAATTGGCAGTAGACAATCTGTTAGGATGGAAACATGCTGCATTAATGCAATTTTTCACTTTTTGAAAAGAAAAGGAAAGAAACTACTACTCCCTCCGTTCTAAACTATAGTTCGTTGACTTTTTTGACCTCAAGTTTGACTACTCATCTATTCAAAAATTTGAGCAAACATAGCCAAATTTACATCATTCTCGAAGATCTTTTGGTAATAAAGCAAGCAACAACAAAAGAAGTGATAGTTTGAACAAATTTTTGAATAAGACGAGCGGTCAAACTTGGGATAAAAAATGTCAAATTTTTGAATAAGACTAGTACTAATACTGGGTCCTTGTGAATGCTAGGAACTGGGCAATGAATTGGAGCTGAAGATTCGCCAACATCTTCTAACGTTTGTGGATGCTGTTGAAGATATTCTCATTCGAGAGCTGCAGTCTCGTTAGGATGATGCCGTTAGCAGGAATAGCTTTCGGAGGATAAAGCATAGCCAACCTCTGCTAGCCTATGGATCAATTTTCACTTTTACACTTTGTACGGAAGCGACTCTATCGCCAGTCATTTTAGGCATATAGGGCTGATTGTAGAATGTCAGGCGGATTGCCAGAAAAGAAAAATCTTATTAAACTTTGGTTGTTTAGTAATGAGTAGTAGGAATGATGCGAAGTTGGAATGGTTCACTAATTTGTATAAGGGGGCCATTCGGTTATTCAGGAATGTAGGCAGGAACCAACCAGTCGATGAATTGTTATACAAATTGCTCAATCATTCCAGCTGGGAATACTTCCAGGGCAGGGCATGAATCCCAGATAACCGAACAAACCCTTGGTCAGTTCATATGTTCCTTCAAGTTTGAACCATATCAGATTTGACCAGTGCGTGCATGGTTCATGTATACTTGCCTTCATCCTTTTTGCATCTTTTAGGAACTTGAATATTCCTGACGAAGTATACCTACTAGGAATTGTTTGTTTGTTTGCTCTATGGGTTTGGTTAGATGGATGTAAAAAGGTACTGTACAGGCATAATGCAAGCCGCTCTGTTTGGTTGCATGCACATGCCTCGCCCCTAGCCCATTATACAAGCTTGCGAAAGTGAAAACGACCCCAATAGAGATGGAACGTCCTAAATGCAGGCACTAGTTCGTAGATATTTAACGTGCTAACTGCAAGCGGAGCTCGCAGAAACAGCGCCGGCGCGGCTCTCGCCGTTGCGTTGGTGAACAACTTCTGTGAGCCACGTAGCGGGCAGCTGGCAGTGGATGAGCCTCATCGATCGAGCCCCTCGCAATGCGCATTCTGCGCTGGCCAGGCCAGGCAGTGCAGAACAACAGCACGGTTCGGTATTTGTGACAAAACGGACTTATTAGACTTATATTACTTATATAATGGATCTACATAAGTTTAAGCCGGGGATGAAATGGCGGCATGTAATACGAGAATAGAAACTCGTTTCCATTGCACATGAGAGTACAAAATTTTCATTTCCATTGCATATCCGCATGTCAGGCTGCAGTGCACTTCATCTGAAAATATGATGAGAACTGTCATGAGCCGAACTTTGATTCTGAGCATGTAGGTTGCATTGCTAAACACCTAATCCACAGTGAATTTGGGCTGAATTACTGACCTTGCCCAACATAGTGATGGTATTATTCATCGAATAATATTTGTTGTACAACCATTGCCATGCTTTGGTCCTCTGCCTTATAAAATGGAAGAGAAATCAAAACTAGATGATAATAACTTCACCTAAACCTAGAACTTGGTTACAACAGCACTTATACAATCAATCAAACACGGATGGCTGATAATCATGCAAAACTCAGCTTGCACAGCCAAAAAAACATGGTGAAGACAATTAAGCGTTAATGTGGGCGGGCAATTGTCGATATGATATCAGAAGTTGAGACCAATTCAGAAACCAACACAAAAACACTAACTTTAGATTCTCATCATGCATCAAAGCAAGCTTGTCCATATACAAACTCCATATTATTATTACTTTGAAACTATAAGTCCTGTAACATATTCAATACAACATAAGTTCACTCAGTTGCCATGAGTCAACATTCATAACTGGCAGCAGGCACCCCACAGAAGTCTTCTCCACCAGGCCCACATAGTAATCCAAACTTTGCAACTTGCACGATAACAGATAGCATACTTTGCGTGAGTGAGATCCATAAGTAGTTGAATTCTACCCTGCTAGATAACCTAGAGACTGTTTCTTATAGAGAACCCAGGACTGAAAATGATATGGCAAGTGCCCACATTGCCTAGTGTTCTTGATTAAAGCTGCACCTTGCGGTCATAAATCCAACTGAAAGGAATAACTGGTGCTTGCTTCGCCCTTGCTTGAGCTCTTTGGTCCAACCGCCTGATTCTCGGTGCCAAGGTACAGACGAAATCCTGGGCCCTTCTCCCTTCTCCAGAAAGCCCAGTGAGATCTGCAACTTTCCACCTCTGGACCAAGAACTCAAGGATATCAGCATAGTCTTTAGCAGTGTAGACTCCCAGCCTCTGCGCCACTGCACTGAAGTGCTCAAACAGGTTGTCGTCCTTGCCATCGTACATGAGATGAGCAGGCATTGTGATCTTCTTCCTCATCATGTCAGCAAATGCAAGCACTGTGTAATCAGGATCAATCTCGAAGAGCTTCTCGACTATCTTGGTGTAGGCTGTTTCATGGCGCTTTTCATCAGCTGCTATTGTACCACATATCTGGGCCAGCTTGAGATCACCATACTCCTTGGCATGCCTTGCAGTATTCCCATGTGATACAAATGTTGCTCTTTCTTGAAATGATGTGTAAAGGAAACCCAAGTAAGGGTTGTTCTCAGTTCCAGGATCCTGCATAATAAGAAAGAAATGAAAATAGAAGTTACACTCATGGCTATGTTCAATGAGTTATCCAAAATGGCTCACTCCACACTGTTATTTTCCCCCCATTTATCCATTCTTCCCTCGGGTCATCACAACCTTTGTGACGCGCTACATCTGCGTCCGGGTGTAGTAAAAAATGAGTAAGGATCTTCGCACTTCCCTCGATGGGTGCGAAGGGTAAGGAAGCTAGCCGAGCCAACTAGGATTCGTCTAGGTAGCTGGAATGTAGGGTCCCTAACGGGTAAGTTAAGAGAGCTAGTCGATACAGCAATTAGGAGGCACATAAATATTCTATGCGTTCAGGAGACTAAATGGAAGGGCCAGAAGGCGAAGGAGGTGGAGAATACTGGCTACAAACTTTGGTACACGGGGACAACATCGGGTAGGATGGTGTAGGCATCTTGATCGATAGGAGCCTTAAGGATGGAGTAGTTGAGGTGCGGAGGCAAGGCGACCGGATTATCCTAGTCCGGTTGGTAGTTGGAGATTTGGCTCTGAATGTGATCAGTGCCTATGCCCCACAGGTAGGTCTTTGCGAGAGCACCAAGAGGCAATTTTGGAAAGATCTCGATAGCATGGTTAGTACTGTGCCTATCAGCGAGAAACTCTTCATAGGAGAAGACCTCAACGGCCATGTGGGTGCGACTAATGTAGGTTTCGAGCAGGTGCATGGGGGTTTCGGATATGGTAGTAGAAATCAAGAGGGGGAGGATGTTTTGAACTTCGTGTTGGCCTACGATTTGTTGATAGCGAACACCGTCTTTAAGAAGAGGGAATCCCATCTAGTGACCTTTCGTAGCGGACAACACCTGAGTCAGATCGACTTTATCCTTGCAAGGAGGGGGGATAGACATGCTTGCTTAGATTGTAAGGTGTTACCTGGGGAGTGTGTTGTCCCTCAACACAAGCTTGTGGTGGTGGATTTTCGCTTTCGGGTACGTGTCCATCGGGATAATCGGGCCAAGATTGCGAGAACAAAATGGTAGAAGCTTAGGAGGGAAGCAGCGCAAACATTTAAGGAGAGGATGCTAGATGAGGGGCCGTGGGAAGAAGGAGAAGATGCAGATGACATGTGGCTAAAGATGACAACATGTGTTCGGAAGGTGGCTTCGGATGTGTTTGGAGTGAGTAGGGGAGGCAAACGGGAAGCGAAAGACACCTGGTGGTGGAATGACGAGGTGCAAAGGGCTATTAGGGAGAAGGAGTGATTCAAGCGCCTCCATCATGACAAGAGTGCAGCCAACATTGAGGGCTATAAAATAGCGAAGAGGGCTGCAAAACGAGCGGTAAGTGTAGCAAAAGGTCAGGCATATGATGACCTTTATCAACGACTAGGCACGAAGGAAGGGGAGAAGGACATTTATAGGATGGCTAGGATCCGCGAGAGGAAGACGAGGGACATCAACCAAATCAAATGCATCAAGGATGGGACGGATCAACTTTTGGTGAGGGATGAAGAGATCAAGGACAGGTGGAGAGAGTACTTTGACAAGTTGTTTAATGGGGAGAATGAGAGTCCTACCTTGGAGTTGGATGACTCATTTGACGATACCAACAGACGTTTCGTGAGGAGATTTCAGGAGGCAGAGATCGGGGAGGCTTTGAAGAGGATGAAGGGAGGTAAAGTGATAGGCCCTGACGGTATCCCCATTGAGATATGGAGATGCCTAGGTGCCAGAGCGATAGTATGGTTAACTAAACTTTTTAACCTCATTTTCCGGTCAAACAAGATGCCTGAAGAATGGAGGAGAAGTATATTAGTACCGATCTTCAAGAACAAGGGAGATGTTCAAAGTTGTACTAATTACCGTGGGATTAAGTTGATGAGCCATACGATGAAGCTCTGGGAGAGGGTTATCGAGCATTGCCTAAGAAGAGTGACAAGTGACCCAAAACCAATTTGGGTTTATGCCTGGTAGGTCGACCATGGAGGCAATTTTCTCATTACGACAGTTGATGGAGAGGTATAGGAAGCAAAAAAGGACTTGCACATGGTCTTTATTGACCTCGAGAAGGCATATGACAAAGTACCGAGAAATGTCATGTGGTGGGCCTTGGAAAAGCACAAAGTTCCAACTAAGTACATCACCCTCATCAAGGATATGTACAGGGATGTGGTGACGTGTGTCCGAACATGTGATGGCGACACCAGTGACTTTCCAATTAAAATAGGTCTACATCAAGGGTCGGCATTGAGCCCTTATTTATTTGCTTTGGTGATGGATGAGGTCACAAGGGACATACAAGGTGATATCCCTTGGTGTATGCTCTTTGCTGATGATGTGGTGCTAGTGG
>CM041642.1:32078955-32090542 GCA_023333625.1 Bothriochloa decipiens
TCCCTTCCTTTTCGTTCGAAGTGGACGCGTACGCTTCGCTTAGAAGCCATAAACATTTTCACCTTAGTGATGTTAGGTCAAAAAATTTTCCTTAGCAAATTTTGAAACACCGTCCCTTCCTTTTTGTTTGAAGTGGACGCGTACGCTTCGCTTAGAAGCCATAAATATTTTCACCTTAGTGAAGTTAGGTCGAAACATTTGCCTTAACAAATTTTGAAATGCCGTCCCTTCCTTTTCGTTCGAAGTGGATGCGTACGCTTCACTTAGAAGCCAGAAACAATTTTACCTTAGTGAAATTAAGTCAGAAAATTTTCCTTAGAAAATGTTAAAACGCCGTCCCTTCTTTTTCGTTCGAAGTGGACACGTATGCTTCGTTTAGAAGCCAGAAACAATTTCACCTTAGTGAAATTAAGTCAAAAAATTTGAACAGGACTTGTTTAAATTGGATAAGTTAGTATCTTTTAGATTTAATAAAATATTGATGCTAACTTACATTTTTGCGAGGTTTATGCCGATGTGAGAGTATACTTTGGATATACTCTTCGATATTTTATTTTTGATTGGGTAATATAAAGATGTTTCTTTTGGGTAAACTACTTTCTCATTTATACTTCATGAGATTTACAAAGAGACTGCCTCATTAAAAAACCACTCACCTGCGAAGGGTTTCCCCTAAGTGGAAAAAGAGTGCAGCTCGATTACATTTTGAATTATAAATTTGCTTGGAATGAAACTTCTACTTCTACTTTGTAGAAAAGAAAACTACTCTTCTAGTTTGGCTATGGGTAATATTTATGAAGTGCTTCTATATTCCAAGTGTGATTGAGTTCTTCACCTTTTAGATTTGCTAGATGATATGCACCTTCTTTGTTTGTTCTTATGATGATGAAAGGCGCTTCCCACTTTTGTTGGAATTTTCCCACTGTGTCTTCATTTCTTTTTCTTTTGAGGATAAAATCTCCTGGTGCTAACTCTCTTGGCTTGACTTTTTTGTTGTACCACTTCTTTGTTTCAAGTTGGTACTTCTTGATATTCTCAAGTGCTTCATTTCTTTCTTCTTCGTGTAAATCTTTGCTTGTTGCTTGATCTTCTTCTGTGATCATTTGTATGTTTGTTCTTGGTCCCTTAAACTTTATTTCTTCGGGGGTCATTGCTTCATCTCCGTATAGTAACTTGAATGGAGAAAAATCTGTTGGCCTTGGCTTTGATGTGTTGTGAGACCAGAAACTCTTAGCAATTCATCTACCCATTTTTCCTTTTTTATATCTATTAAACACTTTGATATTCCTATGCAAATTATCCCATTTGCTCTCTCCACTGCTCCGTTGGACTATGGATGCCTTACGGATGCGAAACAGAGTATGATTCCCATTGAGTGGCAGTATTCTCTGAAGTCTTTGCTATCAAATTGGGTTCCATTATCTACTGTGATGTGTCTTGGAACTCCGAATCTGCATATAATGTTTTGTCATAGGAATTTTTCATTGTATGAGAAGACATGTTTATGATTGGTTTTGCCTCAATCCACTTGGTGAAATATTCATCTGCCACTATTGCATATTGGTAGTTGCCTTGAGCCAGGGGTAATTTTCCAATTATATCGATGCCCCATCTTGCGAGTGGCCAAGTTGGTTCAATTGGCTGTAAGTTTGTTCCTGGTGCATTGACTTTGCTCCCTGCCATTTGGTAATTGTGACAGGTCCAAATTATTTCTTTGTTGTCACTTTGAGCGGTTGGTCAGAAAAACCCTTGCCTAAAATCTTTCCCAACTATTGATCTAGCCCCAGCGTGGCATCCACAGATTCCCTCATGTATTTCTTTCAGGAGGTTTTTTCCATCTTCTCTTGAGATACACTTTAGGAGTGGCTGGCAAATTCCTTCCTTGTATAGTTCTTTATTGATGATTTTGTAACTTCTGATCTTTTGCTTCATTCTTATTTCATCAACATCATTTTGTGGCTCGTAAAATCCTTTGAGGAATGCCATGATTGGAGCCCTCCAGTCTTCGCTTTCGATGATATGTACTTCTTTTGGTTGTTCAACTTTTGTCTTTGTTGAGGCTTCGGTAATAGTTTGGAAGAATACTTCTGGTGGTAACTCCAACTTTTAGGCAGCGACTTTTGTAATTTTGTCTACATCTGTGTTATAATTTCTTGAGATACTCTTCATTGTGAATCCGACAAAGTGTTTTTCTTGATCTATCAATAGTTGGAGGTACTTTGTTAGCTCTAGGCCTCTTGCTTTGTAGTTTTTCTCTATGTGCCCAGCCACAACTTGAGAGTCTATTTTGATTATTAACTTTTGAATTCCCATTGCCCTTGCCTTGCGAAGTCACAATAGTACTGCCTCATATTCTGCAATATTATTTGTACATTGAAAGTCTAGTCTTGCTGCATATTTGAGCTTGACTCCGCAAGGTGAAGTTATGATTGCTGCTCTCCAGCGCCAACGAAGCCCCAAGCACCATTACAATAGATTATCCATTCTAGCTGCTCCATTTTTTCTTGATTGTATTTTGATGGTGTCCAATCTGCTACGAAGTCGGCTAATACTTGAGATTTGATCACTGTTCTCTTCTCAAATTTGATGAAGTATTGAGACAATTCTGCTACACATTTTCTCAATCTTCTAGAGGACTTACAGCCTTGTAATACTTCTTTGAGGGGTTGATTTGTTGGTACTCTTATTTTGTGTGCTTAGAAGTAATATTTCAACTTTCTTGATGCCATAAGTACTGCGTGTGCAATTTTCTCTATTTCTGAGTAGAAAATTTTTGATCCTGACAGGGCTTCGGATGCGAAGTATACTAGAATTTGCCCTGTTGAGTGCTCATTTTCTTCTTCTTGTATCAAAACTGCATTGACCGTACTTTCATTTGCTGATACATATAACAGTAAGTCTGCAGTTGGATCGGGCGTTGCCAAAGTTGTGGGGTTAGACAGATGCTTCTTTATTTCTTCGAAGGCTTCTTGCTGTGCTGGACCCCAGTTGAATTTTTTCCCCTTTAGTGCTTGAAATATTGGCAAGCTTCGCTCAGCTGATTTAGATATGAATTTGTTCAGAGAAGCTAATCTTTCTGTTAACTTTTGAATGTCCTTGATGTTTCTTGGCACTTGCATATTCAGTATTGCCTTCACCTTCTCTGGATTTGGATCAATGCCTTTTGTAGATACGATACATCCCAGAATTTTGCCTGTTTTAACTCCAAATGTGCATTTTTCTGGGTTCAACTTTAGATTTGCTTTTCTGAGGTTTGAGAAGGTTTCTTATAAGTCTTCGACATGATCTTGTCTTTTTTGCTCTTGACTACCAAATCATTGACATACGCAAGCAAGTTTCTTGGTATTTGATCTTTGAGGACTGTGGATGTCATTTTGATGAAAGTTGTTCCTGCATTGTGGAGCCCCTCGGCCATTCTTTGGAAACAGTAAGTTCCAAATGGTGTAATGAAACTTGTGTACTCTTTCTTTTTTCATCCAAATTTGATGGTAGCCTGAATAGCAGTCGAGGAAACTGAGCATTTCACTTCCTGCTGCCTGATCTACCAAAGCGTCTATTCTTGGTAGTGGAAAATTGTCTTTTGGGCATGCTTTGTTGAGATCTGTGAAGTCTATACACATTCTCCACTTTTTGTTTTTCTTATGCACCATGACCAAGTTGTGAATTGAACTTCTCTTATGACTTTTGCATCTAGCAATCTTTGGAATTTGGCTTTTGCAGCTTGTGTTCTGTCTTCTGACAACTTTCTGAGTTTTTGCTTTTTTGGCCTGAAGTTTGGATCAATGTTTAACTTGTGTTCTATGGCATCTCTCCTTACTCCTTCGAGGTGTTGCGCAGACCAGACAAAGATGTCCTTGTTACTTCGCAGGACTTGGATTATTTTTTCTTCTTCTTCTTTTGTTAAGTTTGTGCCGATGATAACTTGTCTTTCTGGCACCATTGGGTCGAGTGGTACTTTCTTTATGTCTTCGCAGGGCTTCGCCTTTTCTTGAGTCTTTGCATTTTAAGTTTTGAGCTCGTCCTCTTCTTCTTCTTGTATGACATGGGTATTTTTAAAAGCTGGGCTTGCATCTCTTTCTATGTTTCTTGCCTCTGTTTGATTGCCGAAGACGGTTATTGTAACAACCCGAAAATCCGATCTACAAAATTTTTCGACAAAACCCTGAGTGATGTGGTGCGACATGTCATCATCTACCCCTTACATATGCATCAACCCTAGCATGTCATGCATGGCATTCATATGTTGCAAATTAATTAACATCTCATAACAATGCTCTATGTTCACATGTTACATTTTAATGTTTCAATAGTTCAATCATCATGTTGCATTAAAAGAGTGAGTTGGATTCTTATTTGGTTTATGTGTTGATTATTAAAAATGGCAACATAATATTTATTTTGATAAATAAATATTAAGGGAATAATACCCTAGCCTTATTTGGGCCATATATGCTCACTATTTTGTTGCACAAATTTAGCACACCACATATATATGTATATATAAAAATGTATTTGAAAATGAAAAAGAAAAAGGAAAAAGAAAAAGAAAAGAAGGAACCGGCCCGAGCAGCCCAGCAAGGCGGCCCAACCGCGCTTGCCTGCACGATCGCCCGCGCGACCGCGCGCTGCGCGGCCGAACCAGGCCGACGGACCAGATAGCCGCGCGCGTCCGCGCGCCGCACCGAGCCGCCGCAGCCGCTGACGATGGGGTCCCGCAGCGGGACCCACATGTCATCGCGCCCGCTGAGGTCACCAGATCGGCCACGCGCGCTCGTGTCAGCACTGTTCCCTCGCGTCGCCTCGAAGCAACCTGCCTCGACCGCTCGATCCCGTGTCGCCCCGCATCGACGTGCGCCCGCAAGCCACCTGGACCGACCAGCCCGCGCAAAGTGCCCACGGTCGCAGGCAAGATTCTCCGCGCGCGTGCGCACCTACGCTGTCGCCGCAGTAGAACGCTACCGCCGTGAAGAGCTTTGACACCCAGCACTACCTAGCCCCCTCTTGCTGCTCTCTGGACCCAGACTGAGCCCCAGCTGCTGACCTGGAACCCCCTTGGCCGCTAGATCAAGCCGGAGCCGTGATCGACCGTCCGCCGGCCACCTACCTCCGCGTCCACCCTATAAAGCAAGCACCCTCGGCACCCTAGGGTTCCCAGGCCGCCGCCACCGCTCTGGTGGAGCCCAATTCCATCTTGCCAGCCTTGATTGGAGGAGAGGTGGAGGAAGGGGGAAGAAAGGAGTCGGGGAAGAAGAAGAAGCCGCCGCCGGAGTTGGAGAAGGAGACCGCCGCCGCCAACTCGGAGCCGCCGCTGCTGCATCGGGAGCAAGAACGAAGAGCAGTACCTCGAGCCGGAGCCGCTTGGACTTGTACCGCGCCTTCATCCCCGTCCGCATTGGTGAGCACCTCCGCCATGCCATCTTCTCGACCCCCGCCGTGCTGCTGGCCATGGCGCTCCGCCGTGAGCGCGTAGGCCTAGGTCGCTACCGACCTCACTGGACACACCCGCACACACACACGAGACTAGCCGAGACTCCTTGGACCACGGCATCGGGAGGATGCCGGAATGGAAGCCGCCCAGTTCATCGCCGCGCGCTAAGCGCCGCCATGGCAAGATCACCCAGCCGCCTTTCCGTTGAGCTTTGACCTCCATTGTTTCTGGATCCACGCTCGCCTTGATGAGACGGACCCCGTGCGCACCCTAGCTCCGCGTTTGCCTCGCCAGAGCACCGACCTGAACCACCTTGTCATCGACGTGTCAGTGCGTTGCCGCTCCAGAACGCCGCCGTTCACCGTCGTTTCCTGCCACCTCCGACCACCCTGAGGAGGAAGAAGAAGCCGGGAAGCTCCGCCGTGATGAGCTGCATCGATTGGGCAAGGAGATGGAGACCGTGGACCCTCTCAGAGTGCCGTTGCCGTGCACCGAGGACCTGTCGGAGCTCCGCCGTGGGAGTTGCTGCCCGTGCGGACTCCGCCATGTGTTTTGGTCACCGCTGGCACCTCGGGCAGGTGCTGCGTGATTCCAATCGCCCATCTACGCCACTAAGTGGAGCTGGAGTGACTTGGTGTGAAGTGTATATCGAGCGCCGTCGCCATTGAGCCGCCGTCCGCCGTAGAGCTCATCACCGGAAGTAAAGCTGCCGCCCTGAAGCCCATCAATGTGACCGTCGTGAAGTCCCGAAACCGATGGGTGGATTAATGGCGCCAGAGGTCCATTGTGGCACCAGGAATCGAGGGTTTCCCCACCGTCGATCACCGAGGAGGAACCCCGCGCTCGAGCCGATCTCGTCCGAGACGGATCACGCGCTCGAACCGACCCTCGAGTTTGACCCTTCGACAAACCGACCCTCGAGCACTGAGCACCACCGTTCCGCCGAAGAACCGCTGTGGACTTGGCCTTCGCGCGGACTCCGCCGCGTGAATTGGTCGCTACAGGTGCAGCGTAGGAGTGCAAGGCAACCCTAATTGCACTCCCGAGCCCAGCCAAGACTTGGTTTCGAGCAGAGACGGGCTGCCGTCGAGCACCGTCATCCTCGAGACCGTATCCTAGAGACCATACCCATTGAGAGCCCTCGAGACCGTATCCTCGCGACCGTATCCTAGAGACCATACCCCTCGAGACCGTACCCTCGAGACCGTGTCCTCGAGACCGTACCCCTCAAGAGCATACCCTTGAGACCATACCCCTCGAGACCTAACCCTCGAGACCGTAATCCTCGAGACCGTACCCTCGAGACCGTATCCTCGGGACCGTACCCCTTGAGAGCATACCCTCAAGACCATACCCCTCAAGACCATATCCTCGAGACCTAACCCTCGAGACCGTACCCTCGAGCCCTTTTTATTTTTAGAAAATGGTTAAATCTTTGAAAATTCGTAACTAATTCATACGAGCTCAGAAAATTATGATCCACATATCCAAATTTTCTATAAATCGAGCCCTATCTATCTAGGCTATGTTTGAGTGTATTTGGATCTTCTATTTTGCAAATTGTTCCTTGTGCTAATCTATAGGTGTCGCTTCCGTGCCCGTTAAATCTCTTTACAGGCTTGAGCGAAGACAAGTCTGACGACAGTGACTACCAGGAGAAGTCCAACAGCTACGTCAGTGAAGGTGCCACACACCATCCAACCTCGTAGATCCCATTACGCATGGCAATTATAGTATGGCTAGTGCTTTTAATTCATGTTGCTATAATGCTATGCCTGTGCTAGGACTGCATGATAGAGTATTTATTTGATGAGCCCTACCTTGTTGTAAAATATCACCTGCTTACCCGCTGTTATGATAGCCACCTGCTTATCTGCTATACTTATATTTCTATACTTCACTCGCTTATATTTTGATGCGACGTGATGAACCCGGGGAAGGCCTGGAGGGTGCCAGGCTGGATGTGTGAGTTGATGTTTCAGATGGACATGTGAGCTGATGATGTTGTATCCGGGTTTGGGGTGGAGCTTATGGCAGGGTGTAGGGTGAGGGTTGAGTCGATCGAGCCGGGATCTACGACGAGCTTTTGGAGCAAGTCTTGCCAGGGAATGGTTCTGGACATTCCCATGAGAGGAGCCTGTGGCGGGCTAACTGAGATGTGATGGTGGTCCTTGGGTGTGATCCTCTGAGAGGTGGAGCCCGGGATGAAGGTGCCATGGTAGCACGTTAAAGATAAACCCTGATGAAGATATCCCAGTTTGGTCAAATCTAAGAACTATTGCGCTGGTATCCGGACCTAGGAATCTCTTGCTTTCCACTCACTCTCCATGGGGGGAGATGGCCGAACCGCTGGATAGGTCAATGCCACTACTGCTAGGCGAGAAGTGATAGGAAGGTATATGCATGGGATGGAGCTAACACCCTACTGAGACGATAATGGCACCCTCTTTGGGAGTGGGTACATGGCATGGCATCCTCTACGGGAGCGGATACATGCTCTCTTCACAGTTCCAGTGATCCAGTGCTGGATGGTAGAGTGGCATCTCCTATGGCAGTAGGCACCCGAAATCTACCTAGGTGCGCGCGTGCATCGATGATGGTTATCTGGTGGATTAGTGAAACCTCTGCAGAGTGTATGGTTGATCGATCGATACATACGCCGAATCTTCGGCTATGGACCTTTCCTATGTTTTGCATGCACCGGACTAGCGAGTGGAGTGTTCTACCTTCCTCTGAGTGTGATTTTCGGCCGTGAGCCAGTTTAAGGGCTGCGGGCCGCTGAGGCAAGCCAAGAGGGAGTTGGCTTGTCGACCAGAGTCTGAGAGGGTGTTGGGGGAGATGAGATGATGTTACAGATATGGATGGAGATAGATGAAGGGAATGAGTTTGTGTTTAAAACTTGTTTATTATACTATTGTTTTATATACTTGAACAATTCATAGGAAAACCCAGCCTTATAGGTTCCTTTTGAGATATCCTTATTTTTGCATCCACTTCCACAAAGCAATGCATAGGATGGGAGTGTGGCCAGTACAAATCGTACTGAAAATTTGGTTTTAGGTTCAAGGAGTGAGTACTCATCTGGAGAGTACAGCGATTGAGGGTTTCGTGTCTACGCTCAAGTTGGAGAGAAGAAGATAGCTTCCGCACCTCAAGCTTTTATTGTTATGCTGCATGAACTCCGATTTCGTCCTGTGGCGATGTAATAAGTTATTGTAACTCCCTCTATTTTCTCTCTTTTGTTCGATGTATGGATTATGGATTCAACTGTTATCGGGTAATGTGATTTAAATGGTCATATTACACCCTAACACTGTGGATTTCCCTTCGCGGAAATCAAGGTCGTTTCAGTTGGTATCAGAGCCATACTTGACCTTAGGACAAAACCCTAGAAATGGACGTTAGTACAGGATAAACCAGTTTTTCTTTCGGTTATATACCGACCCTGCATTTCTTCTTATGCAAGGCTTCTCTATTGTTACTGACTTGCTGACCCTTCTTCCCTTTGAAACATGCAGATGACAAGCTTTGGGCCCCCGCTTGGACCGTTGAGCAGCATGCCTAAGGCTGAGTTCACCTACGAGGGACAGGAGTTCCCAGGCTTTCCGTACACCCTGCGTCGTGTTCTGGGAGTACTCGGAGTGCCTGTCGAGAAGATCAAGTATACCTGCACTGGAGCATCGGACTCAGAAGGAGGAATCAAGGGGTACGTGGTCACTCACCTAGAGATCCCTGCAAGTCAGACTCTGCCCTTAGTACCAGCTCTCCTGGAGATGACAATTGAGGACTCAATCAAGGAAGGAATCCAGGCTGTGTCACTCAAGGCCCTGCGTGAAGTGATGAAGATCGCTTACAAGCACCTTCACAACACAGAGTTTCGTCTACTTCCTCAGGCCCTAAACTCTCTCCTCACACCAGAGCAGCAGGATGATCTGGTCAGGCCAATCATCCTTGCTGAGACCAGTCTTTGCAACCGTGCCTCTGCCGCTCACCTCTTCGAGCAGAACCGCTACATAGAGCACCTGGAGAAGAAGAGACGCCTCGACCACAACACTCTGATGGAGTACCACGAGTTCTGCAAGTAGGAAGCTAAGAAGAAAGAAGGGCTCAAGGCTACAGTCGCCCAGCTGAAGGACAAGCTCGCACGTAAGGCAAGGGCTCACAGAGCCGAGGTCGCTGATTTGCGAGACAAGGTTGAGGACATTGGGCTCCGAAACTACTACCTCGATGCAAGAGTTTTCCAATTGGAGGGAGAGAAGATGGACAAGGATATGGAGATCAAAGAACTACAGAGGAGAAGACGGGAAGATGGCAAGAGCAACTTCACCGTGCAGTGTGAGAAGTCAATGCTCGTAAAAGCCCTGAAGAAAGCAGAAGCAAAAGCACAGTGCAACCAAGGCCATCTGATTGCCCTGATGATTCAGAATGAGACCTTGGTGGACAGGTACAAGAGACTCAAGACATCTTGGAAGAATGCCAACGAGAGACGCTGCCAGGAGTACGCTGAGTTGCGTGACAGACTTCCTTTGTCAGCCAGACGCAAGGACCCCTTTAAGGAAACTTTCCAGATTGGCCACTCTCTCTTGAGGCATGACCACTGTCCAGCTCCCACCAACCTGCCACTTACCAAAGAGTTCGGAGAAGCTCAGGCTTATGTGAAGCGCCTTCACATGTCACAGGAGGAGTTGACAGTTCTTGGCAACCGTTTTCACCCAGGAGTATACAACGCGCCGATGTATGAGTCAGAGTAGTGTGGACCCTGCGTGGCCACATCATGAGTTAGCTTGTATCCATGAGTTACCTTCTCGTAGTGTGAGTCTCGCACGTCATCTAGCGGAGCTGCTAGAGATGATGCCATGTAATGCAACCATGTAATGAATGATCAATCTTATCGCATTTTATGGCTCTTGTTGCTTCTTTGTATGAGTGTTGGATAGATTAAATATTTTTCCTTAAATCATTGAAATCATTTAATTATATTTAACCAATAAGTACTAAACAGTTGTCGACCCATGTCACAGATGTCTGCACGTCGCTCCGCATGTCTGGGCAACCGTCCGCCTCCACCCGAACCCGATCTTGGGCGTGGAAGACGCTATGGACCAAGGGGAGGTCGTGTTCCACCCATCGACCTCAATCAGGGTGGGAACGATCACGAGCGGACCCCGCCAGCAGGAAGTGCCGCTGGAGGAGGTGATGCCCATGGCAATGGACCTCCGCCTCAGCCGAACCCTCCGCCGCAGCCGATTCCGCCACCGCCACCACCACCAAACCTGGCGGAAGTGATGGCGCAACAGACACAGCTGCTTGCCGCTTTGGTTAATGGAGCCAATCACCGCTTTGGAGGAAATCCGAATGACTTCCAGAGGAAACTTGAGGGTTTTCTAAAGCTCAGGCCACCCACTTTCGATGGCACCTACAAGGAACCGCTGGAAGCTGATGATTGGCTTCGCGAGATCGAGAAGAAGCTGGAGCTTACCACTTGTACCCCAGAGGAGCGAGTTGGGATCGCTGCTCACCACCTCACTGGAGCTGCGCGTTCCTGGTGGGACAGCTACCGCCAAGCTCATGAGGACCCCGATCACATCACCTGGGATGAGTTCGCAGATGAGTTCATCAAGTACCATGTTCCTGAGGGAGTCATGGAGCAGAAAGAGGAGGAATTCCATAACCTCACCCAGAAGGGATGTGACATCTGCGAGTACACCAACACCTTCACCAGTTTGTTGCGCTATGCACCTCTGCATGTCGTGACTTCTGAGAAGGAGAAGATCACACAGTACAGAAAGGGTCTGAACCCCAAGATCAAGGTAGCCCTGGGAGGCACCAAGAGTCACACACTTCGTGACATGATCGATCGTTGCATCCAGATCGAGAAGGACCAGAAGGAGGCAGGAGAAATGTCCAGAAGGGAGAAGAAGAAGTCCGAGGGCTTCTACCGTGACCATGAGCGTAAGAGGTTCCGTCGGGACAAGGCGTCTAGCCATCCTCATTAATGCAAGGACTCTACCTATGGCTCGGGTAGGAGTGGTGGTACCTACTCGGCTGACCACTCACGCTTATCCCGTTACCATCGCTCCCACGACCGTTACTCTCATGACCACCGCTCTCATGACCGTGCTGGGAAGGATCGCTACCCCCGTGAGCACTCATCGCAGC
>CM041642.1:32094600-32118370 GCA_023333625.1 Bothriochloa decipiens
TGACCGTGCTGGGAAGGATCGCTACCCCCGTGAGCACTCATCGCAGCCACGTCACAGGACTGATCACTCTGCGCCTGTTCGTGCTACGCCAAACTCAGGCAGCTGGAAGGCCGCTGCACCAACCCCCACAGGCAGTGTGCCGTTCACTTGCTTTGGTTGTGGCAAACCTGGTCACAAGGTGTTTGACTGTCTTGAGAAGACACCCGCACCTGCTGCACCCAAGTCTCAGTACCGTGGATCTGCAAGCCGTGGTCGTCTCACGCACATGAACGCAGAAGAAGCTCAAGCTGCCCCAGATGTTGTGTACGGTATGTTTCTTGTTAATGGCATTAAAGCATCCGTTCTGTTTGATTCTGGAGCTACATGTTCATACATCTCATCTAAGTTTGCACGAGAGAGTAAGATACCTATCACTCCACGTTTGGAGCCTATAGTCACCAGTTCTCCTCTTGGTGAGATGAGAAGCACCCATATCTGCAAGGGAGTGAAGCTTTCTATCGAGGGTCTAACCTTTCGAGCTAACCTTACCCTTGTACCATCAAATGGTTTGGATGTCATCCTAGGCATGGATTGGCTTACTGAGCACAAGGGTTTGATTTCTTGTTCACCAAGATATGTTCAGATAACTCATCCTTTTGGCCAAGCAGTCAGATGTGCACCTCAGAAGGATAAATCAGTATCTGTTCTATGTGCCCTGAATGCACTCAAGTCACAGGAAGAATCTCAGAAAAGGGAGAAGACTCTCGCGGATGTCCCCGTTGTCAGGGAATATGAGGATGTGTTTCTAGAAGAGTTGCCCGTCATGCCACCGGATCGTGACGTTGAGTTCATCATTGATCTTGTGCCCGGAACCGGTCCCATCTCTAAGCGACCGTACCGTATGTCAGTGGATGAGCTAGAAGAGCTCAAGAAGCAGTTGAAGGAACTTTCTGATAAGGGCTTTATTAGGCGTAGTGCTTCGCCCTGAGGATCACCTGTTCTGTTTGTGAAAAAGAAAGATGGTTTGATGAGGATGTGCGTTGATTACCGCAACCTCAATGCCGTCACCATCAAAAACAAGTATCCTCTTCCAAGGATTGATGACTTGCTTGATCAGCTTCATGGTGCTAAGTACTTCTCGAAGATTGATCTCAGATCTGGTTATCATCAAATGAAGATTCGAGAAGAAGACATTCCCAAGACAGCTTTTGTCACACGCTATGGGCAGTATGAATTCACCGTTGTATCCTTCGGTCTCACGAATGCCCCGGCCTATTTCATGAACATGATGAACAAGGTGTTTATGGATGATCTTGATCAGTTTGTTGTGGTTTTCATTGACGACATTCTGATTTATTCACCTTCTGCCGAAGAACATGAAGCACATTTGAGGATAGTGCTCGAGAAGTTGTCCCAACACTAGCTCTATGCTAAGTTCAGCTATTGTGAGTTCTGGCTTGAAGAAGTTGCTTTTCTTGGTCATGTACTCTCAGCAGATGGAGTTGCTGTAGACCCTGCAAAGATAGAGGCTATAAAAGAATGGGAACAACCTCGCAATGTGTCCGAAATCAGGAGTTTCTTGGGATTGGCAGGTTACTATCGCTGATTCATTGAGAACTTCTCGAAGATAGCTCGTCCTATGAAAAATCTCTTGAAGAAGATCAACGAGTTCGGATGGACACCAGAGTCTGAACACAGTTTCCAAACTCTAAAGGAGAAGCTAACCACCACACCTATCCTAGCCTTACCTGATATCACTAGCGACTTTGTCGTCTACTGCGACGCCTCTCACCAAGGGCTAGGCTGTGTGCTGATGCAGAATAAGAAGGTTATTGCTTATGCTTCCCGACAGCTAAAGGAGCACGAGCAACGATACCCCACCCATGATCTTGAGCTAGTAGCTGTTGTGCATGCTCTAAAGATCTGGAGACATTATCTTATTGGCAACAAGTGTGATATATACACCGATCACAAGAGCTTGAAGTATTTCTTCACTCAAGAAGATCTGAATATGAGACAGCGCAGATGGCTAGAGCTAATCAAGGACTATGACATGGAGATTCACTACCATCCCGGAAAAGTGAATGTAGTCGATGATGCTCTTAGTCGCAAGACCTATTGTCATGCCCTGTTCTTATCGACCCTGCCACCTGAATTGAAGAAAGAGATTGAAGATCTTCATCTTGAGATAGTACCCCATGGGTTGTTGCATGAACTTCGTATCGAGTATAATCTCACCGAGCGAATTCGTGAAGCTCAAAAGAGTTGTGAAGAAATAGAGTACATTCGTGGGTTGATGAAGCTAGGCTACAGCCCCGAATTCAGAGAGGATGAGCATGGAACCATCTGGTACAAGGATAGAATCTGTGTGCCCAGCAACCCTGCTTTGCGTAAGGAAATCCTGTCAGAGGCACATGACTCTAAGTATTGCATCCATCCCGGTGGTGCAAAGATGTATCAAGATGTGAAGAAGCATTTCTGGTGGAAAGGCATGAAGTCAGACATTGCAAGACATGTGGCCGAATGCGACATCTGTAACAGAGTCAAGGCCGAACACAGAAGGCCCGCTGGATTACTCAAACCACTCGATGTTCCTGAATGGAAGTGGGAAAGCATATCCATGGACTTTATCGTAGGATTACCTAGATCTCAACAAGGTCATGACTCTATATGGGTAATAGTCGATCGTCTGACGAAGGTAGCACATTTTATACCAGTCAGAACTTCGATACGTGCAGAGCAGTTGGCAGATTTGTACATCAAGGAGGTTTTGAGGCTTCATGGAGCTCCTAAGAGTATTGTGTCGGATCGTGGACCACAATTCATGTCCGATTCTGGCAAGCTCTTCACGAGTCCATTGGGACTGACCTTGATTACAGCACTGCTTATCACCCACAAACAGATGGTCAGACAGAAAGGTTGAATCAGATTCTAGAAGATATGCTTCATGCCAGTGTTCTCCAATATGGAACAGATTGGGAGAAGTGTCTGTCATTTGCTGAGTTCTCTTACAACAACAGCTACCAGGCAAGTATCAAGATGTCACCCTTCCAGGCCCTTTATGGCAAACCATGTAGAACCCCGTTGATGTGGAACCACCCAGGCGAAAGAGCAGTCTTTGGCCCCGCCAAGATCAAGGAAGCCGAAGAAGGAGTACCTCAAGTCAGAGAGAACCTGAGGATCGCCCAAAGCCGACAGAAGAGCTATGCCGACAAAAGGCGTCGAGACCTTGAGTTCGAAGTTGGGGATTTTGTCTACCTCAAAGTGTCTCCACTTTGTGGTACCGTTAGATTCCACGTAAAAGGGAAGTTGGCCCCAAGATATGTTGGACCGTATCGTATCTGTCAGAGAGTTGGGAAGCTTGCATACAAGCTTGAACTACCTCCCGAGTTAACAGGAGTACACCCCGTTTTTTATGTCTCACAGTTACGCAAGTGCTTAAGGGTACCAGAAGAGGAAGCAGTCACCACTGATGTGCTGGATATCTAGGATACTCTTGAGTACAAGGAGCACCCAATCAAGATCTTGGGTTATGACACCAAACAGACCCGAAGCAAGTCTATCCCTATGTGCAAGGTTCAATGGAGCAATCACTCTGAACGTGAAGCAATGTGGGAAGATGAGAATCAACTTCTGCTATAGTATCCTTACCTCTTCGAAGGGTATGACACCTCTTAAATCTCGAGGATGAGATTCCAATGAGGGGGAAGGACTGTAACAACCCGAAAATCCGATCTACAAAATTTTTCGACAAAACCCTGAGTGATGTGGTGCGACATGTCATCATCTACCCCTTACATATGCATCAACCCTAGCATGTCATGCATGGCATTCATATGTTGCAAATTAATTAACATCTCATAACAATGCTCTATGTTCACATGTTACATTTTAATGTTTCAATAGTTCAATCATCATGTTGCATTAAAAGAGTGAGTTGGATTCTTATTTGGTTTATATGTTGATTATTAAAAATGGCAACATAATATTTATTTTGACAAATAAATATTAAGGGAATAATACCCTAGCCTTATTTGGGCCATGTATGCTCACTATTTTGTTGCACAAATTTAGCACACCACATATATATGTATATATAAAAATGTATTTGAAAATGAAAAATGAAAAGGAAAAAGAAAAAGAAAAGAAGGAACCGGCCCGAGCAGCCCAGCAAGCCGGCCCAACCGCGCTTGCCTGCACGATCGCCCGTGCGACCGCGCGCTGCGCGGCCCAACTAGGCTGACAGCCCAGCAAGAGCCGCGCGCGTCCGCGCGCCGCACCGAGCCGCCGCAGCCGCTGACGATGGGGTCCCGCAGCGGGACCCACATGTCATCGCGCCCGCTGAGGTCACCCGACTGGCCGCGCGTGCTCGCGTCAGCACTCTTCCCTCGCGTCGCCTCGAAGCAACCTGCCTCGACCGCTCGATCCCGTGTCGCCCCGCATCGACGCGCGCCCACAAGCCACCTGGACCGACCAGCCCGCGCAAAGTGCCCACGGCCGCAGGCAAGATTCTCCGCGCACGCACCTGCGCTGTCACCGCAGTAGAATGCTGCCGCCGTGAAGAGCTTTGACACCCAGCACTACCTAGCCCCCACTCGCTGCTCTCTGGACCCAGACCGAGCCCCAGCTGCTGACTTAGAACCCCCCTTGGCCGCTAGATCGAGCCGGAGCCGTGATCGACCGTCCGCCGGCCACCTACCTCCACGTCCGCCCTATAAAGCAAGCACCCTCGGCAACCTAGGGTTCCTAGGCCACCGCCACCACTCTGGTGGAGCCCAATTCCATCTTGCCAGCCTCGATTAGAGGAGAGGTGGAGGAAGGGGGAAGAAAGGAGTCGGGGAAGAAGAAGAAGCCGCCGCCGGAGTTGGAGAAGGAGATCGCCGTCGCCAACTCGAAGCCACTGCTGCTGCGTCGGGAGCAAGAAGGAAGAGCAGTACCTCGAGCCGGAGCCGCTTGGACTTGTACCGCGCCTTCATCGCCGTCCGCATCGGTGAGCACCTCCGCCATGCCATCTTCTCGACCCCCGCCGTGCTGCTGGCCATGGCGCTCCGCCGTGAGCGCGTAGGCCCAGGTCGCTACCGACCTCACTGGACACACCCACACACACACATGAGACTAGCCGAGCCTCCTTGGACCACGGCATCGGGAGGATGCCGGAACAGAAGCCGCCCAGTTCATCGCCGTGCGCCAAGCGCCGTCGTGGCGAGATCACCCAGCCGCCTTTCCGTTGAGCCTCGACCTCCATTGTTTCTGGATCCGTGCTTGCCTTGATGAGACGGACCCCATGCGCACCCTAGCTCCACATTTGCCTCGCCAGAGCACCGACCCGAACCACCTTGTCATCGACGTGTCAGTGCGTTGCTGCTCCAGAACGCCGCCGTTCACCGTCGTTTCCTGCCACCTCCGACCACCCCGAGGAGCAAGAAGAAGCCGGGAAGCTCCGCCGTGATGAGCTGCATCGATTGGGCAAGGAGATGGAGACCGTGGACCCTCTCGGAGTGCCGCTGCCGTGCACCGAGGACCTGTCGGAGCTCCGCCATGGGAGTTGCTGCCCGCGCGGACTTCGCCGTGTGTTTTGGTCACCGCTGGCACCTCGGGCAGGTGCTGTGTGACTCCAATCGCCCATCTACGCCAGCAAGTGGAGCTGGAGTGACTTGGTGTGAAGTGTACATCGAGCGCCGTCGCCATCGAGCCGCCGTCCGCCATAGAGCTCGTCACCGGAAGCAAAGCTGCCGCCCTGAAGCCCATCAACGTGACCGTCGTAAAGTCCCGAATCCGATGGGCGGATTAATGGCGCCAGAGATCCATTGTGGCACCAGGAATCGAGGGTTTCCCCGCCGCCAATCACCGAGGAGGAACCCCGCGCTCGAGCCGATCTCGTTCGAGACGGATCACGCGCTCGAACCGACCCTCGAGTTTGACCCTTCGACAAACCGACCCTCGAGCACCGAGCACCACCGTTCCGCCGAAGAACCGCTGTGGACTTGGCCTTCGCGCGGACTCCGCCGCGTGAATTGGTCACTGCAGGTGCAGCGTAGGAGTGCAAGGCAACCCTAATTGCACTCCCGAGCCCAGCCAAGACTTGGTTTCGAGCAGAGACGGGCTGCCGTCGAGCACCGTCATCCTCGAGACCGTGTCCTAGAGACCATACCCCTCGAGAGCATACCCTCGAGACCGTATCCTCGTGACCGTATCCTAGAGACCATACCCCTCAAGACCGTACCCTCGAGACCGTGTCCTCGAGACCGTACCCCTCGAGAGCATACCCTCGAGACCATATCCCTCGAGACCTAACCCTCGAGACCGTAATCCTCGAGACCGTACCCTCGAGACCGTATCCTCGAGACCGTACCCCTCGAGAGCATACCCTCGAGACCATACCCCTCAAGACCATACCCCTCGAGACCGTATCCTCGAGACCTAACCCTTGAGACCGTACCCTCGAGCCCTTTTTCTTTTCAGAAAATGGTTAAATCTTTGAAAATTCGTAACTAATTCATACGAGCTCAGAAAATTATGATCCACATATCCAAATTTTCTATAAATCGAGCCCTATCTATCTAGGCTATGTTTGAGTGTATTTGGATCTTCTATTTTGCAAATTGTTCCTTGTGCTAATCTATAGGGGTCGCTTCCGCGACCGTTAAATCTCGTTACAGGCTCGAGCGAAGACAAGTCTGACGACAGTGACTACCAGGAGAAGTCCGACAGCTACGTCAGTGAAGGTGCCACACACCATCCAACCTCATAGATCCCATTACGCATGGCAATTATAGTATGGCTAGTGCTTTAAATTCATGTTGCTATAATGCTATGCCTGTGCTAGGACTGCATGATAGAGTATTTATTTGATGAGCCCTACCTTGTTGTAAACTATCACCTGCTTACCCGCTGTTATGATAGCCACCTGCTTATCTGCTATACTTATATTTCTATACTTCACTCGCTTACATTTTGATGTGACATGATGAACCCGGGGAAGGCCTGGAGGGTGCCAGGCTGGATGTGTGAGTTGATGTTTCAGATGGGCATGTGAGCTGATGATGTTGTATCCGGGTTTGGGGTGGAGCTTACGGCAGGGAGTAGGGTGAGGGTTGAGTCGATCGAGCCGGGATCTACGATGAGCTTTTGGAGCAAGTCTTGCCAAGGAATGGTTCTGGACATTCCCATGAGAGGAGCCTGTGGCAGGCTAATTGAGATGTGATGGTGGTCCTTGGGTGTGATCCTCTAAGAGGTGGAGCCCGGGATGAAGGTGCCGTGGTAGCACGTTAAAGATAAACCCTGATGAAGATATCCCGATTTAGTCAAATCTAGGAACTGTTACGCTGGTGTCCAGACCTAGGAATCTCTTGTTTTCCACTCGCTCTCCATGGGGGGAGACGACCGAACTGCTGGATAGGTCGATGCCACTACTGCTAGGCGAGAAGTGATAGGAAGGTATATGCATGGGATGGAGCTAACACCCTACTGAGACGATAATGGCACCCTCTTTGGGAGTGGGTACATGGCATGGCATCCTCTACGGGAGCGGATACATGCTCTCTTCACAGTTCCAGTGATCCAGTGCTGGATGGTAGAGTGGCATCGCCTATGGCAGTAGGCACCCAAAATCTACCTAGGTGCGCGCGTGCATCGATGATGGTTATCTGGTGAATTAGTGAAACCTCTGCAGAGTGTATGGTTGATCGATCGATACATATGCCAAATCTTCGGCTATGGACCTTTCCTATGTTTCGCATGCACCAGACTAGTGAGTGGAGTGTTCTACCTTCCTCTGACTGTGATTTCCAGCCGTGAGCCAGTTTGAGGGCTGCGGGCCGCTGAGGCAAGCCAAGAGGGAGTTGGCTTGTCGACCAGAGTCTGAGAGGGTGTTGGGGGAGATGAGATGATGTTACAGATATGGATGGAGATAGATGAAGGGAATGAGTTTGTGTTTAAAACTTGTTTATTATACTATTGTTTTATATACTTGAACAATTCATAGGAAAACCCAGCCTTATAGGTTCCTTTTGAGATATCCTTATTTTTGCATCCACTTCCACAAAGCAATGCATAGGATGGGAGTGTGGCCAGTACAAATCGTACTGAAAATTTGGTTTTAGGTTCAAGGAGTGAGTACTCATCTGGAGAGTACAGCGATTGAGGGTTTCGTGTCTACGCTCAAGTTGGAGAGAAGAAGATAGCTTCCGCACCTCAAGCTTTTATTGTTATGCTGCATGAACTCTGATTTCGCCTTGTGGCGATGTAATAAGTTATTGTAACTCCCTCTATTTGCTCTCTTTTGTTTGATGTTTGGATTATGGATTCAACTGCTATCAGGTAATGTGATTTAAATGGTCATATTACACTCCGACACTGTGGATTTCCCTTCGCGGAAATCAAGGTCGTTTCAGTTATGATGCCATTGATTGCTGGCATTTTCATGCATAGGTATGGGTAGCTTACTATTGCTTCCAAGGCATTTAAACTCCCTTTTCCGAAGATTGCATTGTACTAGCTATGCATTTTAACTACATCGAATGCTATTTGCTCTGTTCTTGCGTTGTTCACTGTTCCAAATAAAACTGGCAAGACAATTCTGTCGATGGAGTTTATTTTCTTTCCGCCAAAGCCAACCAATGGATGTTCTGCTGTCCCTAAAGTTTTCCTGTCAATTTTCATTGCATCTATAGTTGATGTGAATATGATGTCGGCAGAGCTGCCACTATCTACTAGAATCTTTGAGACTGCCCATCCTTCAATGTTTGCTTCGATTACCATTGCGTCCATATGAGGGTAATCTTTCAATTTGAGATCTTGTTCTGAAAATGTGATTGGTAGGTGAGACCATCTTGTTTTCTTGAATGGGCCTTCGACTACGATGGAGTTTACTCTTCTAAAATAGTTTCTTCTTTCATTTCTTGTGTCAAGCTCCATGCTGTTTTCTCCAAAGATTGTCATAATTCTGCCTTTGCTCGGAATGATTGCATTCCCATTTTTTGTTGATGCTTCGGGGGTATTGTTGGTGTGTTGAATTTGGTGATTGCTGTTTGCCACTGAATTTTTAGGATGAAAACTTTTCTGTTGACTTTGGCCCCATTGGTTTTGCGGGCACATTGCTAGTGGCTGGCAATTGTAGATTGGCGAAGGTGGTGGCAACATGTGCTGAGGATAAGTTATTGGCATGTAATTTGTCCCTTAGGGAGCAAGATGATTGACAACTTTTAACTGCAAAGTTGCCCTGTTTTCTTCTTGCATTTCTTCAATGCTTTTCTTTACTCTTGGGCATATTTTGGACGTGTGGCTAGCCCCTTTGCCGTGTATGATGCAATACATTTCCTCAGGCCTCAATATCTTTCTTTTAAAATTTCTACCTTGATTGTTGTAGTTTGCCTTTTGCTGAAAGTTTTCCTTGTAAACTTCTGTTGTTTTGAAAATTTCTTTGATTGCTTGAGCTTGGACCTTGATGGGCGGCTTCGCTCATGTTGTTGATGTGATTTATCCTCTAAAATGGTCTTCGCTCAGCATTTGTCATTCTTGAGTGTTGGAAATTGTTATTTGATCTTGACATATTTCTTTCTCCATTTTCTTCTTCTATTCTTTTTCTGTAGTCTTCGTGGGACTCACATTACTTTCTTATTTCTTCATATAACTTTTCCACTATGGTTGGTCTTTCCCTTTTAAAGTGGGAAGAAAGTTGGCCTGTCCGCAGTCCTTTGATTGGTACAATGATGATGACTTCATCTGGTATATTTGGTATTTGAGCTTTTGCTTTTATAAATCTTTTGTAATACTGGCTTAGTGGTTCCTTTGATTGTTGCTTGATGTTAAAAAGATCATCGCTTGTGAGCTCAACTCTTTGTAAGCCTTGAAAATCTAAGAACAGAGTTGTGCAAAGTTGTTCCTAAGATTTGATTGACCTTGGCTTTAGCGAAGAGTACCAATGATGTGCTGATCCTCTTATTGCCATGATGAGCGACTTCACTAAGGTGTTCGCATCTCCCCCGCTTGATTCAACTACTGCTTTGAAGCTCATGAGAAATTGTCTTGGGTCGTACATGCCATTGTAAATTAGGATGATGTTGAATTTGAATACTACTGGCCACTTCGCTAGTTGAATGTTGATTGATAGAGGCGACTCTATGTCAATTGTTGCTATTTGACTTTGGTTCTCTTTGCTGTTGGTGTTTTTGCTTGCTGAGTTTGGGTCTTGGATCGTGACTTCGCTTTCATTTTCTATCTCTTCGTTGAGCTTTCTTATTTCAGCTTCTGTTTCTGCGATTCTTTGCTTCAGGGACTTTCCCTTGTCTTCGTTCTTGCTTCTTCTAGTTGTTTTTCTTGACAGCGAGTTGATCTTCGAGTTTCTTGAGTCTTCTTTCTTCGTTCTAAGTTTTTTCTTCTTCTTCAACACATCTGGTTTCAGTTTCTATTGCATCTTTTGTAATTGGGTCTTGTACGACATTGTTGTCAGCCGGAGCTGTCCTTTTACTGGGTCTTCCTATTTTGGTGGTTGTGAGTGTCTTCGATCACACAAATGGACGGCACCAGATGTTGGGCTGATAGAATCATAGAAGTGAACTATGAGGTGAAAACAATATGCGGGTTGTAATTGTATTTCATTCTTCCCAAAAACTTACACCCTAGGGGTATTTATAGACCCCCTGGCTTCGCTACCCACGAAAACTTACAAAACTGATCAAAATGTTTCCTATACATTTGACTAAAAAGTTCATCGATGAAGTGGTGAGACACACTTCGCCTTCTTCTTCTTGATTCTCCTAGCAACTTTGGTCTTGATCATATTTTCAACTTTGCAGTCCGCCTTATTGATCCTTTATGTGAAGCTGCCACGTCAGCTTCGCTGGACGCCCACAGTCTAGCGAAGCCATCTTTGCCAGATAACCTGAAACATGTGGAAACATACACGCGAAGTTCAAAATAGCTATAACGAAGTGTTCACATCATCTTCGCTGAATAATAACTTGTCCCAAATATTCGTGGAAAAAAGTTTGTTCACAACCCCAAAGTTTGAGATGGATGTTTGTGTGTCAAAGTTGTTCGCCAACAAAAAGAGACCTTGGAGCCAACCGACAAGTATTTATAGGGGTGCCCAAACAAATAGAGCCATTACTCCTCGAAACACAGGATATCGGGACCGTTGGATGCGTCAGGTGCTATACAAATTCGTGCGCCAAGCCTCCATGTCGAACATCCCAAGATACACACGTTGGACACGTCCGACGCTCATCGCAGGATGCATCTGGCGCTATATAAATCACACGTGTTTAAATATCTGACCGTTGGACACGACCGGACGCGGAGTCGGACGTCCGGCGCTTACCGCCGGACGCGGACTCCCAGCGTCCGGCGCTCGCCCACAAATGTTGTTCGCCTCTGGGTCGCATCCGGGGCTCGACGGACGCGTCCGTCGCTGCGTTCCAAAGCCTCAATCAGCCACAACACATAGGACATGCCCGGTGCTCCTCCATGGATGCGTCCGGCGCGTAGGATGCGTCCGGCGCTCCTCATGGACAACAGACCATCTCGCGCCAAAACAGGCATATCTCTTAGCTCTGAACTCCGTTTGGATGAACTAAGACTCATTGGAAAGCTTACTCAGAGGACTACACAACCCATATATCCTCTTGATCTAAATCATTAAGTATCAAAGTAGTTTTCCAAATATTTCTCTCTTCTCCAAGTTGATCACAATCAACTTCAACATCGCCTCCCTTGCAAATGTGCCAACACCACCAAGTATACATCTCCATGTGCTTGTGTGTTAGCATTTTCACAATCATTTTCAAGGGTTTTTAATTAGCACACTAGACCCTAATGCATCGACATGAAAGGATAGACCTAGTGGTACTTATGAACTAAATTACCGAAGACTTTTCCTCTTCATAGTTGGGCTATCAATCCTAAACCAATCACACCCTCTATGGTGTCTTGAGTTCAAAACAAAATGGCCCTATAGGTTATACCTTTGCCTTGAGCCAATTTTGCTTTTTCATCAACCTCCAAGCCTTCACATGACATGTGACACTCCACGTCATCATGCAATCGTCTTGGTCCATCAATCTCGATCTTACTTGCTCTTCACCGTTGGTCAGTCCATCGGCGCCAAGTCTTGCCTAAGCTTCACCACGTATGGTCCCTCACTTCAAGCCTCGACTTGCCCTTCATACTTCCAACCAGTCCATCGAGCCAAGCCTCCTCTTGATCTTCACCTTCTAGTTACACAACTCCATGTCATGACCCATTTACAATGAGCTCCACTTGGCAAGGACCACCTTATCTAAATCATCCACTTAGATCAAAGGTTACTCTTAGGTTTCATCAATTATCCAAAACCAAACTAGGGACTTTTAATCTCCCCTTTTTGGTAATTGATGACAAACTTCACAAAGATGATTTTATGATAAAAATTTTGAATTTGTCATGCTTGTCCAAGCAATTTGAATCATGAATAAGATTTGGACAACCATCACAAATTCAGTTTTGGTAGGATTAGCTCCCCCTACATATGTGCATAGAGTTTGGATTAAAAGCTTTGCACATATGTATGGATATGAAATTTGTGGGAGAGTAATTCTACCAAAATGATGCTAAGGTGTAAGAAATACACCTTTGAAGTGTGATACAATCAGAGTAGCCTTGTACACCATCCTTAGCACCATGTAGTACTAGACATGCATCAACACTCAAGAACCCCGTGAGATCAACATTATAACAAAGGCTCTTGATTCACATGTAAAACTAAACATGTCTAGTTACAACCTATTCATGCTAGTAGATCATATCATCATTCATATTCTAGACTAGCATTACATCACACAAGCATATATACCATGTGTAGCAACATGTGCAAGAGCAAGTCATATGATTAATGCACAAACAAATGCAACAAATTGTTCATGAGCTTGCTCCCCCTACTTGTGTGTTTCAAAAATTTTAATTTACCCCTTTCCATTGGCATATCTTTGTTTCCATTGGCATATCTTTGTGACTTATCTCTCCCCCTTTGTCATTGATTACTAAAAAGGTATGGTCAAGATGTTGAGAGTAAGTTACATTAGTTCTTTTGGTGAGGTAGAGTCAAATTTTATCAAATTTTGTCTTATCTAGCTTACTTGCCAAAGATATTCAATTTGGTTTGAACCAAAGACAGGCTTCTTCACACCTCACTAGAAGTGTTATCTTGCTTATGTTGAATTGAACACTTATAGCAAATATTCTAGATTCAACACTAGTATTGTAAGCTCACAAATATGGTATATATCATCACTAGATCAAATCAATCATAGAAGCAATAGTGATGCTATATATCCATCAAATTCTTTTGATTTCTCATGAATGCACTTAGGATGTAACTTGAATGTCTACATGATCTAGCAAGTCCTAATATCCCATGATGACATGTCATTGCAACTTTACCTTGCATAGTCGAAGGAGAGGCATGTCAATAAGTGGGTGGGGTGCATTCAACTCATGTTTGAGAGATCAAGAATGTTCATCTCATTCCTTATCTTTCAAAACATCTTCTCATCAAGTTGCTTGGTGAGTATATCAGCAAGTTGATCATCGGTGCCAATACTTTCAATTGAAATATCACCCTTTTGTTGATGATCCCTTATGAAGTGATGCCTTATGTTAATGTGCTTTGATCTTCCATGTTGGACCGGGTTTTATGTCATTCTAATTGCACTTTCATTGTCATAAAATAATGGTATATTCTTGAAGTTGAATCCATAGTTCTTCAAGGTTGATTTCATCCTTAGCAATTGTGCACAACATGCTCCCGCACTAACATATTCGGCTTTGGCGGTAGAAATTGCCACCATTTTGTTTCTTTGAGGACCATGACACTAGTGATCTTCTAAGAAATTGACATGTTCCACTAGTGCTCTTTCTATTGATCTTGCATCCCCCATAATTAGAGTTCGAATATCCAATCAACTCAAATTATGACCCCTTGGGATACTATAGTCCAACATCTTGTGTATGCTTTAAGTACCTTAATTTTCTCTTTACAGACTTGAGATAACTCTCTCTAGGTGAGGCTTGATATCTTGCATACATGCATACACTAAACATGACATCCGGCCTTGATGCGGTGACATAGAGTAGGCTTCCAATCAAAGACCGATATTCCTTTTGATTCACCATGTTGCCACTAAGATAACTATCAAGACTTTCATTGGTGCCCATTGGAGTTGATATAACCTTTGCATCTAGAATTCCAAACTTCTTTAGCATGTCCTTGATGTATTTCCCTTGAATAACAAAGGTGCCTTCCTTCAATTGTTTGACTTGAAGACCAAGGAAGTAGCTAAGCAATCATGGACATCTCAAACTCTTTGGCCATCATTTCACCAAATTCCTTGCAATATTCTTCATCGGTTGACCCAAAGATGATATCATCAATATATATTTACACAATGAATAGGTCATTTCCAATCTTCTTGGTGAATAGAGTAGTATCAACCTTTCCCACAATGAATCCCTTTGAGAGAAGGAAATTCCTTAGCTTCTCATACCATGCTCTAGGTTCTTGCTTCAAGCCATATAATGCCTTCTTTAATTTGTACACATGGTTGGGTTTCTTTTCATTTTCAAAACAGGGAGGTTGCTCAACATATACTAACTCATTGATGATCCCAATGAGAAATGCACTCTTTACATGCATTTGATATAACTTGATATCATGGGCACAAGCATAGGCTAATAAGATTCTAATTGCCTCTAATCTTGCCACTGGTGCATATGTCTCTTCAAAGTCAAGACCCTCTATTTAAGTGTAACCTTGTGCAACTAGTCTTACTTTGTTTCTCACCACTATGCCATCTTGATCTTGTTTGTTTTTGAATACCCATTTGGTTCCAATAACATTATGATCTTGAGGTCTTTCAATTAGTTCCCACACATCATTTCTTGTGAAATTATTAAGCTCATCTTGCATTTCCATGATCCAATCGGTATCCTTCAATGCTTCATCAATCTTCTTGGGTTCCTTGGTTGACACAAATGATGCATGCTCACATATCATTGCCAATCTAGATCTTGTTTGCACACCACTTCTAACATCACCAATGACATTATCAATTGGGTGATTTCTTGCAATATGAGTGGATTGGAGCACTTCTACTTGATTGCTTGAACTTGGCTGATCATTTGACTTGTCTTCTTGAGATGAACTAGCTTGTTGATCTTGCACTTGAGAACCACTAGCTTGCTTGATAGGAGAAGTGAGCACTTGATCTTTGTTATCATCAACACAATCACTTGCCTTGCTCTAATGTCCCCAATGTCCATGTTCTTCATTGCTTCTACCAATCGAGGTCCACTAACATCATCAATATTTTATTCCCCATCTTGTGAACCATTGGTTTTATCAAATTGCACATCATGGACTTCTTCAATGAGACCACTAGCATTGTTTCATACTCTATAAGCTTTGCTTGTTGTTGAGTAACCGAGTAGGAACCCTTCATCACATCTAGAGTTAAACTTTCCCAATCTTGTACCCTTCTTTAAGATATAGCATTTGCAACCAAACACTCTAAATAATGCAATATTGGGTTTTCTTCCATGAAGTAACTCATATGGGGTCTTCTCTAGCAATGGATGACAATAGAGCCTATTGATTGAATAGCAATCCATGCTGATTACTTTATCCCAAAACTTGTGACTCACATTGTACTCATTAAGCATAGTTCTAGCCATATCAAGCAATGCCCTATTCTTCCTCTCAACAACACCATTGGAGGGTGGAGTGTACTTGGCCAAGAATTGATGTCTAATGCCAAAGTCATCACAAAGATTATCAATTCTTGTATTCTTGAATTCACTCCCATTGCCACTTCTTATATTCTTGATCTTGATTTCAAACTCATTGTGGACTCTCTTGACAAATGTCTTGAATGTATCAAACACTTCACTCTTGTCAATAAGAAAAAACACCCATGTGAATCTTGTGAAATCATCAACAATGACAAATCCATATTTGTTGCCTCCAATGCTAGAATGTGTGTTGGTCCAAATAGATTCATGTGCAACAACTCAAATGCCTTGCAAATGCTCATTGTGCTCTTCTTTGGATGTGCACTACCAACTTGCTTCCTAGTTTGACAAGCACTACAAAGCCCATCCTTTTCAAACTCAACATCTTTCAAGTCGTTGACTAGATCATGACTCAATAGTTTCTTTAATTGTTTCATGCCAACATGACCAAGTCTTCTATGCCATAGCAAACCCATGCTAGATTTTGATATGAAACAAGTTGATAGAGATGTTTCACTAGCATTGAAGTCAACTAGATAGAGGTTCTAATATCTAGATCCTTTGAATATCACTTTAGAACCATCCATGCTCACGACCTCAACATCATTTGGTCCAAATATGCATTTGAAGCCTAGATTATAAATTTGTGCCACCGATAGAAGATTGAAATCTAAACTTTGAACTAGCAACACATTTGGTATACTCATGTCATTTGATATTGCAATGTTTCCAAGCCCAACAACCTTGCCTCTCTTGTTATTGCCAAATGTGATCGAGTCAATTCCACTAACATTATCATTGATAGAATCAAACATTCTTGATGTGTCGGTCATGTGTTGAGTGCACCCACTATCAATGATCCAATGCCTTTCTCCGGCTTTATAGTTCACCTACAAGCAAATCAATGAGTCTTAGGTACCCACTTTTGCTTGGGTCCTTAGAGGTTAGTGACTAAGCTCTTTTGTACCTAAATTACCTTCTTCTTTGGTCCAACAATGGGTGTACCAACAAACTTAGCTCTCACACTCTTCTCACCCTTGGTAAGCACATAACAAGAATCAAAAGATATAGCATTCACATTTTTCTTGTTCTTGTTCATTTTATTACAATTATGCTCCAGGTGCCCAACTTACTTGCATCTTTGGTAATATCAACCATTGCTCTTCACAAAGCTAGGCTTTGGAGTTGCAAGAGCTGTCTTGCCCTTCTTGGGGGTGTAGCCTAATCCCTTTTTGTTGAGAGCAAACCTTTGGCTACCCAAGCACTTTAGCAAGCGGGCCTCACCACCATAGGCCTTGCCCAAGGCGTGGGTGAGCTCATCCACCTCTCTCTTGAGAGTCTCATTCTCAATCATTAGTGATGCATCACAAGTGAAACCATCACTACTAGAAGAGGTAGAGTGGTGTTGGCAGTCCTTAACGGCTGTTTTACACCGCCAACTTGAGACCAAAAAGGGGTAAATTAAAAATTTACATACACATATGCATTTGCTTTTAACCCAATTCCACTTGTACTTGTAGAATTATTATTTTGCAGGAACATAAAATAAGTACAAGAAATTCCATTTAGAAATGTGCTTTCCAGGAAGCGTAAAATTAAGGGATTGGGAAGAGATCCACTTTGGGACCAAACTGGGCCGAGTGCACCACTCCGGCACGGTCCAGGCCCACTCCACAACCGACCAACAAAAGTCGGTCAGGGGGAGGCGCCAACCAGGGGCACGCGCCCCTGGCCTGGCGCGCGCCCGTGCCAGGTGGCCATCCAGGCCCAGCCTTGGCAAGGCGGTTCCCACCTTCCTTGTGGAGCCCAGGCGGTTGTGCACTTGACAATTCTACCCCCAAACCGCCTTTCTCCACCTATAAAAGGAGGCTCTCACCCCTCTCATTCATTCATTCCATTCAACATACACAAGAGAGAAGAGAGGAGAGTGTGCCACATTGCCACTAGCTTCTAGCTAGACTAGTAGAGGGAGTGAGTGAGGAGCAAGTTAGTGGAACATTCTTCAGAAGTTCCTAGGAGCATCGTCTTCCACGTGGAGGAAGTGCCGGAGTTGTGAGCTCCCTCCACGCTTGTACCTTGATGGGCATCTTGCTACTTGGAGTAAGAAGTTCGTGTTTACCCCTTCGAATTTAAGTTCTTAAGTAAGTTATCTTTGTTCTCTTTATACTTGCGGGTTCGTCATTCGTCCTTGTGGCGGTTACTCTGGTAGAAGGACCCCGGAAATGGGTAAGCCTTGTCGACACGCTAGAGTACGTAGTTGACAGCTTAGACGTGGTGTTTAGGCTTGAAGCTACCGTCATTAGCACCATTCTTGTACGGTTGAGGTGGTAGGCGTTGGGGAGTGACCTTGTCCCGTTCGTCCCTTGTAATCCCCCACATCCGAGTTTGGAGTAGAGCTGTACGCCGGTATTGCTGGGCAGAGCTGGTGCGCTCCTGTGCTCGAAGCAAGTCTAAAGTGGCAGAGCTATCTTCCTTAGGATCTATCCTTAGAAAAAACCTCACTACCCAAGTGACTCTTCATCTTGCCTCTTTGGGATAACTATCTAAGAGACCTTTTTTACGCACCGTTCCTTGTGAAAAATACGATACCATAAATACTTCTGGATGAAGTGCTACAACGGTATTCCGTGCGCTTGCGGACTTTGCTGCTTTCGCTAAGAAATACCAACAAGCATTTCTGGCGCCGTTGCCAGGGAATGGTTGTTGTAAGTGTCTCTGAACCCAGTTCATCCCATGTATCCTGTCTTTTCTTTTCTTTTATTTTATAAAATAAAATCTTTTTCCAATGGAGCAAAATTCTATCCAACATCTTGCTGCTCCAAAGGGCGAGTTCTTAGAGCCACCAAAATCATTGAAGCCAATCACAGCTTCTAGCTATGAACTCTGCCCAGGTTTTATAGCCATGGTTCAGGAACAATCCTTCTCGGGTTTCGATGACAAAAACCCATACCATCATTTAAGGGAGTTTGAGCAGCTCTGTGCATGTCTATCCATTTCAGGCATGTCACATGATACTTTGTGGTGGAAGTTGTTCCCCTTCTCTTTTGATGAGAGGGCGAAACAATGGTATGGCCACAACATAGGGAAGGTAAACGGAGATTGGGAAGAATTGAGGAACAAATTTTGTTTCGCATTCTACCCTATATCTCGAATTGCTTCCCTGCGTCAAGAGATTCTCAACTTCCAACAAAAAGAGAAGGAAACATTAGGTGCATCCTAGGACAGATTTTCAATCCTATTACATTCTGGCCCAGACTTGTCTATACCAAACCATGTGCTGTTATAGCACTTTTGGTTAGGTCTTAGCAGGAATCTGCCCTACAGCGCGATATTGCTACCGGAGGTTTTTTTTCACATAAAACAGAAGCGGAAGCAGAGGCTCTCTTAGATTGCATTCTAGAGAACACTCCTCCGCTAGAACCCCTCCGTGTAGAGCCCGAGCTAAAACATGAGGAAGTCTCTTTGGCTAAGGCCGAACCTTTACCTCCTATCCAGAGACCCTCGCCCGAACTAAAAACTTCGGAGGATGCTTCCCAAACTTCAAAATCTCCACTTTTTGAGGACGAATTTGAAGATTTTGGAAACACCTCGAAGTATTCATGTAAAAGGAAACCACTAGTTTTGGTCACTCCTCTGAACCTTGTAGATGATGAATCTCTTAGAGAAACAGTCAAGGAGTTGACCGCAATAATGAGTGGTGAATGGGTTGAAGGAGAATTTTTTTTGAAGTAATTCAAATCATTGCCCCTTCTTCAACCATTCAATTCAAAGTCAGTAACTCTTGGGAGAAAGTGCTATACAATCCCACTGTAGGGGCAAATCTCATGTCCAAATCTTTTATGCTTGCCTATATAGGTCGCAAAACTTTTTCCTCTACAAACAAAACCCTTAGGGTTGGCTCAAGATCTAGCTTGGAAAGTGCATGGGTTTTACACGGTATAAGGTTACACCATGAGAATACCATTTGACATTCGGGATTTTGACATCCTAATTGGGCATCCCCTAGAGACATTCTTTGACCCACCAAAAACAGGGGATCTAGACGTGAAATTGGGGAGGGAATCTTTTTCCATCCAAGTCACTTGAGCTAAAAATTCGGTGGCAGAACCTCTCCCCGATCATGACCTACCTACGAAAGTCAAGTCGGTTGTAGCCTTTGTATCGCCTGAGTCTTCCTTAGAAAAAGATGTTGAATTCTTCATAAAGGAAGAGGACAACTTAGGAGAGACCATTGACTTTCCCAAGGAGGATGTACCGACACGACCTCCAATTGAGCTTAAGCCCCTGCCCGAAGGCCTACGCTATGCTTTCTTGAATGGCGACACACAAACTCCCCTTATCATTAGTAATAAGCCTTAATGACGAGGAGACGTCCAAGCTCATCACCATTCTTGAGAAGCATAGGTCTGTTTTTGGGTATTCCTTGGAAGATCTTAAGGGGATAAGCCCAACATTTTGCACCCATCGCATTCATATTGACCCTTCGCACAAACCTTCTCGAGAACCCCAACAAAGGCTCAAGAATGAGATGCGGGAAGTCATGAAGAAGGAAGTCCTTAAACTTTTTCACACTGGGATTATTTATCCTGTGCCACATAGCGATTGGGTTAGCCCTATCCATGTGGTTCCCAAGAAAGGAGGCATGAAGGTCGTTGAAAATAGCAAAAATGAGTTATTCGCACAACGAACCGTCACAGGGTGGAGAATGTGCATAGATTACTGAAAACTCAACTCGGCAACAAAGAAAGATCACTTTCCACTGCCTTTCATTGATGAGATGTTAGAACGGCTGGCGAAGCACTCTTTCTTTTGCTTTCTTGATGGGTATTCGGGATATCATCAAATTCCCATCCACCCTAATGATCAAAACAAGACAACCTTTACATGCTCGTATGGAATGTACGCTTATTGTAGAATGTCGTTCGGGTTGTGTAATACGCCCGCTTCATTTCAACGGTGCATGATGTCCATTTTCTCAGACATGATTGAAGAGATCATGGAAGTTTTCATGGACGATTTCTCAGTCCATGGAAAAACTTTTTATCATTGTCTTGAGAATTTAGACAAGGTCTTGCAATGATGCCAAGAAAAGGACCTGGTACTTAATTGGGAAAAGTGAAATTTTATGGTCCGTGAGGGAATCATCCTTGGACACCTTGTGTCTGGAAGGGGGATTGAGGTAGACAAAGCCAAGATTGAAGTTATTGAGCAACTACCACCCCCTGTGAACATGAGAGGGATCCGTAGCTTCCTAGGTCATGCGAGTTTCTACAGGCGTTTCATCAAAGATTTTTCACAAATCTCTAGACCCCTCATGAACCTGTTAGCTAAGGATACACCTTTCACATTCATGGATGAGTGCTTAGATTTCTTCCACACTCTGAAGAAAGCACTCATCTCAGCACCAATCCTCCAACCTCCAGATTGGTCGCTACCCTTTGAGATCTTGTGTCATGCTAGTGACTGTACTGTTGGGGTGGCCCTTGCCAAACCAAACACAAGAAGCATCACACAATCTCTTATGCTAGCAAAACATTGATAGGAGCTCAACTTAAATACTCTACATCCGAAAAAGAGCTCTTAGCAGTTGTTTTTGCTTTTGAGAAGTTTAGATCTTACTTAGTGGGAGCAAAAGTTATATTTACACCAATCAAGCTGCACTCAAATTCGTGCTCACTAAGAAAGATGTTAAACCTAGATTAATAAGATGGATTCTTCTACTCTAGGAATTTGACCTTAGAATAAAAGATAGAAATGAAATAGAAAATATTGTTTCAAATCCCTTGTCGTTTATGCAAGTCGCTAACCTGCAGGAATTACCAAAGAACAACTTCCTTCACGACAACATGCTGCTGAAGGTGACAGATATTGACCCGTGGTACGCGAACATCGTGAATTTCATGGTTGCAGGATATGTACCACCAGGGGAAGATAGAAAGAAGCTCCAAGTTGAGAGTAGATATCACCTTTGGGATGACCCGTACCTGTACAGGGTGTGTTCTGATGGACTGTTGAGGAGATGCGTACTAACAGCAGAAGGGATGCAAATCATAGAAAAATGCCATGCAGCACCATACGGAGGCCACTATGGAGTATTCCGCACACAAGCCAAAATCTGGCAGTGTGGGTTCTTCTGGCCGATGATGTATGAAGACACCAAAGAGTTCATAAAAAGTGTCACAAATGTCAGTTGCGAGGCAGCATCACTCCTTGTAACGCAATGCCCCTACACTACAACCTTCAAATTAAGATATTTGACGTATGGGGCATTGACTTCATGGGACCATTCCCAAAGTCCTATGACAGTGAGTATATCCTGGTGGTCGTTGATTATGTATCAAAGTAGGTGGAGGCCTTGCCATGCAGAGCTGCTGATGCCAAGCATGCAAAAAGGATGTTCCATGAAGTGATCTTCCCTTGCTTCGGAACACCTAAAATGGTCATAAGTGATGGAGGGTCTCATTTCATTGATAAGACCTTCCGTAGCTTTTTGAAGGAGCTTGGAGCAAAGCACAACATAGCCACACCCTATCATCCTCAAACAAATGGTCAGGCAGAAACTTCAAACAAATAAATCAAGAACATCCTGCAGAAAACGGTCAATGAGATGGGGAAGGGCTGGAAGGACAAGCTACCTGATGCACTATGGGCATACAGGACAACTTACAAAACCCCCATCGGCATGTCACCCTACCAGCTCGTCTATGGGAAGAGTTGCCATTTGCCAGTCGAGCTAGAACACATAGCTTATTGAGCAATAAAGAGCTGGAATATGGATGAAACATTAGCCCGTAGAAACCGACAAAAGAAAATTTTGAAGCTAGAAGAATGGAGGGAGAAGGCTTATCATAGTGCTAAGCTGTACAAAGAAAGAACCAAGAGATGGCACGATCACCGAATCAAGCAAAAAGAGTTCAACAAAGGAGACAAAGTTCTTCTATTCAACTCCAAAGTCAAACTCTTCGGTGAAGGAAAACTTCGGAGCAAATGGAAAGGACCGTACACCGTCGTCAGCACATCATCGCATGGCGCCATCACGATCCAAGATGACAAAGGTAATATTTTTAAGGTAAACGGTCAACGCTTAAAAGTTTTCTTTGAGCCTTCATGCAACTTTAAAGAAAATATAGATGTAATAAAATTAATATATTTTAACAAGTATCCTAACTCAAAATAATTACATCACATTTTGAATAAAATAATTTATCATATTAGAATATCTACACTTGTTTTTGTATTCTTTCTATTTCTGCAAAAATAAAAAGAACAGGTACAAAGACAAGTGTGGGGGAGGCACCACACTCACCTCCAGAAAAGGTGCACAATTGTTCATCACGATCAACTTTGGTTTGTGCACTTTTACTCACTCCTTATTTATCTAGTAGATTTCAAATAAAATGAATCCAAACTAAAAATGTGGCACTCCAGTCCTATTCTCCCAATTGTTTAAAGCTTGCATACTTTTTATTCCTCGCCAACATTCCTATGGCTTGTGAGCAACTTGTTAGTAGGGACCCTATTTTAATCTAAGTAATTGTATGATGTGATATGGTAGGATGATATGAAACTTGCATTCTCTTGCGATAGACTTGGGATTTGTTTTATAAAATCAAAATGCAATAGCATGCTCCTCAATGATAAAGAATTTCCCCAAAGCCATATATGTTTCTTCTTGATATAAACTCTACATATAGCTGCTTACTTTGTGTTGAGTTTTGTCAAGCTCTATGATCTATGTCGAGAGAAGTTTCATGCTCCCAAGATCGAGATTCACATGCACCCACCAAATAAAATATCAACTCTTACCCTGAGAGTTGCGCTCAACATGCACCCTTTCGTCCACCAAAAATATGCTAACTCTTACCCTCAGAGTTGTGCACCTTTCCACCAAATAAAAATGCCGACTCTTACCCTAAGAGCCGCGCATTCCTTATTTAGAAAATTTACTCCTCGTATTACCGTCATGATGTCTTTCCATCCAAAAAAAATTCTTCATATGTCAATAAAGGATATGGGCTATGTAAAAAAA
>CM041642.1:32123370-32163166 GCA_023333625.1 Bothriochloa decipiens
TCTAATCACCAAGATGATAATCAATCAAACAATATAGCAACAATCACAATATGAAGAACCAATCACCGGGAGACAAATGGAACACAATGATTTTTGTTCACCCGGAGTTCACTTGTGCACCGACAAGCTAGTCTCTGGTTGTGTCGACCAACACCAAGATGGTTCCCCGGCTCTTGACTCGCAAGTCAAGGCCTCACAAGGCAAGCTCTCGCAAGAGCACCGCAAGACACCACTCTCAAGTGAGGTAGCTCAATGACACACGCATTCCACTAGAGTAGCTTTTAGCACTCCACCGAGGAAAGCTCAAGAACCTCTTACAAATCAACACCGGAGCTGGACAAGAATAATCACCAACTCTTCTCAACGCCTCCAACAACCTCCAAGTCGGCTAGGTGGCGTGCACCCACCAAGAGTAACAAGAAATCCACTGGCGAATCAACCCACGAGTGCCACTAGATGATCTTCAATCTTGCAATGCACTAGGTTCACTCAATCTCACTTCGAATCAATCAAGCAAGCAAGAGATATGAGTGGGAGGAGGTTTTCTTCAGCTCACAAGGATGTCAAGAGTGTTAGAATCACGAGGGAGACACCTTGGAGCCGGTCAACAAGTATTTATAGGGATGCCCAAACAAATAGAGCCGTTACTCCTCGAAACACAGGATTTCGGGACCGTTAGACGCTTCCAACGCCCTGCGTCGAATGCGTCCGGCGCTATACAAATTCGTGCGCCAAGCCTTCATGCCGAACAGCCCAAGATACACACGTTGGACGCATCACGCGTCCGGCGCTATACAAAATCACGCACGTTTAAATATTCGACCGTTGGACACGTGGACTCCCGGCGTCCGGCGCTCGCACACGAACATCGTTCGCCTCTGAGTCACGTCCGGGGCTCGATGGATGCGTCTGTCGCTCCGTTCCAAAGCCTCAACCAGCCACAATGCATAGGACGCGTCTGACGCTCCTCCATAGACGCGTCCGGCGTGTTCAGAAACGCGTAGGACATGTCCAGCGCTCCTCGTGGACAGCAGACCATCTCGCGCCAAAACAGGCATATCTCTTAGCTCTGAACTCCGTTTTTGATGAACTAAGACTCGTTGGAAAGCTTAATCAGAGGTCTACACAACTCATATATCATCTTGATCCCAATCATTAAGGATCAAAGCAGTTTTCCAAACCTTTCTCTCTTCTCCAAGTTGATCACAATCAACTTCAACATCGCCTCCCTTGCAAATGTACCAACACCACCAAGTGTACATCTCCATGTGCTTGTGTGTTAGCATTTTCATAATCATTTTCAATGGTTTTCAATTAGTACACTAGATCCTAATGCATCAACATGAAAGGATAGACCTAGTGGCACTCATGAATCGAATTACCGAAGACTTCCCCTCTTCATAGTTCCGCTATCAATCCTAAACCAATCACACCCTCTATGGTGTCTTGAGTTCAAAACAAAATGGCCCTATAGGTTATACCTTTGCCTTGAGCCTATTTTGCTTTTTTATCAACCGCCAAGCCTTCACATGACATGTGACACTCCACGTCATCATGCAACCGTCTTGGTACATCGATCTCGATCTTACTTGCTCTTCACGTAGGTCGGTCCATCGGCGCCAAGTCTTGCCCAAGCTTCACCATGCATGGTCCCTGCTTCAAGCCTCGACTTGCCCTTCACACTTCTAACCGGTCCATCGAGCCAAGCCTCATCTTGATCTTCACCTTCTAGTTACACAACTCCATGTCATGACCCATTTGCAATGAGCTCCACTTGACAAGGACCATCTTACCTAAATCATCCACTTAGATGAAAGGTTAGTCCTAGGTTTCATCAATTATCCAAAACCAAACTAGGGACTTTCACCAGTTCACTATGACCCATGCTAAAAAGGGCTCCATATCACTAAAGCCCACTTAAACCAACGTCACCTCCCACCCGACATCAAGTTCGCCCCGACCGACGTGGGGGGGAGGGGCAATAAACGACATAGGGTCCATCTCATCCGGCGTGGGAACCATATGCGACGTCAGGCCATACCACCCAGGCAAGGGATCACATGCAACAGCGGTCCATGCCGCCGACGTAAGACAACGTACGATCCCTGAACACCTGGTATGAGGGCGGGCCCAAGGTCCAGACATGCCATACTACCAAGAGAATCTGTCCAGGGCACCTTACCGCTACGACACACAGATAATCTGTCCAGGGCACCTTGCCGCAAAAATTATTTTTTATGGCATGGCAATAGAGAGAAGAGATGTGTTTCATGTACATGAAACTCCCTAGGCACGAATACAAACTCTCGCCGAGTCATGAAATTAAATGCTTATGAAACCAAGGAATGAAACTCTCCATTGAGAGTAACTGTTTCAACTTAAGTTTCATTTCATTTTACATGATATGACAGTTTTGGAAACAACATCATGACACTCACCACTGAGACTGGCCTAATGAATTATGAGAGGCACATTTTTAGAGTTGGTACCAATTTGTTTAGGAGAGGAGTTTTGGATTATGTACCTGCACATTATAGAGTAGCCATCTTCCTCATCTTTGAGAAAAGTATTCATCTGGTTAGCCTAGAGAATAGAATATGATTCAAGATCGTCAATAAATGCTTGGATATTTTTCCCCAGCCAATGTCTAAATGCCAGCTCATTACGAAGACGTGAAGCCATGAAGGTGATTAGTCAAAGTAGACAGGCTTAGCCTCAACTCTCACCTAAGATTAAGTGTTCGACCCAGTTTTCATAGTTTAGACAAAAAAAATGCAAATTTGATTACACAAAATTTGTATATCAACACAGATCGTCCATCATGCCCATTCTATTTAGCATAGTTGAGTTTTCATAGAGCGGTCAGGCACTGGATGCCTTACTTTCTGGGGACATCCGATTGTGGCTAAACCCAACCAAACAGCGTGAAAAACTTGCTGGATCAAATCGAAGGTTCTGCACATCATTATTGCCAAACATGCTACAGCCATCATAACACGTCCTGAATTCTGATCTTCAGTATATTTGACAAAATTTGTAAACCATCAGAGACAATGATGCACATTCAATTTTCTCCACTCTGCATCCTATATAGATCTGTACAGATGCATTATTTTACCCATGCAGAATTGGCAAGGCAAACATATGGTAAAACACGACTAAGTTGTGGAGGGTAAAAATTTGAGATGATCCTGTTCTAGGCCCAATCAGCACAAGCCAAAATTTGGCATCTTTGGTTGTTGTAAGACAAATTCTGGCCAACCAAAATTTTTCTATAGCGCAGTTGGACAAAATTCTGGTGGCCAAAACAATTGGCACCAATGGCTTCCACGAGCCAAAACGGGGACAAATTTTGGCTGGCAAAAGCACGGCCAAATTTTGGTGTGCACTCCTGGGGCCAGAACTGAACCAACACCTAAATCTAGTGGATGGAAATGGATGGTGTTCGGCATCAGGTGAGACTGTTACTGGAGCTTCTGCAACTTCTGTATAACTGATTCTACATCCACCGGGATTTTGAGTAACTCATGCAATTTGGAAGCTCCTGCATCAAGGTCATTGATTTCTAGGTATCTTTCACTCGGCGATGCAAACAGAACCTCATTTATGTCTTCTTCAAGTTGCAGTGAGTATAGGTGTTCAAAGACCTACAGAGGAAAGTTGCAGTTAATGGGAGTGAGTACAGTATTTGGATATCTGAGCTGTCCTATACAGTGAAAAACATAAGGGCATCACACATCTCACCGCTTTAAGCCTTGAAACGACCATTTCCCTCACTGAAGATGACCGCGAAACTAAATTGACGATAAAAAGGCCGCCCTCCGAAAGGAACTCCTTTGCTTTCAGAAGGAAAGGATCTTCGACAAAGTTTTTTGGTGGGCAAGACAGCCCAGAGCTGTAGGAAAAACCATCAGCTTCATGTCAGAGTCCATTTAGAATAAATTGTAAGGTAAAAGAATGGCAATCCAAATGATAGAGGGAGACATGGAAAAGAAATACCTTAGATCCGATGAATCAACATCGAGGATAAGTATTTTGATTGCATTTATGGCACTGCCATTCACTGAATGATTTGCAGCAACACTGTCTTCAATGAACTTGATGCCATCCCCCAAATGCAGCTAACATTGGAAAAATGGTAAAATGCAATGAAACTCAATGATAAAAATAAAAGCAAAACGAAGAGTGAAACAATTCATGTTACTAACACTGGACACATCATAAGAAAATTGGGACATCTGAATTCTGAACTAGGTTAATCCTTATTATACTATGACATAAATGCAAGAAATCAGAACATCCGTCATGTTTTACTAATGAAGTTATCGTTTACTTCCATGGTAGTGCGATCACTAGATGCTGCCTAGAAATTAACAAATTACATATTGAGAAACGCAATAAGTTGCTACAAAATGTCATTTTGTACATTGATATGGTCTTTATATTTAAGTTTGATTACTATTACTTCTATGTTAAATAGATGAAGTGTCATTCAATTTGTTCGTTTAAAGTTATTGTCGATGCTTAATTAGGACAACACACCGATAAGGAGCTAGATCGCTCAATGTGGGGCCTAGCCAACTTTTATGTCAGCTGGCACTTTGGGTTTGTTTGCACCCAAAACCTTGCCAAGAGCGCAATACGTAAGACACGCCAATGAGGTCTCTCGAGATCCGAAGACCCCACATGCCCAAGAGGGACCCCGTCGAGGCATGCCGTGGCTATGGGTTCTCGGCTGCCCAAGAGCTTCGCCATCATTGATCCACCGTACATGCAACGTTGACGAAGAACAAAGAGTAGTTGGGATAGAGGGTAAAAGAGAGATTGTAGATTGATTTTTGTGTCGATTGTGTGTTGGACCCCTCAATCAGCCGAGGCCCTTATATATTTATATAAGATGGGGTTGATAGGCTCTCTTATTCTAGGAGTATGGCAACCAACCTTCAATTGCTCATCCATCGAAAAGGAAAAATATTTCTTTGCTAGCTCAGCCACCAAGGGGTCCAACTCAACCACCTGCAAATTTTGAGAAGTGTGAGCAACTCATTCAATCAAAAGTCAAAGATGAAAGCCTTTCTCCCCCTTATTTTCTGTTACCTCAATATCTACGAAAGGCAGACATCCACGGAGAAACATTGGGAAACAACCAGCACCAAGACCTATTATAGTGGTGCTGACCTACAAAATGCAAACTGAATTGATATTGCTGTGCACACCATAATAACAAAATTATTAACCACTTGTACCACAATAAAGCTGGCATTCAACTACTTAAGGGACCAACCCTAATAATCTGGGTTCATGGCTTCATGCTCTTAGAGGTTGAATCTTTCACATAGTATAATAGCACAGTACTTACCTTCTCTCCAGATGAAGCAGCAGCACTCAGAGAAGATGCAACTAAAGAAAGCCCAGATATGATACTGCTGTGATATGAGCTACCAAGAAATCTATGGTCAACTCTCAGATTGTTCTTGGATCCTGCATATCAGTAACCAACAATTGGATAGCTTATTGAATGGGTGAATATAAGTTATCAACAGGTTAGGTATCTGTAGTAGTTCCAATATTAAATAAAGAAGAGTGATTTATCATTCCAGATATTTATTATTATTCTTTCTATTATCCAAGTATAAATCAGATGGTGTTCATAATTCTGGTTAGAACACATATAGATTCTGCAGCAATTGTAGATTATGGGCAAGCATTAGAATTACTTTGACAAAAAATTCTGAAGATCCTAAGGAGCAATAGATTAAAAAAAGACTAACTCACATCACACATCTATCGTGCCCCTACAAATAGATGAATTTCCCTTCAGACAACTGTGGTTGCATGTAGCCCAGTGAGCAGTTAAACTGAACAACTATTCACAAAATAACTACATAGACAGAAATTTAGCTGCCCATGGCAATGAATAAGAACTAGAAGTGACACGTCTACCATATAGAAATATGTGATATACGGTGTGCTATCTCCATAAAATCTAAAGAAAATGAGCGACTTTTGGAATGTAAGAACTACGTTATCAAACAGAAACACTTTGATTGTGAATCTATGATTTTTGAAAAGAACCAAACTCTGCAACACATGTATTAGACTGTGGCACTGTGCACAAACATGACCCCAACAGAAGGTACTAAGAGCAAGGATATCAACTACTGTCAATTAAACCAAAGAGTATGGCAAGCAAGCACCACAAAGCACCTTGCACATTAAAACTTACAAAAAGAAAGAAGAAACAGACCCTTTTTCTGGTTCCTTCTCTTTTTAGCTGTCGCAGATGCACTTTTGTTCTTTTTGTCTATCTCATCACTGGGAGGATCGCTGATTAGCAAAGCTTCAGATTGCACTAAACCAGAACTTCTTCCAAAGATAAGGCGCCGGAACATTTTCTCAGACATGGAACCTTGGTCTCCATCAGCATTTTCATAGACAACATCTTCCACAACCATTGGACCAGTTATTTCTGAAGTTGCCTTCCAAATGCAACACAAAAGATCAGCTGAGAAGGTTATGCAGGTATGCGACTCAGCTATAATTAGACATTGCAACTAAGAAGTTAAGCGTGAAGGTCTGTCCTTGAGACTGCGGGGGTTAGTAATAAGAATGAGACGTAGCTGCTCAGGCCTCAGGGTTCTGGACCTCGTGAACAGCCAGGAAAGAAGCACCCAGGCCACAGGGAGAAAGAAGGAAAAGGGAAGGGGGGATGGGGGAGCAAGAGGTTCCACTTAATCCCTTAGTGGCCTTTACTCATCGACTCCTCCTATATAAAGCATCCTAACAATAAGATGTACTAGATAGAGAGCACTTAAGGAGTTGTATGAGTCATCTAGACTTTTTAAGTAGCTCTTCCTAATTGACTCCGTAATTAGCAAAACTAAACAATAGCTTTTAGAGAAAATTATACCTCTTGCAGAATATGTCTTTGCTTAACACCATCACCTGCCATCATGAACCTGCAGGATTGTTGGCATACCAACCACAAGATCAAATATCTCAATTAAATTTAATTTAAAGGAAAAAAAAAAGGTTCAACAGTTCTCATTGGGATTCAATTTGTTCATGCAAGCAATTGTACACAAGCACTTAAGTGTTTGCTTTACTAATATCATCTGTAAAAGTGGCTGACACTTCCACTGACTGAAGAAGACAAAATAAATTTCTTGTCATTTTTTATTAAAAATGCAACTGCATATCTGTTGCAGTCTGGATCTGGAACAAATGCTCATTCATGTATCTCCTTTAATACTTGTGGCAGAATAGGAACCATGTATAGAGCTAGATCATAGGTCTCAAATGCTAAATAAGAGACACTAAGCATCTCTCCAAGTTATTCGTTTGTATATTTCACACATGTTGGCTGTTTCCATAATTTACTTCCAATTGTTTACCATACCATGCCTTCTCATTCTTGTTAATCCAGTGCCAAAATTGTTACAATCATAGATAATTAATTGCAATCTCTGAAGTCTAAACAGCAAAATGATTATTTGCCGAATTTATTAGTTCGCAATATCTAATTGTTAAATTCAGAGTTATACTTATGACAAAATTGTGATCTCTTTATTTTCAGGTTTTTGAATCATATAAATAATAATTTCTATGCATTTCTGGTCTTTTCTCTTCTAGCTTCTTTCTTTAAAGTTGACATAAAAGGATACACTCTCCATTTCAAAATGCAGGGCAGTTTGAAAATGTCCTATTTACTATTTAGCAATGTTCACCTAAAATGATCGTGCACGCTTATCCACCATTATATCTCAAATATACTTAATGGTGATTATGTAATTGGCTGGCTTTGTATGGCATGTCAAATTGACTCCTCTGCTGAGAATATGCAGATTATCACTATTTAACAGGGAATTTGAAGATGAAAAATCAAAATCTTACATAAAATAGCAATAGGGAAATCTCAATTACCACATACTATGCGAGAAGACCCCTAATATAACATCCAATAAGCTTATGGGGAGTCAATGGCAAATGTGAACACAAGGAGGGGGATGTAAGCAGCAGAACTGGGGGCATGGAGTATTAACAAATAGCAGCTGTTGTTATGATAGTATATATTTTTTGCAAAATATATAAAAATAAGCTGGGTGCTAGATATTCAGGGAGCTTTATCAGTTAAAGGCTCTTGCTGAACATTTGGAGGTCTTGCCGCCTGGGGTTTATTATTGGAAGTCCAACTTCATCCCAATTACTGATCAGCACCGTTGTCATTTCTCATGTCCTTTGGGTCTCTATTCAACAAAGTAAGCCTACAAAACATTGTTTATCGAGTATATTTGTTTCGAACCTTGTGATGAGTTGATTTGGAGGACTTGGGCACCTAAAAATGTCAGTTCTCCCTTTGGCTTGCTGCACATCAGGTTTGCCCCCATCCAGACCGGTGCCGTTTACCCCGGGGGGCGGGGCGGTGTTGGGAAGGGAGCTGTGGCCGGCCTCCCCAGTGCAATTCGGATCCCTCCAGTACATACTCTTAATTCAGTTGTTTAGCCTGGTATCCAGTAGTTGATACATACTTAAGAGTTATTTAGCCTCCCTAGTTCAGTCCAAACGTCATGTTAGACCTATTCGATGGCTCCGCTACCTTCCTTTCACGAGATTGAATACGAAGCGCACCCACTCGACGGCCGGCTGCTTCATTTGATGAAGTTGAATAGGAAGCATCACCCACTCGATGGCCGGCCGTGTCTGTCAGGCTATGACTGTTCATCTTCTCTTTCTCTTCATTTTCTTGGCATTCTAGTGGACTGTGGATAGCTCGACGAGACACCACGGCAGCCAAATGGACACTGTTGCTGTGCACTTAGGTTGAGCTGGTAAATTCCTAACCCTAATCATCTACTCTACTTGTTTCTATGTCCCGCCTATAGTCACAACTTATGGCTCCGCCCCTGGTCGTTTATGTGACCAAGATGCTGAAAACATATGATACATACTATCCAATTGTGTCTTCTCTAGAGAATGGATTGCTTGATCACTCTCCTTCCTCAGACGATAGTGTTCTCTGATTGGTTGATGAGAGTTAATAATGTGCTTTCTGGTGAAAGCATGGCCTCAACTCGATATTCCTCGCTGCTTGGAAGCTATAGAATTTTTAAGGTATAATAATCAGAGGCATTAGTATAATTTCCTAGTCTAGAGTTTCCCTCTTATGTCTCATGTAATCTATATATGGTTCATATTGGGCCTCAATACAGTCATCCAATTTAGATTCCCTTACTTGTAACAGGAATCACCGTAATGATTTGTGTTTTCAATGGGAACAACCCATATCCAGCTTGTTGTTAGGGAAATCCTTGAAGAGCTACACCTATGGGGCCTTGCAGGTGCTAGAGGTCTTGCCCATCTTTGTTAATAGATAATAAGATGTTGGTGTTTCTTGGATCGGGTTGTCGTGGTTTGGTGTAAAAAGCAAGGTTGTTTCCAGTATGAGTTTGTAAAGAGTGTATGTTCATGTGAGTGTGGTGGGTGTTCTGTAATTTATTTGTTTGTCCTTAATGCAATGGTATGCAGCTCTCCTGCGTATTCTTAAAAAAAAAAAGAACAAAAAACTACAAGGAACTAGGTGGCACTGCAAAAAACAAGAAATTGAATACCAAGTTCTTTTGAAAGGGTTCAGTTAATGTGAGTGTGGTGGGTGTTCTGTAATTTATTTGCTCCTCCTTAATGCAATGGTATGCAGCTCTCCTGCGTATTCTTAAAAATAAGAACAAAAAACTACAAGGAACTAGGTGGCACTGCAAAAAACAAGAAATTGAATACCAAGTTCTTTTGAAAGGGTTCAGTTCACACCAACAGTGATCTAGTTCAGTTCCATCTTTACAAACAAAAAAAAAAAGGATCATGGGAGAATGAAAACAAATCAAACTAATATAGCATCAACAGACCTCCACTCAAAACCATGCAACTGTTATCCTAATAATCAAAGTTAAAATCTTATCATAGTTCTTGGATAGTACCTGTATTTGTTCAAACTACAAACTCTCAAGAGCGTGGTTTAATAATCTGTTGAATTTTCATTATTGTCTGAACATTGCAAATGCCAACTTTTTAGTAAGAATGGTGATGAATGTCCAGTTAGAAAGCATTAAGACATACGGTATAGCCGCCTCCTCTTCAGGATTTCCAGGTTCTAAATCTTTAACAAGCGGAGATAAATCCTTCTGGAAATAGCAAAACAATAATATCAGGACAGGGATCATATTAAAATAGGAGCATTTGGCAATCTCTCAAGTCTAAACAATGTGATAAACTGATAACAGAAACACCACCTTAATAATATCCATGTTGATATTTGCATGTCTGCTGTCCAGGAAAACCTAACATAAAGTTGAATAGAAATCCAGTCACATAAACCCAAAATAGCAATGTCATAATAACACTGCATTTGCACTCATAATAACTGTACCATAATTAGACGGGCAGCCCTTGCACTTTCCACAACATGCCACTGTCCTTCTTCTGAAGAAAATAGCCATTCCCGAGCCCGAGCCTGAAATCAATTGTGTTCCTTAGCGATTTGCGAGCCCAAGGAAGTAGTGTTTTTTGTTGCTTATAGCTATAGCCGCAGTGTTACTATAAATCCATTTGTAGAACAGCAGTTCATTTGCATTAAAACAAGCATATTTTGTGTTATTTTTTCTCAACACGCAGGAGGGCAGCGCATCAATGTTCTAAGAATAAAAGAAGTTGAAGAACCACATACAACACCACATATTCACATGGTCACCCCTGGGTTGTAACAAAACAGACTCACCTAGAAACCAAAGAAACACTTTACCTATATTTGTGACATGATTTCAATCGGCATAACCCAGTTTTAATCTAATTTGGCCTCTCGGACATGCCACATTGGTGCTGCTCCACTATCGGCAGGCTATAGAGAAATAAGTTAATGCAAAACTAGGATATTAATTAAGGTTGCATTCCGACTTAAATCAGTGTAAGTAGCACAAGTTGAAGACTTCCATCAGAGAAGAAGTGGATACAGAAAATGGAATAAACCCACCCCAACCCCAGAGGAAAAAAGAATTTCACCATAGTTTACAATACTTCCTCAGTGGTCTTTCAATCTTGTTTTATCATGATAATGCATCCACTTATTCAACTTAATTCTTTCAAGAAAGAAACAGATCAATGAGAAGAACAGCAGGAGATTCAGTTAACCAACTAATAGTAAATACTAAAAAACAACAATGCAAAATGACAACATATAACAGACCTTGGGCACAATAAAAACTCCACAGTGGTATACAAATGTTTCTGTTTGCTTTTTGGCATCCAATAAAATAGCCTTGTAGCAATATAGGGAAGTTTCCTGTTCACCAAGAATGAACTGCCTCCTTCGACCTGGGACAATCACTTTCAGATCTCCTATAGCTCCTAGCTGAAGATCTCGCAATGAGAGCAGTATATCAACACCAGACGAGTATGACTCCCGGATGATGTTCTCATTTCCAAGAGCACGAATCACAGCATTTGCCTGCAGCATCAACACACAGAAGATACAAGTGACTAGATGAACAAATATCCTGAGCAGAGTCAAATCATTCATATAGTTCACCAGAAGAATATAAAAGTACCTGTCTCATGTTACAGTATACAAAAGACTGATCCAATGATGATTTTATTGTTTGAGCTACACCCATCTTCCCTTTTACCATGACCACCATGAATGTCTGGAAGGCAGATTTTTCAGAGGATTCACTAGCTATAGCTTGAACACTCATGTCCCATCCAAATCTGAACTCAGACAAAAGAAGCGCTGCAACAAGGGAAAAGGCAAAACATCGTAAGTACTACTATTCAATTATCATTGTTGTTCAAGACTCCATATAAACTTTTAATGTTTCTTGACCACTATTGTCGGGGAATCTTGATGGGCTGCATGAAAACACCAGAAACGTTTAAAGTGGTTCAATGATCTTATAACTTTTCAAATTATACTACTCCCTCTGTTTCTTTTTTAAGGCAGTATATACTATGAGCGTCAACTAATCTTACAACATATCATCAATTGCTGTAAAATCAATATGTATTATAATTTATAAGATATGTGAATCAATAGATATTGCTTTTATGTTCTAAGCATACATGTAATTTGATTAATCATTGGTCAAAATTTACGAAGTTTGACTTCTTCGAATCCTAATTCACCCTACATTTTGAAATGGAGGTAGTCTATACATAAACTATTAAAAGCGAGGCTCCAGGAAACTCCGTCTCCTCCCACAAACTACTGTTCTGGTAACAGTAAACGCACCAGGTTCAAAAAATAGTAAACACAACTCTCCCCCTCCTTCCCGGCTCCGACCCTGACGTGTCTCCCGCACTCTCACGAAACCTCCAGACCAGCACTACCCAGGAAAGAGAGAAAAAAATCCCCATCGGTCTCCTCTCCAAAAACGACGCTTCCCAAGCCTCCACCACGGTCCCCACGCCGCCACTGCCGCCGCCCATGCTACCATCACGCATCGATGCCGACAGCAGCGCAGACCCCGCCTCCGAACGGTGCTCCATCCCCTGCCTCCGCCCTCTCCCCATCGACCACCGCGTCTGTCATGGCGTCCTACGCATCACCGCCGCAGCCGGCCATCGTCCCCTCGCAGCAGGCCTCCCAACACCCCAAGATCATGGAGGTAACCAACTCAGCCCCGCGCCGCCAGCGAAAGCGCGCCAGCCTCCGCTTCCTGCCGCCTTCTGGGTCCCTTCGAGACCAAACGGCGAAGGATACGACGCTTAGCCGGCAGCCTTGGACGCCGCCGCCCCACCTTTGCCGCAGGCCTTCTCTATCGTCTTGACGCCCGCACCAGCCGGAAGGGCAGCCCGTTCGGCAAGCTCGACCCCTGCATCGCCGTCCTCCGTCCTCCCCTTGCACGGTACAGCCTCCATGTTCCTGTTCTCTTTAGCCTTCCTGTCTTTTGCCTTCCAGATGCTCGATTGAATGCCAGCCCAAAAAAAAAAATCTGACTACACAGCCATGCAGGCTTCTAAGGTAGTTGTGGCCGACTGGTGTTTTAGGCACTCTAGCAGGTTGCTGATTCTATGGTATGATTTCTCCCAGGTCATAAATCAGAATTTTCATATGAATTGTGCTAAAGAAGCAAATACCAGGTTCCCTCAACTTAGACTGTCTATGGTGTCAACAACTGAACTGATATTCTTATTCAACACCATTGTGCACTTCCATGATCTCTGGAATTATTAATATCAACGTGTGGTGCAGTCAGTGATTTGGCTGATGCAAATTTGAGATCCTACCATGTGATTAATCCAATATACATGATTTTTATTTTTGCAGCTATGCTGTTCCTTTATAAATGAAGTTCTCAGATGTCTCATTGCTACTGCTGATACTATTTGCACACAATATAATATTAGAGTGAAAACATTCTCGAAATAGGCTTTGCTGCTTACCAAGGATTGCAAGACTATTGTCTCGCAATGCACATTATCAAATGGGTATCAAAGAAACTGATGCGCATTTGCTTTGATCCATAAAAAAAAAAAGAAAGCATGTTGGCTATGACAGGTTGCACAAATTGGTGCACCTATATTGTAATATGAAATTTTGCATCCAACAATTCGACGCTCACTTCCAAAATTTCAAATAAAAGATCATGTTCCTCATCCATGTCACCGGATTTTTCATAAGAAGCTCGCTAGCCCGCGCAACTGCGCGGGGATCCTTGTAATTATAGATGTTGACGCTCAGAGTTTCACTTGATAATTAAGAGGGGAACTCAGTAAAAGCATTTACAGGAAAAAAAATGAAGAAGCCTTGTTGAAAGCTTCAAATAAATTTAAACAAAACAAAGAATCAAAACTTGAAATCAGGAAGATGTATAAGAGACCAATAAAAACTAAATACGAAAAGGAAAACAGAAAGCAAGAATTGACAGAAAATAACCTAAAACATGGGATTCTGCAAGGGTAAGGCACACAAACTTCCCTCCTGATTTCATAACTCTCTTGGCCTGCAAAAGATTCCTGCTCAGTTATAGATATCACCAAGAAAATAGCATTTCCATTAGGATCAACAGATCTATCCATTACAACAACTAAAAAGGAGCATCCAAATTCAGCATAAATCCACAGATATACCTCATTTAGATATTTTATCCCCAGTTTTGATCCAGCCCCTGGCTCCATAAGAGCATCCAGTCCTCCTTTATCAAGAATCATATCAAATGACGCATCTGCAAACTGGTAATTTCATATGTCATATAGTTTTAATAGGAACTATGTATTAAGCATTGCTGGATTTATCATAAATCATGAATGAAAACATCCAGGTATGACAGAAAATGGCCCATGTGCAAAATGGCATTTAGATATGCCTAGTAGCTGTGACAAGACGTGTGCATTCAGCATAAAAACTGACCAGTAATACATATGGCATCAAAAAATTGCAAATTGGCAATTCAATGTCAAATATTTTTTTTATTGGAAATATATCACTTGAAAAATAAAGCACATCAAATTAAACTTAGGAGCACCTAGCAGTTATTAATGGAAAGGGTGAAAGACAAACTATAAATAGGTAGGACATGAAAATTTTAGAAAACAGTTTAGGCAACAGAGAAAGTTCACAATACATTGAAAGAGGTATAGCAAAATAAAGCCCAGCAGGTATAGTACAGGGTCATTCAGAATCCCAATCAAAGAAAACAGTTTCCCTTGGTTTGGTTTCATCTACCATGCCACAGAAGTTGAATCAACACTATAGTACCTTGTCAAAGCTACCTTAGGGTCACAAACTTGTATGGACACTGGAACTCATGCACTGAAAATCTGGAATCAACCAAATTACCTGAACTGTGTGTGCTGCCTACTCAAATCGCCCAGAAACATTGATCTCATGGATCAATTGTTGACATGCTAGGTGATAGACAATAAACTCAGATAGAAGCTACATTGACATTATACCCAGTAATCAATAGCATCTCCATAACGCCATTATGTCTGATATTGAAGCATTGCAATTTGCAAAGCAGAAACTAACAACAGCTCCAACATTATCATTAAGCTCAAAGTTTACCATTCTAACTTACTAGTACTCCCTCCGTTCCAAATTATAAAGCACTTTGGTTTTGTCCTAAGTCAAACTTCTCTAACTTTGGCCAAGTTTATAGAAATATACATTGACATTCATACCGTAATACCAAATAAGTTCGCTCTCAACACATTGCATGGTGAATTGAATAAAACTCATTTGATTAGTACATTTTTCTATAGATTTAGTCAAATTTAGAGGTCTAATTTTGGCTGCCAAAACGACTTATAATTTGGAACATAGCGAATACAAGAATTTCAAATTTTAAAATAACAAACTTCAACACTACAACTACCAAACCACCAATGTCCCAAATCAAAATAATTCCCGTGACAAGCAACGGATAAACCCAAGATTAAAGCTCGACATAAACTAACCAAGCCTATTATACACCGAAGCCTATGTAGTAGACGGATTCTACCTGCATATCGGTCATGTCCATGACGCGCCAGCGCATCTCTGGTCGCGCGCGTGCGTGACGGCGGAGCATGTCGGCCACCACGACGCGGGAAAAATCAACGTTGGTGATGCGGCGGAACCCCGCGTCGTAGAGCCGCTCCGAGAGCGCCGAGCTCCCGCACGCCGGCACCAGGATCTCCTGGGTCGCCTCCGCCGCGGCGCCACTGTCGCCGAGGATGGCGAGGAGCGGGGCCCGGAGGTTAGGCCACTCCGCGTACCACTCAAAATTGTCCCCCGTGCCGCGGAGCGCAAAGAACTTGTCCCAGTTCTCCCGCGACGTGAAGTCGCCGAGCGTGCCTAGGATCGCCGGAGGCGGCGTCGTGGTCGCCATGTGTGGAAACCCTAGCTTAGGGGCCGTAGGGGTTTAGGAATGCTCGCGTGCGAGGAGGGTAAAGAAGGTGTGGAGCGAAAAGGGTCTGGTCAAGTGCAAGACTGTTTTTTTCCTAAAAAAAAGTGCAAGACTGTTATGAAATGATTTGGCGTTGATAATGGAAAAATATCCATGGATTAATTTGGGGAACTGCAAAAACATCTCCCCTAATAATCTAAAAAGTAGATATTAGGCTACCTCAATACTGTACCAACTTAGGGGAGGTTTATTAGGAGATTGGTGGATATGCTCTTACCTCCTCGTACCGTCTTATCTGTAGCCGAGGCTTAAAAGGGCCAGGTTCCAGAGACGGAGCGGAGCGCCTAGCTGTTTGCCTTACAAAAGCAATATGGCCGATAGGTACGATTATACGAGCTACAAAGAGGCGAGGAACTGGGGAAAAGGTGTGGTCGCTGTCCGCCGGTGCCATAGGGTTTGTGCTCTCATGAAATGTCAAAGGGCTTTTGGTTCAGGGCCTGAATGGCTGGATTGGGCTGTTGTTGGGTCGACAACCTCTGGCGTCCTACTAAAAAAATTAAGAAAAAAGGTCTACTTTTCCTCACTAACTTTTACGAAAGTCTATTTTTTGTCCTCGAACTTTAAAACTAAACAAACCACCTCTTCAACCTTTTAAACCATGCGTTTTACCTCCTTATAGCAACTCTAAGAGATTGGCTAAAAGCATGCACGAAGCTGAATATAGCTAATATAGATCTAAAAATGTCTCCAATGGACTGTCTAAACCTGTTTTCAAATTTAGTCGTTGGCTATTACGTAAAGATCGGTAGCTATAAAAAGCTAGGCATTCTCGCTCGCTACCGGAGATTCCACGCGCTCCTCGTCTCCGTTCCCACGCGCTTCTGCTTTTCCTGCAGTTCATCCTGCAAGCACGCAGCCGCCATCCGGCCATGGGACCGTGTACCTTCTGCCACAGGAGAGTCCCTGTCGGCCGCTGCCCCGGACGATGGACAACATCATCCGTCGATGGACGTTGAAATGACCTCGATTTCCGTAAAGGGAAATTCACAGTGTCGAAGTGTAATATGATCATTTAAATCATATTACCCGATAACAGTTGAATATCATAATCCATACATAAAATAAAAGAGTGTAATAGAAGGGTTTAAAATAACTTATTACATCGCCACTTGGCGGAATCAGAGTTCATGCAGCATAAAGTAAACAGCCTGAAGATGTGGAAGCTATCATCGTCCACCAAACTCGGGCGTAGGAATGAAACCCTCAATCATCATACTCCTCAGATGAGTACTCACTCCTGAAACCTGTGTGCCAAAGTATCAGTATGACATGTACTGGCCACTCTCACCCTATGCATTGCTTTGTGGAAATTGGATGCGAAATATGGATATATCAAAAGAACCTATAAAGGCTGGGGTTTCCTATGCAAACGATCAAGTATATAAGTAAAGTAATAACAAGTTTTACACATTCTCATTCCCAAAACCATCCACCATCATCCATCTGTCTCTGAAGCACCATCCCAATCTTCCAACACCATCTCAGACTCGTGTCAACTGGCTAACTCCTTCTCGGCCTGCCTCAGCGGCCTACAGCCCTCAACCTGGCTCTTGGCTGGAAAACACTCTCAGGAGGAAGGTAGAATACTTCACTCACTAGTCCGGTGTAAGCAGAACACAGGAAAGGTCCATAGCCGATAAGTCAGCATATGTATCGATCGATCAACCATACATTCTACAGAGGTTTTACTAATTCACTAGATAGCCATCATCGGTGTTGATCACCACCTAGGCAGATTTCGGGCGCATACTACCATAGAACGATGACATCCTACCTCTCAGCCCTGGAACACCCTTAGAGTGGCTGATAATGTGAAGACTCATGATCCTATTCCCGCAGAGCATCATGATCGTCTCGAAAGGGTGTGAGATTCACATGCTCCTACCTCCCTAACACACGCTCGTCTGATAGTAATGGCATCAATCTATCCAGCGGTTCGGCCGTCTCCCCCCATGGGAAGCGAGTGGAAAGCAAGGATTCCTATGATCCGGTTACTAGCGCAACAGTTCCTAAGTGTGACCAAGCCAAGATATCTCCATCAGGGTTGTTCTTTAACGTGCTACCACGACACCTTCATCTTGGGTTCTACCCCTCAGAGGCTCACACCCGAGGATCCATCAACTCAAATAGGTTCTACCCGCCACAGGTAAACAACAGAGATGCCCAGGTTGCATCTTCAGCATGACTCACTCCATAAGCTTGTCGTAGATCCCAGCTCGATCAACTCAACTCTCACCCTACACCCTGCCGTAAGTTCCATCCCAAACCCAGATACATCACCATCAGCTCACAACCCCATCTGATCCATCCACATTCCAAGCCTGGCATCCCCGCCAGACCCTCCCAAGGTTCATCACATCGCATCAAAATCTAAGCGAGTAAGGTATTTATATAGAAATAAATATAGCAGATGAGCATGAGGCTAAATAACAACGGGTAAGCAGGTGATAGGTTATGACAAGATAGGGGCTATCAAGCAATATTCTATCATGCATTCCTAGCACAGGTGAACCATTATATTATAATAAAAGTAAAGCACTAGCAGTACTAGATTAGCCATGCGTAATGGGATCTACGAGGTTGGGTGGGAAGTGGCACCTTCGCTGTCATTGTCCTTTGACCTTCCCTGGTACTCAGTGTCGTCGTCAGTCCGGTCCTCGCTCGACTCTGTAACCGAGAATTATTGGTCGCGGGAGCGACATCTATAGATTAGCACAAAGAACAATTAACAACAAAAAGATCCAAATGCACTCAAACATAGTAAAAGTAGCTAGGGCTTGATTTATAGAAAATTTGGATATTTGGATCGTAATTTTCTGAGCTCGTATGAATTAGTTATGGATTTTCAAAGATTTAACCATATTCTGAAAAAGAAAAGGACTGGATTATTATGGGGCTGACACGTGGCAGCACAGGGTTGGGCCACGTGTCACGCGTGGGTCCAACAGTGACAACACAGTAGCTGACGTGGATGATGATGTCATGCTGATGTCAGCTATGACAGGTGGGACTATGGTGACGTCACCTACCACTCGGTCAATGGTCAACGGTCAAGTAGGCCCCTATTGGGCCGTTAACGGGCCATCACTGGGCCGGATGGGCCGGCTATGGGCCGGGCTCAGCCCGCCACATGGCACACTTTGGTGCTGCCATGTCATCGTCTGGATTCCAAATCAGGCGCAGCTCACAGCTCCGGTCCACGGTGCACCGATTCACTTGGGGTCCACCAACAGTCGCTCAAGTCCACGTGAAACACGTCCACGGCGTTGTCCCCTGGTTGGGTTGGTTCACAGACTGGTCCACGGTGCACCATCCCCGTCTTGGTCCCACGTGCAGAGGCTCTGGTCCACGAACACCACGCCCATCATCTTCTTGCCGAGACAATCCCCTCCACTGTTCTCCACCACGACGGCAAGGGCTCGCCGGCGACGGCGAATTCTCCAAATTCTGGCACTCCAGTGGTCCTCCGGCTTCATCTTCTTGCCCAACGGCTTCGGGGTGACGAACTCGATGATGGTCTTCAAGGCTCCAGCTTGGCTCTCAGTGGCGCTGTGCATGGCGAACGACGGCTCGACGGCGACGGCGCATGGCAACAACTCAGCAGCGACCAAATCCAAGCCAAAGCGGGGCACGAGGGTGTAATTGGGGTCACCCAACACCCTCCCGATGCGCCGACAGTGACCATCTTCCACGACGAGTCCACGTGGGCAGCGACTCCCACGACGGAGCTCCAACATGGCCGCGGTGCGTGGCACAACACCAACGGAGGCTCCCCGGCCCCCATCTTCTCCATCTTTCAATGCAGCACGTCACGGCGGTTCTTGTCGGTGGTTCCTCATCCTTTGCAGAGGTCGGAGACGACGGAAACAGGCGCAGCATGACGGCGCTCCAGAGCGGCATGGTGACGGCATGGTCACACGCAGACAGTCCGTGGAGTAGCAACCCAGCTGACTAGCGTGCGCGTGCGCGTGGAGTGCGTGACGTTGAGGCGGGTATGATTTCGGCATTGATGAAGCACAGGCATCAGCAGCTGGCTGGCAAGATGGCTTCGTCGCGACAGTGCATGGCCACGGCGACGGACATGGCGGCGTGACCGATCCGGCGTCCTCCTGACGCCATGGAAGCAAAGGGGCTCGGCTGGTCGTGCGTGTGCAGGTGTCCAAGAGGGTCGGCTATGGCCTTGGCCTACGCGCTCACGGTGTAGAGTGCCATGGCCGTAGCAAAGGTCGGGGTTGGAACGGGGCGCTAGGTGGTGCTCATCGGCATTTGAAGAGGAAAAGGAGGCGTGGTACACGTCCACGGCAGTGTCTTCGGTGAAGATGAGCAGCGGCTCGTGGTACGGTTTCTTGCTTCCCGATCCCGACAGCACCGCAGCAGCTCTAGCACGGCGGCTTCTTCTCTGGCTCCGGCGGACCTCCTCTTCTTCTTTTCCCGCCCCCTTCTTCTCCTTCCTCCCCTTCTCCTCCGAATTGCAGTGGCTGGTGTAACGTCCCACCTCCTCGAGGCCGGGCCCGCTTACATCTGGTCGCTTATATAGGACATAAACTGACCTCATAGCCGACACCAAGTCTTTTCTGCGCACTTTGTGTAACACCTCTGGTGTTATATTAACTAAAACCTGTCATGTCATCATATGCATTGCAAAGCATTCATGTTTAACTCAACCTTAATGTGCATCAACTAAAATAAGTTTACATTTCATAGGTTGATTGAGCTTCTGTAATGTTTGGTCACATGAAATAATAAAACCCTATTTTCGAATGTAATCACAAATGCTTAGTTTATACTCTATGTACTTGAGGTGTAAACTGTGTTTACACTAGTGTCAAGCATAGTGTATAAGTCTAAGTTCAACCCTAAAAATAATTTTCATATTTGAAATTAAATTTGGATTCCAAAGCTTATTTCTGAGTGTGGCTATTCAAATTTAAATTCAAATTTGAAATGCTATAAAAGGTTTTTCAAAAGTCAACTTGGTCAACCAAGGGTGTCATTGGGTCAATGACCTAAAAATGTCCTTGGATGATGTTTGTGATCACTAATAACCAACCAATTAAGTTAGAAACCAAATTGAGTTTAAATTCTATTTCAAAAACCCTTTATTTCAAAACCTAGTTTTATCCCTTTTTCTCTCAGTCAAAATCTATAAAGAATTTGGAGATACTCTAAAAAGACAGTTTGTAGATCTTGACAAGAGCTACAAAGTTGGTATATAAATTTTTTCAAGTTTCCAAAAGGAAATTCAAATTAATTTGAAAATACTTTTTCTAGCATTTATCCCCTTTTGATTTTAAAACTATAATTCAAAAATTATGCATAATTTTGGAAAACTGTGTACATAAAAAATGTTTGGTTTGACAAGCTCAACATTTCATAGTTTTGAAGATTTTCAAGTTTTATTGAAAAATCAAAAGTAATTTCAAATGTTTGTTTCTAGGGTTTTATCCCTTTTTCAAATCTGAATTCAAATTTCAAAATCTAGACAGAATTTGAGGATGCCAATTATAGGAAAAGTGTAGCTCTTGAAAAGTTATGCAAATGATATTTTTGGAGGTTTTCAAGTTCTTATATAAATTTTGGAGTAATTTGTATTTTAAAACGGATGACATTTCTGTAAATAACTCAAACAGTACCTAACCCTATCGGCGATCGCCATGGCCGGCTTCTCATCGCGCGCCGCCGACCACCGCCGCAACTCCTCGATCGCCAGAGCAATCATGGACGTGAGAAACTTCATCGCCTTCGTGTCGCCAGTCCATCCATCGACTCCGTGCTATAAATACCGGTCGTCCGACGCCGTTCTTCTTCTTTCTTCTTCCCGCCGCCGTCGCCGACGACCTCGCTCCGCCGTTGAAATTTGCCGCCGACGCTCCATCTCTATCCGATTGTGCTTGCCATTAGCTCCACCATGTCCTCACGGTCATCTTGGGCCAGTTCATGCTTGCTCTCCTCGCTTGAGCCACCCGCACACCGCTTTCTTCTCCGCGGCCGGCAAGCCGAGCCGCCGTGCCATCTCCGCCGTTTGCCGCCGTCGGAGGTGAATATATTTTACCTTTGACCCCGCTACCATGTTCTCCGTGTCATCTTGCACCTGATGCGCACCTTGGTTTGAGCAGCGCATCGCCGGAGACCGCCGTGACGCCGTCTTGCCATCGGAGCGCCACCGCCGCCATCAGCGCCGCCGACCGCAGCTCAGCCCAGCCGCTCCAAGCCTCCATTAACGTGCGCATCAGCGCCGTGGTGAGCTCCTACATCTATCCCTGCCTTCAATTTCACTCCTTTCGCGCTGTAGTGGCCGGCCGCCGTAGCTCCCCGTCGGCAAGAGCTTGCCAGCGCCGCCGCGCACGTAGCCGTCAAGGCTGGGAGTTGGGAGCAGTTTCATTTTGCTGTGAAATACGCTCGCCTGAATGCCCTGCATCTGCTCGTGACCTCGCCGTCACCGAAAAACGCTCCGGTGAGCTCTCTCGCCGGGTCGCCGCTCCGCCGCGCCGCCATGGCCGTCAGCGTGGGTGCCGCCGCCGCTCAGCCGCGCCGTTAGCCACTTCAATCGACGCGCCGTGTCGAGATGAGCCCGTAGGAGCAAACCGTGTCGCCGGAGACCTCGCCGTTGGCGAGGAATCGACGGTCAACCGCCGCACCGCCGTCGGTCAGCGCGGGGGTACTGTGCCGATTTTCTTTTTCTATTTTCAGAAAATGATTTAAATGCTATTTTCTTTGAAAAATCATAGTAATTCATATATAGCTCCAAAAATTTTAAAAATTTTTATGAATGTTCCTTATGATGTCATCTACCTAGGAAAAATATGAAATGCCAAATTTGAATACTTTTTGAATATGTTAAAATTAGCCCTTTTAATTAAAAAATGGACCTTCCATGATTTTTAATAAATAAAATAATTGGCTTTTAATTCTGAAATTTGTTTTGCCATCTAATTAAGCTAAGAGATTTCTAAAATAAAATTTTGGGCCTAATTTGATAACTTTAATTTTATGCCTTTATTTAATGCTTTTAAATAATTGATTAACCCCTTTAGTTTAACTTAATCATTATAGGATTTGGTTGACTTTGGGATTGATTGATGACCTTAGGTCGTTAACCCTAATGACCTTTGGCACTTTAATTAACTGTTTGCACTTACCTTAATCATGTCATTAGGGCTTAATTAACGTTATTTTATGTGTTTAATTAATTTCTCAAATGGTGTAGTTAACCCTAATAAGTTTTATAAACGAAGTTTTGTTAGCTTGCAACTTTATCGTGAAGAAAAGTTGTACTCGATCCCTTAATCTGATCATGCATCCATGGAGCATCATGTTTATTATTCCATCATGTTAAAGCATATTAATTATCGAATAGTTTCCGTTAACGGAGAGTTAACGTTATCGCCCAGATCCGAAGGACGAGCAGATTCAAGAATCGGGAGTTGACCCAGAGTTCAAGACCGTCTACCCCAAACATCAAGGCAAGCCCCGGAATGCATTCAAACCCTATTCTGTTTATAAAAGTTTTACCGCTTCAGCTATGGTATGTTGCATTAAGTAATAGGAGTTGAGTGCAAACCCACCAAATTGCATTACCTGTCTTATTTCCTTATTCCTTGTTACCTGCTTAGAAAGATAATTAGTAATGCTTAGCCCTGCTTATTTATTTAATTGTTCAAAGGCAAAGAATGAAAAAGATGAGATTGGTTTTCTTGTTGAGATCTTGATGATAGTAATAAATCGAGTCCGGACGGCGAACTTGCATTGGGAATGGAGTCCCTCTGTAGTGATCTCGTCTGTTGATGCCCTAGGTCCTGTGCGATGGTGATCTGTCGATAATCGAGAAATTAGAAATCCACATGCATGAAGTGGTATACGGATGGTTGGAGCCGTATATATCATGGAGTGACCTAGCATGGGGCCAGAGAATCCCATCTGTGTCATAGTGTGTTTTACTGTGGGGTTTAAGTTCCCATGTATCTCGGTACGCTGGGCCGCAGAGCTCACGGGTGCCATGTGGTGATATACGGCTGCGGTTGTTATCCCGGTATATCGGTTACCTGGGGTGCATCGGAGTTAAAGTCTCCGGTATTCCAGTGTCCTAGGTCCCAGCTGGGTATGAAAATGGATTCGAATCGCCGTTCCTTCTCGGAGAAGAAGACTCGATCACTGTTCATCATCATAGTAACAACTTGAACAAAGATTAAGGATCAATAATGAAGTTGGTTGATAATGGGAGCTAGCCCAAGCAACCTTTCCTCTGTTAAGCTTTTCTGCAAAAATTTCTTATCTCCCACAGACCTTACCTTGTCCCTCTAGCCTGCATTTCTTGAGTCTCCACCTTTCTCTTTCGTCGGGTCAGTCTTGTTGAGTACTTTTGTACTCAGGGTTTGTTAAACCCTTGTTGCAGGTGAGCCTCATGGGCAGGAGTGTTTTTCATCCTGCTGCATGACAGTCGTCGAGGAAAGCGACGACGAGTAAGGTGTTTAGCTCGTGGGCAGAGCTTACTATTTGGTTTTGTAATAAGGTTATCTACTGCTACTCCACTACTATTATGGTTTGTATAATTTCAACTTATGATTGTAAATATTTGAAACTCAGAGGTTTGCAAACTTATGTTATTGTAAGTCTTCCGCTGTTTTACTCCGTGGTATTTTATTTATATCAAACTGTTGTAACACTGCAATGTCTCTCTACAACGATTGATCCTGCTCGGAAAATCGTGGATGATTCGGAATTTACCCGACAGACTTCTTAAGTCATATGGAACACAGTCATGGTTATTTGGAGTCTGTTTAGACAATAATCATGCGTGTGGGCCATATGATTTAGGAGGTTCTGCCACACTTTGTCCTCACTCATGCGCACCCAGGAAGGACTTTTCGGTCGGTCACCCATCCCTAAATTGCTCCAAGCCAAGCACGCTTAACCTTGGAGTTCTTTAGCGATGAGCTTCCGAAAAAGAAGTTGTAACTTGTTGGTATGAGTATCCTATTAATCCTATTAATCCCTAAATTAGCCCTGAGGGGGGGTGTTACACACTCATCCCCTTAAGAGACTGACGTCCTCGTCGGTCAATCCCAGGCCAGGAACATCCCCTTTTGGCCACGTTCGTGTGTCCAGTGGCAGCGCATGTGGCATGCTGTGCGACCACTCCAGATCCACACTAGCCTTGCACACCATGCATGCGTAACTGACACACGCGCCCGTGAAACCGCAAGGGTCAGCTCTGATACCATTGTAACGTCCCACCTCCTTGAGGCCGGGCCCGCTTACATCCGGTCGCTTATATAGGACATAAACTGACCTCACAGCCGACACCAAGTCTTTTCTGCGTACTTTGTCCTCACTCATACGCACCCAGGAAGGACTTCCTGGTCGGTCACCCATCCCTAAATTGCTCCAAGCCAAGCACGCTTAACCTTGGAGTTCTTTAGCGATGAGCTTTCGAAAAAGAAGTTGTAATTTGTTGGTATGAGTATCCTATTAATCCTATTAATCCCTAAATGAGCCCTGAGCCGGGGTGTTACACACTCACCCCCTTAAGAGACTGACGTCCTCGTCGGTCAACCCCAGGCCAGGAACATCCCCTTTTGGCCACGTCCGTGTGTCCAGTGGCAACGCATGTGTCATGCTGTGCGACCACTCCGAATCCACACCAGCCATGCACACCATGTATGTGTAACTGACACACGTGCTCGTAAAACCGTAAGGGTCAGCTCTGATACCATCGTAACGTCCCACCTCCTCGAGGTCGGGCCGACTTACATCCGGTCGCTTATATAGGACATAGACTAACCTCACAGACCGACACCAAGTCTTTTCTACGCACTTTGTCCTCACTCGTGCGCACTCTGGAAGGACTTCCCGATTGGTCACCCATCTCTAAATTGCTCCAGGTCAAGTACGCTTAACCTTGGCGTTCTTTAGCGATGAGCTTCCGAAAAATTACAACTTATTGGTATGAGTATCCTATTAATCCTATTTAAGCCCTAAGCCAGGGTGTTACACACTCACCCCCTTAAGAGACTAACGTCCTCGTCGGTCAACCCCAGGCCAGGAACATCCCCTTTTGGCCACGTCCGTGTGTCCAGTGGCAGCGCATGTGTCATGCTGTGCGACCACTCCGGATCCACACCAGCCATGCACACCATGCATGCGTAACTGACACACGCACCCGTGAAACTGCAAGGGTCAGCTCTGATACCATTGTAACGTCCTGCCTCCTCGAGGCCGGGCCCGCTTACATCCGGTCGCTTATATAGGACATAGACTAACCTCATAGACCGACACCAAGTCTTTTCTACGCACTTTGTCCTCACTCGTGCGCACCCAGGAAGGACTTTCGGTCGGTCACCCATCCCTAAATTGCTCCAGGTCAAGCACGCTTAACGTTGGAGTTCTTTAGCGATGAGCTTCCAAAAAAAGTTGCAACTTGTTGGTATGAGTATCCTATTAATCCTATTTAAGCCCTGGGCCGGGATGTTACAGCTGGCGATCAAATTGGAAAGTCACCAAGCGGCGGCGGCGGCTGGGAAGCCCTAGCGCTCCCGGGGTGTGCTTATATAGAGGAACGACAGGGTAGTTGGCCGGCGGACGGCATGATCCAGCTCAGGGTTGATCAAGTGGCCAGGGGAAGCTCCAGGTCACCGGTGTGGGCTCGGCTGAGTCCAGGGAGTCAGCGAGAGGGGGCTAGGTGGGTCTGTGTGTGGCTAAGCATTATAGCAGTAGAATTCCACCGAGGCGGCAGCGCATGTGCGCGCGCGCGTGAGAGGGAATTCGCCCGCGCCGTGAGTATTTTGATGTCAGGCGGTCGGTCCGGGTGGCGGCTCCGCGAGTGTAGATGAGAGGGAGGTCAGGATGGAGCGGCCAGGGTACTTTGCTTGGCGACGATGCAAGGGAACAGGCGCTGACACATGCGACGTCACACGCGGACGACCGGTGGGGGACCGAGGGGAAATGATGACAGGCGGGTCCCACTGCGGATCCTGTCGGTCAGTGGCTCATGGAGAGAGGCTGAGGTACATGCTGGGCCGGTGATCTCCTTCGCTTGCTGGGCCGGCGGTCTGGGCCGGTTGGGGTGGGGAAAAAGAAAGAAGAGAGGGAGGGAAGGCAGGCTGGGCTGGCTTGTGGTGACGGGCCGGATGGCTCTTCCCTTTTATCTTTTTATTCTTCCTCTTTCCTAATTCTGTTTTTCAAATACTTATATATTTATTATAGTATGGCATGATGTGAAATAATTCTCTTGTGGACATACATGGTCCTTGCTAGGTTGGGTATTATTCCCATATATTTGATATTTATTTATTATATAAATAAATATTGTTGGTATTTAAAGTTACACATCACATAATTCCAAATAAAAACCAAATCACATGTAGGGTAAAAAATGCAACATGAATGCATGACATGTATAACATGGAAAATAAAGGTAAGGGTATGCCATGCTTGTGCAAGGTGCTTAGGACTTCATCTACATGACACATCATCACTCGGGGTTTTGAGAAAAATTTTATAGCTCAGATTTTTGGGTCGTTACAGACGTGAGCGCAACGCTACTAGGGTAGCATCCTCTCGTCAGTGCATGATAACAATAAGATAAAGCTGCATGGGTGCTGGTGTCTGGTCAAGCGGGAGTAGAGCAAGTGGATCATGGTTCTAGCCGGTTGTGGTACTTCAATCTCTCTGGTGACGCCATCTGCTCAATAGGATAGCTTCCAATCCTACTGATTTTATGCTTCCCGCTCCCCCTAAGTCAAAATCTTGTTGCAGGCACCACCGAATGATGAGAAATTTCAATGTCTGACCCGGTATTCGCATGCCCGCAGAATATGACCCGAAATTTGTCAACCTTTTGAAATATGACCTAGGTCATGGGAATTGCTTGGAAATATGACCATTTGAGGATTTCTTCATTTTAGTAATTCAAAGAGGCTATTTTCACTATTCAGGGCCAGGGGAAAAGACGTTACTGCTCTTACCCCGACATCGCTCCACCTTTCTCCCCCAATGTCGCGACTCGTCCACTGCCGCGCACGTGACTCCTCCGCCTGACCTCGACCTCCGCCACCCTAACTCCGCCGCACGTCACCGGCTAGGTCCTCCGCGGCCACGCGGTGCCCCCTTCCCCCTCCTCTTCCTCCTGTCCCCCTGCCCTCGACCTCCCGACCCCAACGCATTGATCTCCTGCCTAGGGTTTGGGAAGCCGGCGCGGCAGTGGGGCGCCTCAGCCCCCTTCGCGCCCCTTGGGCGGTGGGTGAAGTTGACACTACTCCACTTCCTCCATGGCTGGTCTAGGGTAAGAGCCCAATCTCCTCTCTCCCCCTACTATACTATACGTTTTGTTCCTGCTGTTTTAGGGGCACAATCTAAATTGTGTCTCTTTTATTTTTTGTTGGTACACTATAGAATCGATCTGGATCCGGATGGGGAATTTAGGTTGTGTGTTCAATTTTCTCGATTCACAACTAAGTTAGATGATGGCAGCTCTATTGATTTGCTATGCAAATGTGATGAATGGGTTGTGGATTCTCGATTTTATAATCTAGAGATGCTACTTGGAGATTTGGAAGCCAGGGTGAAGTGGGGAAGTGGGTAGCAGCCAGTGATACATGAATTTGACACTTGTGTGGGTTGAAAAGAAGTTGGCAAATGATAAAGACCTATCACTTGCATTTGCAGAGAAGTTGCATGACAAGAAGTTGTTCTTGTTTGTTGATGTGGTGGATAAGCCTGCAGAAATGATTTCCAACTCGGTTGTTACCGAGCAGACACTGCAACAAGTAATATAGACCATAACAATGCCACAGAACAAGGAGATTGCAGCAATCCTGCAGTTGTTTCTCATCAAATTAGCTAGGAGAGTCTGCTGATAACTCATCTTACAGAAGACCGGATTGGTATTGCACATCCTGTGATGGATGAGGATGCGGTGTATGAGTTTGTTGACCTTAAAGCAGAGGATGAGATAGATGAACAGGTGAGGATGGTGGCCCAAAAGGTGTCTAAAATTGATCTTGATGATATGGAGAAACAAGATGCATACTTGTTGGTTCATGATAATGTACCTGGTGAGGATTCTGTTATCTATGACAAAGAAGACCCTCCAATGAAATTTGGAACAATATATTCTAGTATGAATGAGTTTAGGGCTATAGTATGACAACATACTATAAAAGGGCAATTTCATCTTGCAATAAAGAAATCTCACAAAGATTAATTCCTCGGTAAATATGCTCGTGAGGGTTGTTCATGGTCTATTTCAGCAAGGTTGATTCCTGGTGATCAACAAGTCATGGTACTAAAACTTTTCATATTCAGCACGCTAACACCTTTCATATGCATGGTTGTTGTCACTTTTCATTTGTTGCACACTAACTAATATGTTTGTTTCAATTTTGCAGATTGCGGTAAATATAGAAAAGCATTTTTGTCCGTCTACTAAAGATATAATAACCAAGATGGCAAGTTACAAATGGGTAAGAGATAAGGAAATCCCTATTCTAAAGAAGGATCCAAACATGCTTGGAACAAAACTGCACTAAAAGTTACAGAAAAGCATCAAGTCACAATTGGGTACTCAATTGTACATATTGGGAAGCAATTGGCAAGAATGAACTTTTTGGCACATGGGAAGAAAGTTTGGTTATTTGTTTAACTTTGCAGCAAAGATTGAGATGAGGATGCCAGGAAATGTTGTAGAGATAGATGTTGTAAAGATAGAGGAAGGTGTATTTTCCATAGGTTCTTTTGTTGTATGAAGCCAAGCATAGATGGTTTCCTCAATGGTTGTAGGCCATTTTGAGTATTGATTCTACAACTCTCAATGGTAGATGGAATGGACACCTACCTTCAGTTACAACACTGGATGGTCACAATTGGATTTTTCTAGTTGCATTTGGATTTTTTAATGGTGAGACTACTGACAATTGGACTTGGTTCATGGAGCGGCTGCAAAAGGCAATTGGTAATCCACCTCACCTACCTATAAGTTCAGATGCTTGCAAGGGCCTAAAGAATGTAGTGAAGAAGGTATTCCCTTGGGCAGAGCATAGAGAATGTTTTCCATCTGCTGAAGAATTTTTGCAAAAGGTTTAATGGGCCTGCATTTAGGAGAATGTATCGTGTAGGTAGGAGTTTTCAACCAGAATACCATGAGTACTTGAAGAAGATGTATGAAGTAAACAAGAATGTTGAGCCATGGTTGAAATAAACAAGAATGTTGAGCCATGGTTGAAATAGCATCACAAGTTAAAGTGGATGAGGAGCCAATTCTCAGAGGCAATAAAGTGTGGTCATATCACCACCAATGTGGTAGAGGCTTGGAACAATTGGGTCAAAGACCTTCTAGTGGCTGACCTTGCTGACAAGATAAGGTCCAAATGCACGAAACTTTATGCAAGAAGGAGAAGAATAAGTGAGAAATTTGAAGGACATGTAATGCTGCCACTTGTTGTACTCTAGCTATATGCAATGACCCGACAGCTCGGTCACTTAAAGATAGATGCAAGTGGAAGAGATGAAGCACAAGTCTCAGAGATCACTTCTACACACAAGATCATAAGGCATGTGGCGAATATTAGGGACCATGTATGCACCTGCATGGAGTGGCAAGTGTCAGGTAAACCATGTGCACATGCTTTGGCATTTATCATCACTTGTGGGAATGCTAAGATGGAAGACTACTTGGATCCTTATTATTCAGTGGACCATTTTAGACTAGCCTATGATGGTGTGATCAAACCACTGTCCGATAAATCTCAGTGGCAGCGTGTGAAACTTGGATTCAAATTGCTGCAACCACTACATAAGAGAGATGTTGGTAGAGTGAGGAAAAATAGAATACCTAGCTGCCTAGAGGACAAGGGAAGCAAGCCTAGGGGCAAAGGCAGGTGGAAGGTTAAGTGTCAAATTAAGATGCTTGGGTTATGGCCATAGGAATGACTCTCCAAATTGCCCTTACAATGGAACAAAGAAGATGTAAATGTGTACGCCTACTTGCTGAATATTTGCTTAATATTTTGTACTCACCTCCATTTTTGATGTACAGGAAAAGTCGAGCCAAGAAAGGGAAGGCAGGAAGAACTCCTGCTAGTAGCAAAGGTGATGCAACTCCTAGTCCATCCAAAAGGCAGAAGGTTGTAGTGGCGGAAGGCACAAGTGAAATCAACACTAGTCCTAGACCTATTACAAGGAGCCAAAGGTGATTCCTAAAAACTGAAATCAACAATAGTCTCATAACCTATTGCAATTAATAACCTTTCTCATTTTTTAGCCAATTGCAACAAGCAGCGGGGGAATTTGGAGGGACAAATCAAATCACTACAAGCCCCAGAGCAGCTACAATAAGGTAAAAATCATTCACTGTGTGTGACAAAAGTGTGCATTTTAACTCATGTACTGAACCATTCCATTTGCCCACGATATGTAGTGAAACTGGAGAAGGGCCAAGTAATACAATGACCACTCCAAGGAAGAGTCCAAGGAAGAGGCTAGGTCTGAAGGAAAAACTCACTCCAAGGGATGGGAAGAACATGGATGCTTGAATAATCTTCAGCATGGCTCGTTTAGATTCCTAGCCATCTTTTGTCTATGTGAACTTAGTCCTAAATTGGCTGGATGACTGTCTCTTTTGTATGGTTGATGGATAGATGGCTGTCTCTTTTGTATGGTGTTTTTATGTGAACTATGTGAACCTGTTGTTATTTGGCTACATGGCTAAGTTGTTGATGTGAACCTATTTATTAAATCTATGTGAACATGTAATCTTATTAAATCTATGCTGTGATTGCACGCTTATTTTTATTATTTATGCTGAAGGTGTATGGTTGTTATGTTTATTTCTATTATTTTTGCTGAAGGTGTATGATTGTTTTTCTTGTATATGACACCTTGTTTATATTACTTTTGACCACCCATAATTGTTTTTTTACAAAATATTAGTGTTATGTGCAAAATATTATTGCCTGTTGATGAGATTGGGCAACCGAGGGCCTAGGAGGCGTCCAGGCTATCTGGAATGAGGGTGGAATAAGGGAGGGGTAGTAATGTCTTTTCCCATGCCCTGAATAGTGGAATCAGCCCCTAGAATTACATAAATAGAGAAAATCCTGAAATTGTCAAATTTCAAAACAATTCGCAGGACCTGGGTCATATTTCGAAAGGTTGACGAATTCTGGGTCATATTCTGCGAGGCGTGCGATACCAAGCGCGCAAAAGGCATGGTCGTCGGCTTGCAAGGATCGATCCAAAAAGAAAATAAACCAACGATGTGGCAATTTTGAATATGAAAAATGAGAAATTTACAAAGACTATTGGAATACACATGCTTTTTCTAGGAGATTCTATTTTAGAAGATGGCTAAATCATGGATTTTGATGTCTATTTTTAGCTAATCTCTTGGAGGTTCTCTTAGAGCAGTTTTAAAGGTGGTTTTGTCTTCTTTTATATATTTATTTTGGTTGAATCTTTAAAAAATTATAGTAAGTCAAAAAAACTATAAAATAAAAACTTAAATTTTGTTAGACTTCATATGAGCAGACATACATAGTGGATATATAAAATAAAATTTTGTTAGACTTTAGTACATTTTTTCTATTTAGATCTAAACTTTTCTATAATTAATTGAAATAATTCATAACTATGGTTTCTATGGTCTAATTATAGTGAACTTTTTATGGTGACCTAATTATTTTATACTTGAATTTAGTAAACTTCCATGCTCATTGGATCATGTATAACTTAGTTATGGATTTATTTGGACTTAACAAGCATAACCCCTAAGTAAATCCATGACTAATTTATACTTTGATCCAATGAGTATAAATTTTGCACTACAGTTCAAGTATACAATAATTAGGCCCATAATCGGACCATAGAAACTATAATTATGAATTATACCAATTAATTATAGATCTAAATCTATAATAAAAGTTTTATACTGAAGTACACCATATTATACATTCATTGTATAGATCTATTCATGTGGAGTCCAACAAAATTGAATTTTTTATTTTATGATTTTCTATGATTTACTATGGTTTTTAAAATATTTGTCCAAAATAAATAAAGTAGAAAAAGACAAAACCACCTTCAAAACTCCTCATGAAATAGGGAGTAAAACATATGATTTGAAAAGTTGAGGGAGACAGTTTGACCAATTTTAGAGTTCAGGAAGGAAAAATAGACTTTTGCAAAAATTAGAGGAAGAAAATAAACTTTTTCCAAAAGTTAATAATAGTTCCAACCATGGCATAACAAAAGGGCCTAGAGACCCAAACCAATCTCAAACAAAAAATCTATATGGGTACTTAGAGCGAGTGTACCTGATTTTTTTTTCCAACATATATATTATTAGCTACTAGTAATAATAGTACGGCCTTGGTCCTAAAGTAAATGTACATCTTGGTTCCCAAGACGTCAAACCATCTAAAATTGGACTAAGTGTATTGAAAATAGTACTCATACTATGCAATAAATATTATTAATTAATTATTTAATATATTTTTTGGTAAATTTATTTAGAATAAAACTATTGATATTATTTTCTATAATATTTGGTTCATCCATGACGTGTGTAGTTGAACGAGCCAACTTTTCCATCGTCATCCCAAACTACAGAACATAAAAGAGAAATGCTACCCAACACTCCATTGTTTGACACTGTTTCTCCTCACCTGTGCCCCCTTTCTCTCCAGCCTCTCCATCTTTTCTTTTCCAAATCTAGCGGCCTCAGAAGGGGAAACGAGAGGGACGCGGAAATTTTGCTCTCTACAGCACATGCTCCCACGACCACAACCGTTGATGGTACATTTTCGAGATGTGTGCCATCTGTAGTCTACCTTGAATGTTCAATGGGATATGTATACCGCTATTCATTTTCCTCCTCTAGCTGCACGCCGCCATTCTTGCTTGTCTAGTGTCCTCGCCCCCACCACCGGCCACTGCCCCGCCATGGACGCTAGAGTTCGTCGGAGCTCCAGCGAGCTCGCCATCTTCTCTAACTCCAGCGGCCGAAGCTTGTCCTTGCCGGAGCTCCCCCGCCCCGATCTGGCCCAACCGCCACCACCACCGCCAGGGCACCCTAAGCCGCCTGGCCACCATCCCCACCGCCTGGCCTACCTACCTTCCCCGGCCGGCCAGCCAGGCCCTTCAATATCCATGGGAGATAAGAGGAGAGAGAGGGAAGCTTGCCGGAGCTAGAGAAGACGACGACGGGGACGACATGCACAGATCCAAGGCGTCGAGGGGAGGAGGAGCGGCCTGGGAGGTGCGCCGCCTGGGTGGCTGGAGATGAGGCCATCGCCGCCATGGTGTCGTGGGTGGGTGGGGTGGCGAGGCGAGGCCGGGAAGCCGACGAGCGGTGCCGCTCGCTTGGGTCATCTCGCGGACGAAGAAGGCGGCCTCATACTTAGTACGAGAGGAACAGAAGACGGGCGCTGCGTATGCGTAAACGGAGGAGACGGAGTATCGTATTTTGAAGTAGATGTGGCACACATCTTAAAGTACATCCAATGGCTGGCTGTGTAGGAGCACATGCTTTGCAAAGCAAAATAAAATTTACCGAAATGAGAGGGGGCAAGGTGGTCAGTGATGGGACAACAACAGGGCGATGTTCGTGTCCTAGCGATGGCAGAGGCAACTGAGCTAGGTCAAGATGAGGACGCACATGACTGGAGCTTGCCATGGAATGAAAAGAAAGGATAAGAAGAAGGCCCTTGCGATTGTACTATAGTTTTGCCGGAGCTCCACAACAACGGAGCTCCGATAAAACTTAGTGTAGCCACTGCGAGAAGTTGGGTGGTTGCAGGGTAAGGATGAGTGGACACTTTCACTCAAAATAGTTTTCCACCATGAGACAATACAAGGCTTTCGTAGTTAAAAAAATATACAAGGCTTTCATGGGACCCACACGGCTGCACCCACGTCTCCGTCTCACGTGGTCACGCCTGATATCTCCACAACCCGGAGGCCTCGCCTCGGGTAGCAGAAACTAAAAACCCCATTCCCCATCCCCTCCCACCATCTCGCCGATAAGCCGACTAGCCACCATCTCCGCGAGCTAAGAGGGGGAAGGAAGAAGGATCGGCCTCGATCTGCTCGCCAACCCGTGGCGCGTCACGATGGCGGCGGTCGATGCGGAGCCGAGCCACGGACGATGGCCCTACGTGAAGCTGCGCAAGGAGGAGACGGACGGGGACACGCCCGCTACTGGCGCCGAGGACATCCTCCCCGGCGAGCTCAACCAGGCCGTCCAGGTCTCTGTCTGTCTCTCTCCCTCTCCCGACCAATCATCGTTCCTTCTTCCCTGATTCTCACATCCTTCATTCTCTTTGATATGACTGATGAATGGGGTTACGGTGTGCGTGTGGTTTATTTGCTTAATTCTAATGCAGCTCAAGGTGAGGAGGTGCGACCTGTGCTGGCAGGAGCTTCCACCGGGCTACCAGGTTCCGGCCAACGAGCCCTGGACCACCGAGAGGCGGGATCTTCGGGAGTGCGGAGGATCTCGAGAGTTGTACGTAGCAATATCTCCGTCTCTCCACACATTATCCTTCATTTTACTGTCTAGTCATCTCGATCGACTTCTTTCCGACTATACTGCGAATGGATCGTTACTGTTTCCCATGATTGTCGCAAGTCTCAACTAGTAGCAAATAGAGATTTGCAAATTGACGAGGAAGAATTCAGAAATTTGAGTTATATGAGGAGGGTGTGTTAGGTTCGGCTAGCAGCGCAAACATTTAAGGAGAGGATGCTAGATGAGGGGCCGTGGGAAGAAGGAGAAGATGCAGATGACATGTGGCTAAAGATGGCAACATGTGTTCGGAAGGTGGCTTCGGATGTATTTGGAGTGAGTAGGGGAGGCAAACGGCAAGCGAAAGACACCTGGTGGTGGAATGACGAGGTGCAAAGGGCTATTAGGGAGAAGAAGGAGTGGTTCAAGCGCCTTCATCATGACAAGAGTGCAGCCAACATTGAGGGCTATAAAATAGCGAAGACGACTGCAAAACGAGCGGTGAGTGTAGCAAACGGTCAGGCGTATGATGAACTTTATCAGTGACTAGGCACGAAGAAAGGGGAGAAGGACATTTATAGGATGGCTAGAATCCGCGAGAGGAAGACGAGGGACATCAACCAAATCAAATGCATCAAGGATGGGACGGATCAACTTTTGGTGAGGGATGAGGAGATCAAGGACGGGTGGAGAGAGTACTTTGACAAGTTGTTTAATGGGGAGAATGAGGTCCTACCTTGGAGTTGGATGACTCATTTGACGATACCAACAGACATTTCGTGAGGAGATTTCAGGAGGCAGAGATCGGGGAGGCTTGGAAGAGGATGAAGGGAGGTAAAGCGATGGGCCCTGACGGTATCCCCATTGAGGTGTGGAGATGCCTAGGTGCCAGAGTGGTAGTATGGCTAACTAAGCTTTTTAACCTCATTCTCCGGTCAAACAAGATGCCTGAAGAATGGAGGAGAAGTATATCAGTACCTGATCTTCAGGAACAAGGGAGATGTTCAAAGTTGTACTAATTATCATGGGATTAAGTTGATGAGCCATACGATGAAGCTCTAGGAGAGGGTTATCGAGCATCGCCTAAGAAAAGTGACAAGTGTGACCCAAAACCAATTTGGGTTTATGCCTGGTAGGTCGACCATGGAGGCAATTTTCTTATTACGACAGTTGATGGAGAGGTATAGGGAGCAGAAGGACTTGCACATGGTCTTTATTGACCTCGAGAAAGCATATGACAAATTACCGAGAAATGTCATATGGTGGGCCTTGGAAAAGCACAAAGTCCCAACTAAGTACATCACCCTCATCAAGGATATGTACAGGGATGTGGTGACGTGTGTCCGAACATGTGATGGTGATACCAGTGACTTTTCAATTAAAATAGGACTACATTAAGGGTCGGCATTGAGCCCTTACTTATTTACTTTGGTGATGGATGAGGTCACAAGGGACATACAAGGTGATATCCCTTGGTGTATGCTCTTTACTGATGATGTGGTGCTAGTGGATGAGACTAGGGCAGGGGTTAATAGGAAGTTAGAACTATGGAGGCACACGTTAGAGTCAAAAGGGTTTAGGCTTAGTAGGACCAAGACCGAGTACATGAGGTGCGATTTCAGCGCGACTAGGAATGAGGAGGGAGACGTTAGCCTCGATGGGCAAGTGGTGGCCAAGAAGGATACTTTTTGGTATTTAGGATCGATGCTACAAAAGGATGGCGACATTGATGAAGATGTTAGGCATAGAATTTTAGCCGGTTGGTTGACATAGCATCAAGCTTCAGGTGTCCTCTGTGACGGAAGGGTGCCTCAGAAGTTAAAAGGTAAGTTTTATAGGACAGCGATTCATCCGCCGATGTTATACGGTGCTGAGTGTTGGCCTACAAAAAGGCGACATATCCAGCAATTGAGTGTAGCAGAGATGCATATGTTACGATGGTGTTGTGGGCACACAAGGAGGGATAGAGTCCAGAACGACGATATTCGGGATAGAGTTGGGGTGGCACCAATTGAGAAAAAATTGATTCAACACCGGTTGAGATGGTTTGGCCATATCCAACGGAGGCCTCCTGAGGCACCGGTGCGTAGTGAGGTTCTAAAGCGGGTCGATAATGTAAAGAGAGGTAGAGGTCGACCTAAACTGACTTGGAACGAGTCGGTTAAGAGAGACCTTAAGGAGTGGAATATCCCTAAGGATTTAGCTATGGATAGGAGCGCTTGGAGACTAGCAATTAACGTGCCTGAACCGTAATCTTTTTTCTTGTACCTTTTATGTGTTCTTTGTTTTCATGCCTCTTTTGGGTTTCATCTCTAGCCTACCCCAACTTGCTTGGGACAAAAGGCTATATTGTTGTTGTTGTTGTTGTTGTATTTCACATATACTCTTTCCAAACTCTCTTTTGTATCATATTCCATATCTGCAATAATTTCCCATTAGTAAATTGTGAGTTCTATAATTTTGTTGGGCGTCAGTCTTGGACATGTACGTACTGTTCACTTGTTAGCTGTTATTTTCTTTTCCATGTGAGTTTTGTGGAATGCATGTATAGTAGTAGCCGAACATGGAAATATAGAGTTTGGAAGCACGGTCAAGTTTACTGAAGCCTGCACTGGATAGTACGTAGAACTAATAATATCTGCCCTAAGGTAGCTAGCTGTTATGCCATGCCACGACATGTATTATTGTTTTATAAGCTAATGATCAGTAACTGTGTTTTAACTGCATTGGCTCTCTTAATCTCTTATTTCTTTGTTAGGTTGGACTGGGTTAGTATGCCGTTGTGTGCTGTTTGGACGTAACGAAGAGGCTGTTAGCGGAGTCCCATGGACAACACCTTTGCACTTGCCATGCCTGTTGTGTTGGAGGTGGCATTGCAATGGCAGTCCTAACGGTAACAGGAGCATCCATTGGTGTAATTGGGCCAGACTTATTAACCCAGATTGGTCAAGGACTACTATGTTGTTGGATGATATCTTCTGCCTCCTTTTCTTTAACACGCAGAGATTTTCAGAGGAAATATCACCTCAAGGTTTGTAATGTTTTGTTTCCTCCCGAGCTTCACATACCTTTAATTTGTATTACTAATTGATGCAGCTATTACTTTTCTGTTCAGTAAAATTAAAACATTTTCTGATGAGGTTGCGTCGGGGGAAAATATTGCATGATTTGCATTCGGGATAGTGGGATTGGGGCATCAAGTAGATCGAAGTGTCGAACCTGATACCTGTGTCATCACTTGATAAAGCTTTACTGTTTGGTGACGTTATGTCTAGCATGCAGGAGCTAATTTTTTTTTTGTTGAACTGTGGCAACTTTCTTGGCCATGGGTTGGATTTTGTGCACTTCTTATGCATTTCCTTCGATTGCCATCCACTTGCAGTGACTACTAATTGTCCTAGATAATCTTTCCATGCATATGTTCTGACGCTAGAGTTATTCTCAAACTAGTGAACAACGTACTGCTCCCTTAATAAGTATGTAAGTGGTAGTAGTTGTGCTTATATGTATCTGTTTCCTGTGGTTACGTCATGTGACCTTGATGCTGACATCTGATTTGTATTCCTTCACTAGGACTCTCCATGCCATCCTTGGCTAGTCCATGGCGTCCTGCACTGGTGCGCAAATTGCCAGGAGCATCGGGAGAGGAAAGGCCAGCTTGATGCCAAGAGTGCTGCTCCAGCAACCATCGTCAGCCCACCGCCGGTGCAAGAGATGAGCATGGCTGAGATTCGCTCTCCAACGCCAGCACCTGAGAATGAAGCAGCGAAGACTAGACATGACAATGCAGTCACACCCGCGTAGTGGAAGAGCAATCAGCTTACAAGCGCATACCTCCGGATCCTCACCTAGAATATGGCAGGATGCGCGAATAAACAGATCTGGAGTGCTGTAAGAGTCTTATATCTTCTAAAATTGATGTAGTAATTAAGCCCCTATATTCTTCGGTTAAGTCGATGTGTGAGACCAGCTAGCGAGTCCCAATATATGTTCGTCTGTTATAAGGCAATACATGAGACTTGATAGTCGTTGCTAGCAGAAACAGAGGCTAATCCAATCCATTCTTCTTTATTTTTATAATAATCTTGTGGGCATGGCTGGAGATATTGACTGTTGGTTGCTTGTATACTAAGCTTTGGGATCTTATCGATATATAAAAAAATTGTGGACAAAGCATCAAAAAGATATTGACTCAAACACTAAGTTCCTAGCATGAGGACGTCGAAAATATATTTGGAACGACAAAGATGAAGTCCAAACCAACAAAAGGAGGTTTTAAGCCAATTATGCCAAAACCAGCCCAGCCGGCTGCCCAACCCGGATAGGCCGGTTTTCCTATAGCTGGCCTGACAAATCTTAGCCC
>CM041642.1:32198166-32232003 GCA_023333625.1 Bothriochloa decipiens
AGAGGCATCCTTGTCAATTCGCCCTCAACATTAGCCGGCAAAGAAGATAATGGGTGTGATTGTTTTGAGTCCCACAGTTGTTGCGATGGAGGTGAGGAGAAAAATTCTTAGGTCATGCCTCAATGATGAGCGATCGACTGCATAATGGGCGGGCGCTATGTGACGCGGAATACATGAAAATGACATGATCTGTGGCAAAGATGGAAATGAGGTTGCTCTTAAATTAGGACGACAAAGCAAGATAGTGATAATGGAACGTGCTTTGCGAGATATGGAAAGGAGGCTGTCAGCATGATAACCTTTCCATTGTCGGATTGATCTTTTATCTTTTCTTTCCTCCTCAAAAACCACATCATCAAGTGCAACAAATAAAGAGAGGGATCGACCATACGTTCACTCCTCCATGCGCTGTCCATGAGCTAAGATCACAGGCAATTATCGGTCCCTTGTTTCTTTATAGCTTTCTTTTCCTTTTTATTAGCCATGCATTAAATTAATGAATGATGAAGGAAAAAATGCATAATCACCGTAGGCGGGTGAGGGGTCACAGGAGGTAAGTTGACGAACCATCTCTGCAACTAAAACATTTCAATGATTGCGTCCACACGCTACACCAAAACTCACCGCGACATCGCGTCGCCCCGGCTACCATCAATTCACCTTGCGTGCGCTAGGCCCTCTGGTCGTTCGCATCACGCCCGCAATCATCCCCTCCAGCAATCACGTCCCCTTGTTGCTCCCTGATCAACGCTCTGAAATAAAGATGGAAGGTACCATCTTCTCTTGCAATCCCGTCGCACGCCCGCTCTCCAAACCTCGCCTCCTAGTCCCTGCGCCTAGCCACCACCGCCGACGCTCCGCGTCCCGCGCTCCAGGCCTCCGCTGCCTTGCAACTTGCGCTCTGGGCTTTCATTGCCGCCACCACCGCCACCCTGTGGCCTGTGCTCTAGGCCTCCGCTGCCCCAATCTGCTGCCACCGTCGCAACCGCAACACCATCGCCGGCGGCGAGGATAGCCATATGTCTTCTCTACCCTGACCCCTGCCTATTGTTTGTGTTTCTTTGTTTGGTGGCTACCTCTAATCTAGGTTTGGTGCTCCCTGCACATGGGGGTTACTAAAAAAAAGGCTCTCCATGTCGGCGTGGGGGTGGAACTATCCCGTTGCGCTCGGGCACCTAAAGGAGACAAGACGGAGAGCTCCTAGCCCCAAGGGTCGCGCGACGTCCTCGCGGGTTTGAAGGTTGTTCTGGTGTGTCTCAATTTCTGCCTAAAAGCACATAGCGCGCAGCTACATTTTTATGACCCTTTGTTATTTTATCTGAGAGCTCTCTATTTTTGGCTTTCTAAACAACCTCTGTTTCAGGCATACGAACAAGAATCACCGATAGGTGCTGATTGCATTCATGAAAAAAGATCATGCAGGATTAGTGTCTTCGTGCAAGTAGTTGAGAAAATGTGCTGTCGTGATGAAAGGTAGAAGAGATTGTGTGGCGAGGATCGCAAGCATTGGCGGGAAGTAAGAGCTTAATTAGCATATTACTAGTTATTACAAAAACATGTTTGGTCCATCTGAAGATTCTACAATTCACTAGATGAATCTCAAACAGAGGACATTCCTTAAGTGTTTGACTTGGAAAATGAGTTTTTGATTGCACCTTCCACCCTAGAGGAAGTCATAGCGGCCATTTTTCAAATGGAGCATAATAAGATGCCTGGCCCGGATGGTTTCCCACCGGAATTCTTTCAAGTATTCTGGGACTTGATTAAAGATGATTTGATGGCCCTCTTCTTTGACTTTCATCAGGGAACGTTACCTTTGAATCATCTTAATTTTAGTAATATCATATTGTTGCCCAAAAAGAAGGATGCAAGAGTCATACAACAATATAGACCTATTTGTTTATTGAATGTCTCTTTTAAAATCTTCACCAAAGTCGTAACTAATAGATTATCAACCATAGCCTAGAAATTAATAAGACCGACTCAGACTGCCTTTTTACCAGGATAAAATATTATGGAGGGTGCAGTCATTTTACATAAAACTATTCATGAGTTTCACACGAAAAAATAAAACGGGGTGATTTCTAAAATTGACTTTGAAAAAGCCTATGACAAGGTTGATTGGAGTTTTCTTCAACAAACTTTAAGACTGAAAGGGTTCTCACAAAAATGGCGTGAATAGATCCAATATTTTACACAAGGGAGTAATGTTAACATCAAGGTCAATGATCAATTAGGTTCTTACTTTCAGACTAATAAGGCAAGGTGACCCAATGTCTCCCATACTATTTAACATAGTGGCAGACATGTTGGTCATAATAATTGCCAAAGCTAAGGAAGCGAGATAGATTGAAGGAGTTGTCCCCATTTACTACAAGATGGCTTATCCATTCTTCAGTCGTGGATGACACTGTGATCTTTATGAGTCACGATATTGACAAAGCAGTTAAGCACATTTGAGCAACTATCTGGCCTAAAAATAAATTTTCACAAAAATAAAGTCTTTTGTTTTGGACAAACTAAAGATAACGAAGAGTTTTATTCGCAGCTATTTGGGTGTGCCATTAGTAAATTCTTGTTTCATTACCTAGGTTTACCTATGCACTTCAAAAAATTATATAATAAAGACTGAAAAAGCATTGAGGAGAGAATTGAAAAAAGACTTAGTGGTTGGAAAGGTAAACTGCTTTCGGTGGGGGGACGTCCGGTACTTATTAACTCGGTGTTGTCTAGTTTACCGATGTTCATGATGTCCTTTTTCGAATTATCAAAAGGAGTTTTAGAAAAAATAGACCGTTTTAGATCACGTTTTATTGGCAGAATGATCAACACAAGAGAAATATATAGGCTTGTTAAATAGAAAGTTATGTGTCAACCTAAGGACCAGGGGGTCTAGGGATCCAGAATTTAGAGATTCAAAATAAATATTTGCTCAGCAAGTGGTTATTTAAATTATTTAATAAAGATGGGACGTGGCAAGAACTTCTGAAAAATAAATACATTAAAGATAAACTTATAGGAAGTTGTGTCAAAAAGCCGACAGATTCACATTTTTGAAAAAGTATAATGAATATTAAAGATTCATTTATGGAGTTGGGCATTTTAATATTAGAGATGAGTCGCAAACAAGGTTTTGGATAGATACTTGACTAGGTAATAAACCGCTCAAAGATAGATTTCCGACGTTGTTTAACATTGTAAAAAGAAAGCAAGACACTGTTGCTAAAGTTTTAAGTTCACTTATACCAAATATATCTTTTCGAAGAAACTCGGTGGGTGCAAACTGGCACCACATTGTTGCTTCTTTACAACAGGTTAATATAGTCGAGGAAAGAGATGTGTTTGTATGGGGATTAAAAACCTCAAGGGTATTTACAGTCAAGTCTATGTATGCTACATTAATTAACATGGGTGAGAGTGTCGCAAGATATTTGGCAAACAAAGCTTCCCATAAAAAATCAAAGTTTTCATGTTGTATTTAAAAAGAGGTGTGACTCTAACCAAAGATAATTTGGCTAGGCGAAATTGACATGGGGACAAAAGTTGTTGTTTCTGTCACTTCACGGAGACAATTCAACACCTTTTCTTTGACTATTTTTATACTAAATTTTTGTGACGCTCTATACATGTAGGATTTTACCTCTAATTAATATAAATAATTTGTTCCAAAATTGGTCTAAATTGGGAAGCAAAAAGTATAATACATTGTTATTAACAACAGCTGCTACTCTTCTGTGGGCAATTTGGATAACAAGAAATGAGATGGTTTTTGACAAATGCAGACCAAAATATCTTTTATAGGTACTATTCCGAGGAACACATTGTCTACGCCAATGGGCAAACTTGCAATGGCATGAAGATCTTAAAGATCAGTTTTGATCTTCGTGGCGCAGTACCTTGAGACGTCCGCACTTGAGTTCTTCGGTTCGAATGGTTGACTTTCGCAAAGACACGTTGGTTATGTTTAGTCAAAAACTATTTCTACTTCCTATTTCCTTGTGTGGGGTTGTAAGTTTCTTACGGCCGAACTTTGTGCCCGTGTTGGAGTATGTAATAATTAGTCTAATTCTATCACTGGATAAATGAAGCCGAATATTTTATCCTTCATTAAAAAAGAAGAAAGACTACTGTACAAAATGGATGAACCAAATACATTTTAACCAAATAAGCCTGTTGTACATACAAGCTTAAAAGCATGGGATTTGTCACTGCCTTAAAAATTTGCTGGTGCCTTCTGTAGTTATGTTTTATGAGAGCAGGAGGATAATCCACAGGCTCACTGTATTTTAGGAGGGATTCAGCACTACTACTGTGCATTTGGTGGAGTACCACACAGCCTGACTCAGGTTGGAAGACTCTCCAAGAAAGATGATGTCTTCACTATGCTTTCAAGAATAAAATCAACACATGAGATTGGTAACTATTGTTGTGTTTACTCGCAAAAAAATAAAACATAAAAACTGTTGCTGTGTTAAAAAAACTATTGATGTGTTTGATATTTTAAGACTGCTATTATTGTTAGTGTGCATTGAAAAAAAACATTGGCTCAATTCAGAAGTAGAAGTAGTAGCATGTCAGTTTGAGTCTCTATTTGCAGGTGACATTGCAGTCCAAGTCCTTGATTTAACCAAAATTCAGATCATCCATGTCAACTTGTATCTACATACACCTATATTTTTTAGGGATATGTATCTCGTCTATTGTTTAGATGATTAAAGCTTCGAAACAAGTCCTACGCACATTGTCCTATCTGGAGTAGGCCCATTTGTTATCCATGCTGATATTCAATTAGATTAGATTATATGAACATTCCTTGCTCTCTCATGGCTTGTAGTTTAGAGCAATGGTTCTGTAAAATTGACAATTAGCTCAATTCTTGCATTTGGTGCATGCTTCCTCAGTTTGCATAATACTACAAAATTTTTTCTCCTTGATAAAAAGAATACGACAAAGTAATACTAAAGTAGCTAGGAGGACTATCAAATATTGTTCATGTTTTCTATGCTCATCTTATTGATTCAAAAAACTTGAGGAACCTGTTGCAATGTAAGTCCACTAATACTTGATCAAGATTCATCAAACAACATAGATGTCCAGGTTTACCAACCACGATGAAGAGGCTTGCGATCCCTTTCCTCATGTTAAATCTGAATTGTCATGACATTTTTTTTGCCACAAATGTCCACGCCTACCCGGCATGACAAAGATGGGTGCAATTTTTGTCCATGGGCTGAAATTTGAATTATCAAGATATGATTTTTTGATAATTATATATTCCCGTTACAACGCATCTAGTGTCATAAATAAGTATCTATTTTTTAGTCTTTTTAGCTATGTGGTGAGAAGAAGAGGTGAGAGATGTAGAAAGGGCCCTTGCCTCATTTTTCTCACATTTATTAAAATATCACTTTTTTTAAAGTTGCTTGGTTTTCAATTAGTTGCTGCGTTAGCTTTGCACTGATTTCTTTTTTTTAACAGTATGACACCTATTTCTGTTTCTATACTTGCACGAAACAATATGGCTGGACTTGTCGAATGCCTTGGCAGTAGTTAGTTGGCACGCTGGGCTTTTGGAAGGCCATCAATTCTTGCACTGGCCTCTGGCGCCCCGCGCCCACCAAACAACGGTGGATTATGAGAGAGACAGGCAGTAGCGAGCGCAGGGATTTGAGCTGGGCACGCGGCGCGAAGGCCGAGGGGTCGTGCCCAACGGCCTTCTCAGTCAGCCCATCTCGTGCCCACCTCCTCCTTCCCATTTCTTCTTCCCTTTTCTGACCCACGACCCCCACCCCTCTTCATCCCTCGGACTAGGCTACAAATGCGGCGCAACCGTGGGCGCAGCAGCAACGGGGGGAGTGTGTAGCAGGATGCTATCGCTCTCGCCGTCGCATCGCGCACAGTAGACTCTCAAATCCGACTGCCGAGGGGGAGAAGGCGGAGACCGTGGCAACGGCTAGTTGCGGCGGCCCGATGGACCCGTCGAACCATGGCGGCGCCGCTGCCGACGGTGGAAGCGCCGACGGCCATGGCCAAACGTGAGTGAGGGGGCCCGGGTCGTGTGCGTCTTTGGGGACTGGTCTCCGCTCGCGTTTGTGTTGCTGCTCCGTTGTTTTGGGGGACTTGGTGTGGGATTGGGGGGAGGGAGGTTTTTGTTTGGGACCGATGCGCCGCCGCCGCTGTCGGATGATATGAGACCTCGCGCGGGCGTGCCGGCGAGCTGAGATCCGCGCCGCCGCCGGGGGATTCCGATGGCTGTTGGATCGCGTCGGCGATCTAACAGTAGAGAAATCCTACCGAGTCAGCGATCTGGTGTGCCGGTGTTGGCGGATTGGGATGATCCATCCGCCGGTCCTCTTCGGTCCTGGATCCTGGGTGCTCGTTCCATGTCGAATTGGATTCGATCCGCTGGTTGGGATGGTCCTTTGCGATGGTGCGCGCTATGGGCTGCCGATTTGTTTGTATCCAAATCCGGGATTAGGCTGACGCCGCCGCTATAGATTGAATGGGGGGAGAATATTGGACTGGCTGGGGCTGGAATGGGCGTGTGTATGCTGTTCGTTGTAGTCCCTGATCGCTGGTGATAAAGTTGCTGTGTTGGTAGCCCTTAATCTTTGTTGCAGTGGATATAATAGACCTTACATGTCAAACTAAAATTAAAATCTCATTTCTGTCTACTACCTGCAAGAGTAGCCTCATGACCCACCTTGGTTTACCTGATTCAACTTGTACCCAGCTCAGTTGAGACTTAGGCTGATGCCAGTGCCAAAGCTTGGATGGGGGAGGATATGGGTTCGCAGAGGATACGTGTGTGTGCGCTGTTTGTTCTAATTCCTAATTGGCAGGAATTAATTTAGTGTATGGCTTATCCGTACTTCAGAGCCGTTGATTGTTTGTTTCAGTGGCTAATTGACCTTACCTAACAAAGTAGAATCAGATGAAAATCTGCGAACAACCGACAAAAGTAGCTCATGAATCATGGCTTGTCTTCACTGGGAGTGACTGAACTTATACCCTGCTTTAACTCTTTCCTGAACTGAATGCTTGTCAATTGACTTGATATTCTGATGTACTACTTTTTTATTATTGGCAATTTATTGTACTTATACCTGATCTTGTAACGCTTTCCTCAGTCTTTGGGATTTGGCAATTTATTTATTATACTTATTCTTGATCTTGTAACGCTTTCTGCAGTCTCTGGGATTGGACAGCAGAGCATTGTGAACCTAACGATTCAAGTCATGGTACCTTCATTCACATCCATAACCTGCATCAATGTCACAAACGAGCTTTAATGTACCTGTTTGGACTTGCTTTCTCATTATGTTTCATTGTTTTTACAGCAGATGCTACTAAATTTGTGTGGGATTGCCTCAACCAAGATGACGATGAGCTGTTGGGATTGCTTGGAGATCAAACCCCATTGAGAGATTGCCGTGATTTCTTCGCCGACCTTGGTGGTACAAAGCTTTTTGTTCTGCCAATTATCATTGCTTCCACTCTTGAATGCATAGCTTAAAGCGCCCGTTACTTGAGTAGATATCACATGCAAGGAGACCTTGGACCTGGAGGAATCTCGGGAATCGAAGCGGCGGCGCACATTGGAGTACCCTTCGGAGTCTAGTCAGTCAGAAGTTAGGACTCATGATACCAGTACACCTTTCGTCACATCTGAGGTTGGTTGCCAGCTCCTATCTATGTTTCAAATCCCTCTCTTCTGCTAATCTTTTGCATATCATAGTCATGCATGTTCTGTTCCTGTTTCAGGTAGCAGAAACCTCGTTGCCTTGCACTGATAAACCACAGAGCTTAAACTGTGATATGCACCACACTTCAGATAATTTAGGTTTGTATTTTTCATTATATATGCTTAAATAGTTTATATACTCTTTGCTAATTGAAAATTTTACATCAGATACAATAAATTCCTTGTCAGATGAAGCACCCTACCATCAAGAAAATAACCTTTTGGAACATTGCTTTTATAGAACTCCTGTGTACCTCGAGCCTGATCAAACGTTCGTCCCTCTCTGGTTCCACTGAGAACACTTTATTTGGCTCGTTTTTTTGTCAGCTGTGATATATTCACCTCCTACTTGTTGTAGGCTTTGTAGCCAGGAGAGCATTGCATGTATAAATGATCAAGCTGGTATTTCAGGTTAGTGCAAATCGCTTTTTCTATGCCATTTGATGGTCGCCATTTAATTTTGCAAATCAGCTTCCAACATTTCCATTCATATTTGTTCTTGAGGTCTCACCAGATCTCTGAGAAGAACATTTTAGTTTCATGTTTTCCTTCACAGTTCTGGTCTATTTCTACTTTCTGCAATGTACTATTGTAACTTGCAACCATGATGTTTAAGTGCCTTCCTGCACCAGGGTTTTGTATTAGGGTCAACAATTTATTTCTATATGCCTACAGGAACAAGTGAGATTGCACCAATGACAGAAAGTTTCATAATGAAGGAAACTAGGAAGCTTTCTACACTCAAAGTCTCCAAAGGTATTTCATGTTGACAGTATATTATTACTTGGAACACACTTGAACTTACAGTTTCATCGCTGCTAATCATGTGGCCTCTTTTTCCTTACTACTAGGAGCAAGCTTATCTCTAGTTAAGGTGAAGGAAAACTTAACTACCTCAGTAGCATATCCTTTTACTCTCATCAAACCATCTTGGGAGGAAGGTGATGATGTTACCTTGCATGATATAAATCAGCGACTCCGTGCTCCTCCTAAGAAGGCACCGGAGATCCTTGGAACTTCAGCGTTCTCTGGCAAGCCAGTGATTGGCAAGACAAGAATCAGAACAGAAGGGGGGAAAGGAAGCATCACAATACTAAGAACAAAGGGTTGAGAACCAGAAAATGCCTGTGATCCTGCCAGTCTCTCCATTTGTCAGAAGAGAAAGGGGAGAAGGCAGCTCCTTGGTCGTCAATTGTGCAGGCTTGAGTACCTGAGGCTGCCATTGATTCACAGTTCATGAAACAGAGGGCTTAGCACCTGAGGATGCCGTTGATTCTTATTTATCTGCCATTCTCTCGATTGCTTTTGGCATTTTGGTCAATGTGCAGGCCTCTGTAGCTTTCCAGCTGTTACTTTTGTACCGTGGCTCTCTTGTGAATTACTGTAGATGCAAAACTCGTTCAGATGTTCAGCATTCTTATGGTGTATTTATAACATGTGGTCAATGATATATATGGCCATGCGGCCCATGGGCCGACGGCACGGCACGCGGCACGGCCTTTTGGCCCGGCCCGTGCACGACACGGCACGCAGGCCACCGTGCCCGTGTCCGCACGACACGAGGCCCAGTGTTGTGCCTGGGCCGCCGGCCTGGCCCATGACACGGCACGGGCACGCACGGCCGAAAAGGCCGACACGGCGAGCGGCACTTGCCTTGCCTGTTTTTCCTTTTTGAAAATGTCTGACCTGTTAAGAATCTCTAATTTCCAGCCCAATAAACCTAAACCCTAACTTCCCTAGCGGCCCAGCCCACCCCCTCCCTCCCCAATCCCACCCACCGGCCACCGCTGCGCCGCCAGCAGCCGCACTCGCTACTCGCAAAGTCGTAAGTCGTGAGTTCGCCGACGTAAGCGGCACGCCGCCGCCCCTCCTCGTCCCTCCTTGCGCCCCTCCTCGCGCCAGGCCGCCGCCCGCTGGCGCACCTCCTCCTCGTCCCCCGCAACGCCGGCGCCCCTCCTCCACGCCCTCCCGCATGGCCGCCATGGCAATTGCTGCAGCGCCCGGCCATCCTCGCCGCGCCGCACTCCCTTCTCCACATCCCCGAGCTCACCTCGACGCCGGCGATGGAGCGAGCCGGCCCTGACGTCAGATCCGGTGTCGAAGGACATGCTCACGGTGGGCGGCGGCCACTGCCATCTCCGCCCCTGGCCTCGCGCTGCCCCCTCCTGGCTGGCTTCCTCTCTCTGGCTGCCTGCACTTCAATCGTGGGCCGTGGGCCGGTACGGCACGGCGAAAATGGCCGTGGCCCATGGGCGACACGGCACGGCAAAACGGCCCATGTGCCGTGCCATGGGCCGAAGGCCTGGCCCATGGCACGCACAGGCACGGCACGGCCGGCACTGTGACACGGCGCGGCACGCTGCAGTGCCGTGCCGGCACGGCACGGCGTGCCAACGTGCCGTGCCGGCACGGCACGGTGGCCATATATAGTCAATGATATATACAAAAAACTGAAGTTAAAGGAATTAGTGTAGTTCTTGAGGCTGTCAATCCTTGCGTGTCCTTAATGAGAAAAATTCTTATATATATGACACTGGCAAGCTCAATTATTCCTTCTATGAACCTGTCATGGGTATTAGGCCGCCTTCCCTGCGCCACACACATGACAGAACCGTAAATTTCAAAGTTCACTTTTTGATGCTAGCTATAAATTCCATGCCTTAGCTAACACTTCCGTATAGATGCCCAAACGGGCTACTTTTGTTCTTAGTAGCTATAACTTCATTCCAACTGCGGCGTCGCCCACGCTGCTACACCTTACCCGCGTCGCCTCCTCGCAGGGACGTGTTGCTGGTGCTATCTATTGGGGTCAGCCGCCTCCGCTGCCATATTCTCCTGAAGCTGCCGCACTCGACGTAGTTCATGGCATTGCCCAACGCTTCAGCATAGAGAGTCATAATCGGAATTGAATAGCGTAGACACCTGGTTGAGGTCGGATCAGAAAAGTCCCTGGTGTGTTGGACACGAAGTCCATCATTTTTCTTTCTATTTATATTAGAGCTCCTTGTTGAAATTGCAATTCAAAGTTCCCATTGCAGACTCCTAATCTCGCCGGGACAAACGGAGCTCCTGATCCCGCTGGACTCGAACAAGGTATGGTTCCTACATCTTCTTCAAATTGCAGTCTGAAGAGAGGAACACCACTGATCCTTATGTTACTCACGTACTGATCTTTAAATTGCACTAGGGGTTACTTGAACATTGGTACAGTTGATGGCTAGGATACTGAGATAGTGCTGAGGAATTTTATACATATCTTGCTCGGGACAGATTTTGTTAATTGAGCACTACATAAATCTCAAGCAGCATGGAAACAGAAATTTGTAATGTTGTAGGATCATCAAGACTTATTATCAGTTATATACCAAGCCATAACATAGTCCTTTCATTTCAAATTATTAGTCATTCTTCAATTGAAAATTATCAAGATGTCCAGTAAACTCATGCAAGAAAGTTCAGTAATCTTACTAGCCACAGTGGAGGCTATGCTACATCTACTGCTACCACAACTGCAGTAATAGCATGGCGGGGTTACTAGAGATAGACTTCAGTAATTTGTGTCATTCTTGAACTCCATAGTAACTGAACCACAAAATCAATTGTTAGTTCTGGAACATGCTTGACTATTATGAGATGTTTTTTACAAGTGACACGAGCAATAATTTGTGTACTTCCTTTCCTGAACTGCATGGTAATTGCACGATCTAAATTATATTTTGGACAATATGAAGATGGAATGTTAATTTGAACAAAAATATACTGGACTGATTTATTTTTTGATGTCTTTACAGAAAATGCATCATAGTGTCGGGCAGCTCCACCTAGAAGACGACACATGCTCTTGAGCCACTCCTCTGATACATCACGTCTGCCTCTTACCGCAACGAGCACGGACATTATGTAGCTGCCGTCACTGCCTTAGTCGTGGTCCATGGCGCAACTACACACCTCGGTGCAGGAAGTCGGTATCGGAATCGAATTGAATTAGAAGCAAAAGACACCTGCTTGGTACAAAAATTCCCTGGCATGTTCAACATGAACTCTGTTTTTTGGACCCACTTTTCCTATTGAAGATCTTTGTTGAAACTGATATTGAAAGTTGTTATTTGCGAGCTCATGGTATCACAAACTATGCTCTTGATCTCGCTGATATGGACAAGCAAAGTTTGCTTCCTGATGTTGTTACTCTAGGTTTTTTTTTCAGCATTACTTTTATCCTTTAATTTTTAATACTCTTATAAAGCAAAGTCTCACTAACAAATTCTTTTACTATGCGAAGTGTCCACATCAGTTTCCGCAATAACACTCCACTATCTAGCACATATAACTAATTATAGCCTCCCACATCCAAAACTAGTCGTTGCCCTCTTCAAACCAGCCATTGGGGCCATCGGACGCGTCCAACGCTCACAAATTTCACGCGCCAATTTTCACATTTGAACTAGCCCTTACAGAAACCTTCGGACGCTTGGACCGGCGTCCGACGTCGTCCTTTGGACGCGTCCGACGGGTCGGCCATAAACGCGGACCACACTGAGTAGCGTCCGAAGTCATCCCAACGCGTCGGACACTCGGACCTACTCAGTGTCCGACGCTTTCCATCTCAGATAGCCTCAGCTCAAGTCAGCTCCGGACGCTGACGCCAGTGTCTGATGCATGCGTACGGCGCCTTCCGGCACAGCACTTTGCATAGTTAACGGTCCGGACGCTCGGCCAGCGTCCGATGCTTAGCTGCCCAGCGTCCGACGCCTGTAAAACCTTGTTTTCAAGCCGCCGTCAAACGTTATCTTCATTACCTTTGCAAATGTGCCAACACCACCAAGTGTATATCACCATGTGTATGTGTGTTAGCATTTTCACAATCATTTTCAAAGGATTTTCATTCACACACTAGATCCTAATGCATCAACATGAATGATTGACTTAGTGACATTCATGAACTGAATTACCGAAGACTTCCCCTCTTCATAGTTCGGCTATCGATCCTAAACCACTCACACCCTCTATGGTGTCTTGAGTGCAAAACAAAATGGCCCTATAGGTTATACCTTTGCCTTGAGCCCATATTGCTTTTCCGTCAACTGCCAAGTCTCCGAATGACATGATCCACTCCATGGCATCATGTAGCCCTCTTCGTCCATTGATCCTTGACCTCACTTGCTCTTCACCGTTGGTCGGTCGATCGGTGCCAAGTCTTGCCCAAGCTTCACCATCGCATGGTCCTTCGCTTCAAAGCCTCAACTTGAAACTAAGGGGTCGAGATAGAGCCATTTGTGAATTTCTACGCATCTGGGATATGATGATGTGCAAGGCGGATACATCTTTTATACTGGTATTGGTGGAATGTCCCTACGTCTAGTCAGGCAGTGGCCTTTGTCGCTTTGCACCGAAGTGCTTGTAGTGGGAAATACAAGAGGAAAGAGAGCTTCCAAGTCTCTATGGGAGTGTGTGTGTGTGCGCGCGTGCGTGTGTGCATGCGTGCGTGCATGTGTTTGGATGCCTGGTGGCGTGATGATCTGATGCTCTGATGGCAATGCTCCGAGCGCATAGACTCAAGGGGTTGGGTTACAACAATAGGGCGTGCAATAAAGGTAGAGAACAAAGAGAAAAATGAAAATAAAGGCTTTGGTTGTTGTCCTTCTCTTATTTCTTTGGGTAGCAGGTGAACTGTGGTCTGTGTAGTACGCCATGGTCGTCGATTCTAGGCTTTCCCATCTATTGGAGCGCGGTTGGTCCATGCTTTGACTTAGATGATGACGTTGATTGAGGATGGGCATAGGTGTGCTCCGCGGTTCGCGTTGAGAGAGGGAGTGGTTGGCACAATTGTTGTTATCCCCCTCATTGTGTGGGTAGGCAGCATAGTGCCACAGAATGACCACAACCATGCCTAGTCGTATGGGTTGGACATGCCATGGTACACTGGCATGATACGCATTGTCACGATGGTGTGAGTGGAGGTCATGGTGGCCCGCGTGTCCTAATGATTGCTCCCGAGAGGGGTCAGGTGAGCCGAAATGGTTGAGTTGGCCCTGACATGGGCAGCTTGGGGCAAATGATGACGTTGAAAGTCCTATGTTTGGTGTTGGTAATTAGTGAAAATGCCTAGAGCTAATCACCTGGGTCTAGCATGCTTGTAGCTATATGGTGATTGGCTTAGGCGACATGGTGGAGAAAGAATCAAGAAGGATGAATATGATCAAGTGCTCATCATGATCAAGGTGGATGAAGGTGCATTGCAATGCTGATACTCAACACACAAGGCAAAGGTATATGGTAGGGCTTTTAGGTTTACATCCAAGACACCATAGAGGGTGTGGATGACTTAGGATACATAGTTGTACTATAAAGAGGGGATTTCTCGTCGCAATTGAATCCTAAATGTGCCCCTAGGATCTAACATTGATCATATGCACTAGGATCTAGAGTACTAACAAAATTCCTTGAAAATGGTTTATGAAAATGCTAACACACATGCACATGGTGATATACACTTGGTGGTGTTGGCATATTTGCAAAGGAAAATTTATTGGAGAAAGTTCGACGAACTCTTGTGTGGAAAAGAGAGTTGATGGCCCTTGGATTGGAAAACTGCATTGATCCTTTGTGTTTTTGATTAAGTGGCCATGTGGGTTGTGTAGCCCACTGAGTAAGCTTTCCAACGAGTCTAAGAACATCAAAAACAGAGTTCAGAGCTAAAAGATATGCCCATTTTAGCGCGAGGTGTCCTAAAATTTCAAAGCTACGGACGCTGAGGTGTGGACGCGTCCTGAGAACCCCGGACGCGACTCAGTGGAGGCAAAACTTCAAGTGGAGCTCTGGATGCTGGCATTGAGACCTATGGACATGTCCAGATAGCTCATTTGTTCGAGGGCATTCATAGCTGCTGGTGGCCTAAAATTTCAACGCGACGGACGCGAAGCTCCAGAAGTGTCCGGAGAGTCTTGGACGCAACTCAGAGTGCACTGCGTCATGGCCTGAGCACCGGACGCTGAGCGCCAGACGCTAGGCTAGAGCGTCAGATGCATTCAGGGCTCCCAACGGTTGACTTCGAGCTGAACAAGATATCAACGGTGTGGACGCTGAACAGTGTTTCAGGAGCGTCCGGAGGTGGCCGGCAGACACGTCTAGAGGTTCATTTTTGAATCAACTTTCTCCCATGTGATGACTTGAACATTGTAGCGCATCTGAAGATGGTCTACTGACTCGTCCGGTGACCTCGTGCATGGTGAATTAAATGAGCAACGGCTCTATTCAAAGGGGTACGCCTATATATATGTATTGGCTGGCTCTTGGAGCTCTCTCTGGCCATTCTAACACTCTTGTGACTCTCTTGAGCTGAGCCAATGTCCTCACACTCTTCCCAACTCATCTCCTTGCTTTGGATTGCAACATTCGAGTGAGATTGAGTGATTCAAGTGCATTGATCATTGTTTTGCATCTAGAGGCACTTCTGGGATTGTTTTGCTGCGGGTTTGTTGTTACTCTTTGTGATTGTCTCCACCTAGATAGCTTGGAGTAGCAGTGGAGGTCCGGCACGTGTTGGTGATTGTTCTTGGCTGGCTCGGGTGATCTTGTGAGGGGTTTGCACCTTCCCCAGTGGAGCGCCTAAGGTAGCACTAGTGGATTGCTCGTGTCATTGCAACTTCTCACCATTTTGGTAGGTTCTTGTTGTGCCTTTGAGGGGCTCGGTGTGTCATACTGATTAGCCACCAAACCACGTGGTGTTGAGGGACACAATGGAGACTAGTGTGCCGGCAAGCACGTGAACCTCGAGTGAAAAATTGGATTGTCTCATATTGTGATTGATATTGATATTCACCTGGTGATTGGTATTCATCGTCATTCATCATCTTGATTGATTCTCTCTTCTCGTCAACATCGGTATAACAAGCTCATCCTCCTTCTAGCATTTCTTGCTTTACATTCTTGTTTTAGTTTGCTAGCTTTGTTGTGGTAGTTTGTCTAGCTTAAGTAGAACTAGCTTTGTATCTTGTGCAGTTATCTTGTTGGCCATTGTGTGAATTAGTAGAATTGTGAATTGAATAGGTGCTGTCTTTCACCCCTTGTAAAGAAAAACCACATATCGCCTCCTTTTATATTGATCAAATTGTCTTAGTGGCTCTTGAAGGAAATTTTATTAGGCTATTCACCCCCTCTAGCCATCTAGAGACCTTTCAAGTGGTATTGGAGCCGTGGTCATTGTTTACAAGGTTTAACAACCTTGGTGTAAGAAGGCACAAGTTGCGTTCAACCATGTTGGGGGCAAGCCTCCATTCTTTGATGGTGTTACATCATTCAATCATTGGAAAAGATATCTTGGTTCAATTCATGAGAAGGTGTGGAAGATGACATGTGATGACTATGCTATCACTGATCCCGACAACCTCACCGACAATGATCACATGAACAACCAATGCAATACAATGGCACTCAACACTCTCTATAATGCAATTGATGCAAAGGTCTTTAAACAAATCAAGGATCTTGAAATGCCAAGTAAAGTGTGGACAAGATTAGAAGAAACTTATGAAGGGTCTTCAATGGTAAAGACCGCCAAGGTATATATGCTTAGGGCCTATTGTGTTTCTACCCTTATTTGAATGTCAGTTTTGATTTTACCCTTGCTTTTCGCCTTGTTGCATTTTTACCCTCGTTTTGTAAAAACAAACACTCAGTTTACCCCTACTCTGTTAACAACAGCTAACGATGTTAAATGGGTTTGGCAAGGACAACTTTGCCCTTGCAAAAATACCCTTATTTTACTGAGTTCATTGTGGTTTTACCCTTGTTTTCTAAAAAAATATAGCAAACATGCCATGTTATACATACACTCCATAGATCAACTCACAAGGATTCTAAAACATCTTCATTGTCATTTTTATGATTTTTGTACCATTTATTATGGATTATGAAACATTCATACTATTTATATGCAAAAAAGAAAAGGCACAGGGAAAGCAAAATACATTTTGCATCGGGAACCAATATATATGAGCCCTTCCATTAAGACTTTATCTCTAGCACGTTTACAACAGGAACCGAAAAACTTTCTATTCTCACTCGAGGTCCTTCTTCTTGTTTCATACAGGGAGCAGGGGACGGGCTCGGTCCTGCCGATTTGGCCGATGTGGGAGCGCACCGGCGGTAAGGGTGGCGCGTAGCCGGCGCAGGGGCATGGAGAGACCAGGTGCACCTGATTACCCGATTAAGGACAGGGCTTGGCCAGTGGCGGACTGCAGCGGCCTGACCATGGCGGCCATGGAGGCGAGGACGGAGGACAGCTGCTATGCGGAGGCATGGGGGAAGGCTAGGGAGAGGTTGGAGAGGCATCTAGCCAGGCCTCACCTCCGGCCGCGCCTCCGGTCGGGCCTCCAGTCGCTTCGCCAACCGCGCGCATGGGGGCCGCGTCAGAGAGGGTCGGGCCGAACGGGTGACAAGAGACGGAGGCAGGGGCATTTTTGTCTCAAATTGTGTTACCTGGGTGTTTTCTCTTTTTATTTTAATTTTTTTACCAAAACAGCTAACAAAGTTAAAAGAGCGGCAAACTAAGCGTTCGTTTTTAGAAAGCAAGGGTGTTGACATTTGTTAAGTGCAAATAAAATATGAAAGATTTCTGCAAGCGCATAGAACATCAATATAGCATTTTACCGGGAGTATTCTAGGTATCGTTATTTATATTTTACCAAAGGGAAGCTAGCCTTAAAGAATATGATAAATCACCGTCATGTATCTACTAACTTAATAAACCAACTAGACTAAAAAAGGGGCAAATAATAATGGATAGGATGAATGAAAGCATATACATGAGAATTCTATAATATATGAGTAGCTAGCTAAAGTGAGAGGACAACCGGAGAGATCTAGGTTCCTATGTATTTCTCTATTACTTTGGGTCTATGTAACTAAGGTATGGGTAGATATAGCAATCACACACATGACACTTCGGAGCAACAGTACCATTCCAATTCTCAAAAAAGATTAGGAATAAAGTAATCGGAGGAAGGCTGCCAAAAAGCTCTATGGAAAACCAACCCAAATGTGGTGGAATACAAAAGCCTTACAGAGCTGTCACCCCTGGGGCTACCACAACTATCCATGGGGTTGGGCGCAACTTCAGATAACATATAGTCTAGACACCACGCCGAAACTATCGATTACTACTCTAATCGCTATAGATAACTAGAGCACTCAATACGAGCGGAAATCCCATGCCAAGATGTAACAACTATACTAACAAAATATATAAAAGGCATAAAAGTAAATGGAGAAGATGAATAAATATTAAAGCATAAGTCTTACAAAGAAGAGATACAAAGATATACCAGACCCTGAAGACTTCTCTAGAACCGGAGCACAGCTCCGCTCTCCCTAACTCTCATCTAGAACTAATCTACTACATTGAAAAGTCTAGCCCTAATTCTTTGGAGTTGAGAGGTTATCCATTCGAGGGACACCTCTCTCATCCATGATGATGTATGGCGCCTAGGGGTCCTGGACTATATATATAGGGGCTCCTGGCCTTGCCTCCTCGTTGGATTAGCGATGTGGTAGTAAACCTTTCCACCATATCTCATTAAAGTGCACATAGGCCTTAATATGCCAAATTCTGATTTAGGCCCAATTAATCCCGTAACTCTATGAAGGAGGCATTTTCCTTTATTTGTAAAATTAATATCTTTTTATTTCGAGCTCCAAATATAGCCAAAATATATCCGTTTCGATCGGCTCGACGAGGTCTTCGCAATGGTGTCCTTTAATTCATCATTTGAGGTGTTTTATTCAGTAAAAAACTCAATCTCCTAAAAACAAGTGAGAACACCAAAACTCGTGGAACGTGTTAGTTTCAGACCGTATAACTATATATGCTTTGTGATGTATTTCATGTCATATCATGTAATAGTTGATGGTTAAGAATTGATAATAAGGAGTGTCAACAAATTCCCCCAAACTTAACCTTTGCTCGTCCCTGAGCAAAGCTAATCTCAACAATGGATCAGGAGTTGCTACAATGCTTTCACGCCTCAAAAGTATATATGTGTTCAAACAAGAATTCTCCTCCGGATTAGAGTAAACCATTCTGACTTTAAACTTACCCATATTACCTTCAACTATAGAGCTTTTGGCCTTCACTTGGGTCTTGAGCAATTAAAAGATAGAACAATCAAGTCAAGCACTGTGTCTCGAGTTCTTCGATCAACCTTCATTCTGGAGTTTTTTTAAGTTTTTAAAATAAAACTCAGAGATTCCTTTGTATGACCCTCTCAAATCTCTCATATGTGGTATTTAAGGATACTCACCAAGGCAACAATGGTGTTTTGCCTTCACTCAGAATATATAATATTTTTGGAACAAGGCAAAGTAACATTGTGCCTCATCTCTCTCGCTAATAGTATATGTGGAGTTCATAGATGGGAAAGAAATTGCTCATACATACTTGCAATACATATGTTTCCTAATCTAACCATGGATCTAGAGGAACTCGTCATACAATCAAATCAAGATGTGCATGTGTGGTTACAAAATAAACAAAAGATGGAGAATATTTGTGGAAGGAAGAAGGGGTGAAAGCCTAATTCTACAATGCTCCTTTACAAAGGGTAACTTCTCTCAAATTGGAACTTCAAAGGATTTGGAAAACTGTGGCTCTGCTATATATATTTTTTATCACACTTTTTTAATCTTTTTTCTTTATATATATATTTTTCTTTTCACTTTTTTTGAACAGCCCACTTTCTAATGCAATAAAACTTTTGAGAGGAAAAATGATAACAACTTGGACATTTATTTTGTGAAAGTTGGCTAGCAGATAAGGAATACCTATGAAAAATATTTTTTGTGTTCACTCCCAGTGTAGGAGTAGAACATTTTTAAGTGGGTCTAACTGGTTGAATATGATGGTGCGTACTTTCAGGGTAGAAGTAGCAAGAGGTGCATGGTGTGTGTGATCTTGATTTCAACCGCATGAAAAGCTCCTAAGGGTCAACACAGCTGGACCAAACTCAATGAACGCAAGCAGTAGATAAATGTGAAAGTTTTTCCTATTCTAACAAGCATGCATATATGGTTGTGGTTGGAATTTAAGCTCTCATCATACAGAAACTCATCATGTAGCATTTTTAAGTTTTTCAAAAGACAAATCTCCAAAACTCTAGTATCAATGGGAACAAGATAAACAGTAGCTCAGACTTTCTTATATCATATCTGTCAATCACCTAGACTTAGATCATGCATTTGCTTCCCATAAGTTTCAAGCTCAGAGAAAATCTTAGGCCAAAACAATCTTATCCAAAACTCGAGAAAATTTGAGGCTAAAAACTAGGTACTTGAAAGGAATTACGGTAGAGCAACTATTTATCATTTCCATGTTTAGAGATTATTTTCAAAATTTATTTTAGTAGGCAAACCTTTGTATACTCTCACTATTTATTTTACAAATTTAAAGATCACATAAACATATATATATATAAAGAAATCTTTGTTTAGTTTTATGATTATTTATCTTTTTGTTGTTTTTAAACAAAGCAAACTCAAAACTAATAACTACAGAGAAATAAATTCTTAGCTGGATACACGGGGGATGCCCTTCCCCAAGCTAGATATTGACATAGTCATTCACTCTTGAAGTGTTACAGACTGGCGGTGGAGTTGTACTTCCTCTCGTGGAGTGTCAATGTTGGTCACTATTGAGAAAACACTCCAATAGTGGACAGAACATCCACTTGCTTGTCAGCTGTTCTTGATCCTTCAAATCCTATGGAGCTTAAATAGACAACAAAACTCATGAAACTTGGTTAAGCGTTAGTGGTTGTCCACCTAAGTCATGGTTGCCCCGAGCTTCATGTATGATTTTTTTGTTCCAAGCATAATTTGAACGGGATCTCTTTCTTAATATTTTTTTACTATATTTTCTATGATGTAAAGATAATGCAATAAGATGAATGCATATTTGTTTTTATTTTTGTGCCACCACGATGGATTTTCCCGCGGGTTGTTATACGCCATAAAATTATTCACATGGGGCTTACCATTTTTAAGGTGCAACAAAGTAAATATGCAACATGAATTGATTATGCTAATGTGGGAAAATAAACATGCTAAAGAGAAAATAATTTATGCAATGATGAAAAAGGGAAATATGGATAACTACCAAGTTTACCTCCCTGGTGAGGGTTCGGTGATTTCAGTCCTTCGAATAGGACTCTTTGTTTACTCCTTAGGTGCATCGTCTAATCCCAAGCTTGGATATCTTCATAGTTGCACCTCTTGAGTTGATGATTTTGAGGATGATGTCACCCATATTCTTTACTCATTCCAGCATTTTGAAGTATAACATTAAGAGTGGAAGCTGGAAGTATCTTGCTCAGTGTGCATGTTTGCAAATCGAGAACTTTCACTTGTAGGATTTGGGGAGCTGACAAACTAATCCTTATTTTACTCGAAGTGTGAGATCAAGTGTATGGGTCCTGTTGGTGGGAAAACACCAACAAAACCATAAACCTAATCATTCTAAATGACAGCACATTGAACATGTTCAGATATTGCATGCATTGTTCATTTTATGGGTGGCAAGATCAGAAGGATGAGCATGAATGTTGCATTTAAACACTTTTGACATAGGAGTGAAAATGTTTAAGGTATGGAAGGATTGTCAAAGTCTGTTAGATTTCTCATGATTATGACTATCATCTTCCAAAGATCAGACATGCAACATTTAGCTCATTTTATGATGATTATGAAATTAAGAGAGTGGTGTTATGCACAGCTTAAGAAACATCACATGTTGAGTTTGTTTGTTTCTTTCACTATGTCAAAGTCAAGGTATAGCTTTTAAATAGTGACCACTTACTTAAGATGTTACTTTTATCATTGAAGCCTGATGACACCATCTGATGTGACCACTTACCTTAAAATGTTACCTAGAAGTTTGCCTTGCTCGCAATTTTTTCATCTTATTTCTAGATTACACTCCTTCTGTACCCTTCCTCTTCTCTTTTTTTAAATTATCTAGACTATTTTGCTCCACTAATTGTTTTTCTGTAAAGGATTAATGGACAACACATACCCGAAGGGATGTACAAATAATAACAAGGGTAGTGTTGTCATAAAGCTAAATGTCATATTCTATGCTATAAAAAAGTTGGTTTGAACATTTTAGTCAACATAGCACATTTACTCACAATTACTTCTTCTCTAGAGGGTTGATTTTATTTTGTATTAAGTTTGATTTTTGTATATGTAAGTTGCAAAAACATTCAAACTTATTGTCGATTTCCTGGGAAAGGGGTACCTAGGCCCTCGCTTAACTGGGTGGATCCCCGAAGTCAGCAACGCAAGCCCTCCAACGACATCCCTCATTACCGCTCAGAAATCCACAAACTAAAGCATGCTGGACCAGCCCACGAACGGGAGTCGACAGCCCAAAGCCACAACCCGCTCGAGGGACCACCGTACGGACCGAGACTATACTCTTGAGGGTGCGACTCGGGCGACCCCTCAAGGACGGAACTCCGCCCGGGCGAACGGGCTGGCCTCGAGGACGGAACTTCGCACGTGCGAATGGGAAGCCCTCGAGCATTGTAAAACCCTCGGCTACCTACTCCCAGTATGGATCCAGCGCATTCAATGCATTTTACCTGCTCCCGCCTAACCGTATGGCCACAGTTACCGAAACAGCTGCGGGTATGGCAGTCAAATCCTGCTTTTACCACCCATACCCAGGAATCCCGTGGATTGTACCTCACTGCCGTGCCATACCGAGCACTGTGCCCCGTCCGGCACCCCCTCGTGACGCATATTCCCCGCATATCCCAAGATACGACCTTATCCGATGAGCCTCGACCCCCTCAACTCGAGCCCCTCGTCTCGACCTGAGGCCTCGACCGTCGCCCCTCGACACCGTCACGCCGACCCTCGAGTGGGACTTCAGCAACTTTGGTCAACACTTCAACAACTACCGACGCGACGGCCACAGGGCTTGCCATTCCGACGTACGCCTCTACAGGGGCACCGACATGATCGCCATCAACGTCATATGTCACCGACCATGTTAGCACTAAAAACATGTACTCCTGTGCCCCTCCTTCGCCTATAAAAGGGGGAGCCAGGACTTTAGCCAGGGGATCCGGGATCCGAGATAGGAGAGATCCGAGAGCTTCATACGCTAAGGCTTGGATCACAGAACAACACCGTGAGACAGTATAGGGAGCCAAGTGCCCGAAACGCTCGAGCTCAAGCCCACACTTCTCACACCCGCTTGTATTCACCCCTGTACTAATGCTTCGGTGCAAGATGACACGAACTATCCTCCCCCGCTGGACGTAGGGCCTTCTTTGCCCGAACCAGGATAAATCGCTGTGTCCTTCTTGCATCACCCACCGGATTAAGGGAGCACGCAATTACGAATTTACTCATTGGTGTTGATCCTCGGGGTCGAAACACCGACAGTTGGCGCGCCAGGTAGGGGTCCTGCGTGTTACCAACGATTTCCCGCTATTCTTTCTGGATGGGCGACTCTGTTTCACCACTTCCTCGCGCTTCGGTGATCTGGTTTGGGAGCCTGGAGTTCATGTCCCTCAGACAGGGCTATGACATGACCCTGCTCTCGATCAGTGACCCAAGCGGAGGTTGTGGTGTGCCCCCACGCTCAGGAAGGGGCACTCGCCGGTCTCGCCACCATGCGGCCGCAACCAGGAGGCGCGATCGGTGCCGTCATCGCCATCAACCTGAGTCGAGATTGGTGCCCGCTGCATTCCCCTCGCTCCTGACCGGTGATGAGGAGCCCCTTGTTGGGGGATTATCTGACCTGAGTTTGAGAGCAAAGGACAGACCGACAGGGCTCCACGACAACCTTAACTTCGCCTTCGCAATGCACTCATTGAGGGAGCCCGGCAGAGCTCCCCCGATGCGTGCAACCCCTACGAGATCGAGCCTACTTCCACATGAGCTGTTCGAGCGTCGTCGACGGTTCCCATTCGGCCTCAACAATGCCACCAAGTCATTCTCGACCTTGACCCACGCTAACATGAGCATGATAGGGGACCGCCCAGGCGCCCTCTTTCGAGCAATAATGGATGTGGGGACGGTCATGCCTACTTCTGTGGACTTGGGCTTCGCGAGAGCACCCGGCCCCTGAAGATACACCATCGGCACACTCCGACAGTAGCTGCAGGAGGAGGCGCGGGGACAATTCCCCGTCTTCTACTGCGGTGACCTCGACTCCGGCTCTGACCATTGGGACCCTACCCGCGAGTGTCTCCACATCGACGGTGATGTTGCCTCCAGTGAGGACACTGTCGATCCAATGACCGATGCGGCTACGGCTGCGGCGAGGGGGGGCTCCCCCAGAGCAGAAGTTCGACAACCAGTCACACCCCAAGAGGTGTGCCCCCATCCTGACGAGCAGGATGCACAGCTGGCACAAATTCGGGAGTTGCAGGCTAAACTCGCCGACGACCAGGAACGACTGCGCCAGCTCAAGCGAACCCTCGAGCAGGAGCGACCACCACCCGGTGGTAGAGCCTGAGCCAGGGCCCGAGAGGTCAACCAACAGATCAACAAGGGTAGGGCACCCAAACATCCCATCAACCGTTACCCTCGAGCAAGCCAGAACGTTGTCACGGCGGCTATGCTTCTTCGCAATATGCCCGTGCCATCCAACTCGCAAGCTCGATGGGTACAACGCGAGATCGAGGGTCTCCTCCAAGTTGTTGCTGTTCAGCAAGCCGAGAGCTCAGCCTTGAGGCATCAAGGCCCGAAAGGGAGGGCTCGATCGATCAAGAGGCGGCCCCCCGAGTGAAGAAGACACCAGCCCGAGATCATATCATCGACAACCGCACCCCGCGTGACGCGCGCCTCGATATCATCGAGAGCCACAAGCGCAAACATGGGGACGCCGAGGATTGAGGGTACAACTCCCATCGTGGGGGACGTTACGACAGCGATGAAGACCGACGGGCCCCGGAGCCACCGGGTCCCCGAGTTTTTAGCACGACGATCCGCAACGCCCGGCTGCCTGACAAGTCTTGACCCCCCACGAGCGTCGTCAAGTACAATGGCGAAACCAAACCCGAGCTCTGGCTAGCCGATTTTCGACTGGCTTGTCAGGCAGGCGGGGCACGTGATGACCGCGTGATCATATGTCACCTTCCCCTGTTCCTATTTGACACCGCGCATAGGTGGCTCGAGGAGCTTCCCCTGACCAGATTCACGACTGGGTCGACCTGGTCTGGATCTTTGAGGGGAACTTCAAGGGCACCTATGTGCGTCCTAGAAACTCCTGGGAACTGCGCAACTGCAAGCAGAAACCAGGGGAGTCTCTGCATGACTTCGCTCGGCGTTTCTCCAAGCTCTGAACCGAACTCCCCCACATCTCTGATCTCACGTAATTCTAGTGTTTGTTGCAGGTACAATCTGCAAGGACCTAGTTCGCGAGTTGGGGCGCAACCGCCCCAACACCGTTGACGAGCTCATGGATGTGGTTGCCAACTACGCGGCTGGTGAGGAGGCAGTCGAAGCCTTCTTCGACGATGAAAAGACAAGAGAAAGGCACCGGCACTTGATGCTGGGCGTCGAACAAAGGTTCGAAGAAGAACAACAAGAAGAAGAAGAAGGATCAGCAAGGCAAGCGTGAGGTTGCAGACGATGATCTCGTCACAGCAGCCGAACGCAAAAAACCTTGAGGTCCCCCCGAACGGGCCATCTCCGACAAGATGCTCGAGGAGCCCTGCCCTTATCACAAGGATGGGGCGAAACACAAACTCATGGACTGTCGTATGCTTCGAAAGCGCTTCGAGCAACTGGGCGTCAAGAAGGGTGACGACAAGAAAGACCAGCACGGCAATGAGGGAGACAATGGGGAAGACAAAAAATTCCCCCAAGTCTACGACTGCTACATGATCTACGGAGGCCCCTCGACCCAGCTCACACCTCGACAGCGCAAAAGGGAGCATCGAGAAGTCTTCTCCGCTGGAGTCACGACACCCCACTACCTCGACTGGTCCAATGCACCCATCACGTTCAACCGCGATGACCATCCGGATCGCGTCCCCAACCCCGAGGCCTATCCGCTCGTCGTCGACCCAATCATCGTCAACACCCACCTCTCGAAGGTCCTCATGGACGGTGGCAGCAGCCTGAACATCATCTACCTCAAAACCCTCGACCTCGTGGGGTTCAAGAGGTGCCGACTCTAACCCAGCGTCGAGGGCTTCCATGGCGTCATACCAGGGAAGAAGGCTCTTCCCATCGGCCGCATCAACCTTCCCGTCTGCTTTGGCACCCCCGCCAACTTCAGGAAAGAAACCCTCACCTTTGAGGTGGTCGGGTTTCATGGAAACTATCACGCCATCATCGGTCGACCGGGCTACGTGCAATTTATGGCGATCCCAAACTACACCTACCTGAAGCTCAAGATGTCGGGACCCAGAGGCGTCATCACCATCGGCTCCTCCTACGAGCACACGTACGACTGCGATGTCAAATACGTCGAGGACAGAGAGGCCATCGAGAAAAACATGATGATAGCCTCAACCCTCGAGCGCCTCGCCAACGAGGTGCCCAAACCTAAGCATCACGCCAGCAGCTTCGAGCCAGCGCAAGACACCAAGAAAATCCCCCTCGACCCGAGCTGCTCTGGCGAGAAGGGGCTGACGATCGGTGCCAACCTCGAGAGCAAATAGGAAGCAGTGCTCGTCAACTTTCTCCGCGTGAATGCCGATATGTTTGCGTGGAGCCCTTCGGACATGCCGGGCATACCGAGGGAAGTCGCCGAGCACGCCTTGGAGATCCGAGCCGGGTCTAGACCGGTGAAGCAACGCCTGCGCCGCTTCAACGAGGAGAAGTGCAGGACCATCAGCGAGGAGGTAAATAGGCTTTTGGCGGCTGGATTCATCAAGGTGGTTCATCACCCCGAATGGTTAGCTAATCCCGTGTTAGTTAAGAAAAAGAATGGAAAGATGCGAATGTGTGTTGACTATACTAGTTTAAACAAAGCATGTCTCAAAGTTCCATTTCCTTTACCACGCATTGATCAGATTGTTGACTCTACCATGGGATGTAAAACCCTCTCATTCCTTCATGCTTATTCTGGCTACCACCAAATCAAGATGAAAGAGTCTGACCAGCTCGCAACTTCCTTCGTGACACCTTTCGACATGTATTGCTACGTGACCATGCCCTTCGGCCTTCGAAACGCCGGGGCGACGTATCAGCGTTGCATGCTCCATGTCTTCGGTGAACACATAGGCAACGCGGTCGAGGCCTATGTCGATGACATTGTGGTCAATCCAAGAAAGTTGACAACCTCATCCATGACCTCAAAATCGCATTCGGATGCCTTCGAGCCAAGAATATAAAACTCAACCCTGAGAAATGTGTCTTTGGAGTGCCTCGGGGCTCCTCGGATATTATCTCCCAATGTGGGATCGAGGCCAACCCCGAGAAGGTCACAGCCATCACGCGAATGGGTCCGATTCGAGTATCTCAAGGGCGTGTAGAAGATCACGGGCTGCCTCATGGCTCTCAGCCGTTTCATCTCACGATTGGGGGAAAAGGCCCTGCCCCTGTACCGCCTCTTGAAAAAATCCGAACGCTTTGTTTGGACCACGGAGGCCGAGGAGGCCATCGACAAACTCAAGAGCATGCTGACTTCAGCCTCAGTCCTCGTCCCTCCTCGATCAGCGATGTTGACTGAACCGCCCGAGCCCCTCCTCCTCTACGTCGCCGCGACCGCTCAGGTGGTAAGCGCGGCCATAGTGGTCGAGAGGCAAGAGGAAGGGCACGCCTTGCCCGTCCAGCGGCCGGTCTACTTCATCAGTGAAGTGCTTTTAGAAACCAAGATCTGCTACCCACAGGTGCAAAAGCTACTCTACGCCATCATCCTTACGTGTCGCAAGCTCCGGCATTACTTCCTCAGCCACCCGGTGACCGTGGTGTCTTCTTTCCCCTTGGAGGAGATCATCCAAAACCGGGAGGCTGCTGAAAGAATTGCTAAGTGGTCGATCGAGCTCATGGGCGAGACCATCACCTACGCACCATGGAAGGCCATCAAATCTCAGGTACTGGCAGATTTCATCGCTAAGTGGACCGACACCCAATTGCCGCCAGTTCAAATTCAAGCCGAGTTGTGGACGATGTACTTTGACGGGTTGCTCATGAAGACAGGAGCAGGCGTAGGCTTGCTCTTCATCTCACCCCTCGGAGTCCACATGCGATATGTCATCCGCATCCACTTTGCCGCTTCCAATAACGTTGCAAAGTACGAGGCTCTTGTCAACGGGTTGCGTATTGCCCTCGAACTCGGGGTCCGACGCCTAGACGTTCGAGGTGACTCGCAACTCATCATCGACCAAGTGATGAAGGCCTCGAGCTGCCACGACGCCAAGATGGAAGCCTACTGCAATGAAGTGCGCAAACTGGAAGACAAATTCCATGGCCTCGAGCTCAGTCATATTGCTCGACGCTACAACGAAGTTGCGGACTAGCTCACAAAGATTGCATCAACTCGAAGTACTATCGCTCTGGATGTATTCTCGAGGGACCTCTTCGAGCCCTCTGTCAACTTGGGCTCGAGGGATGGCACCGCACCCTCGACACTCGAACCCCTTGCCTCAACCGGGGCCTCCTCGATAGGGGCCGAGGTCATGGAGATCAAGGGGACATCTCCAGATTGGCGAGTCCCTTTCCTTGACTGCCTCATTCGAGGGGAACTCCTGGAAGACCAGACCGAGGTTCATCAGATCGCGCGACGGGCCAAGTCCTACATCATCTACGGTGATGGTAGGGAACTCTACAGGTGAAGCCCATCAAGCATCCTCCAGCGCTGCATCACTATCGAGAAGGCAGGAGGCTCCTCGAGGACATACACTCGGGGGCTTGTGGCCACCACACAGCGCCGAGGACCCTCATCGGCAACACCTTCCGACAGGGTTTCTGTAACGTCCCGCCTCCTCAAGGCCAGGCCCGCTTACATCCGGCCGCTTATCTAGGACATAGACTGTCCTCACAGACCAATACTAGTCTTTTCTGCGTACTTTGTCCTCACTCGTGCGCACCTGGGAAGACTTCCCGGTCGGTCACCCATCCTTAAATTGCTCCAGGCCAAGCACGCTTAACCTTGAAGTTCTTTATTGATGGGCTTCCGGAAAAGAAGTTGCAACTTATTGGTACGAGTATCCTATTAATCCTATTAAGCCCTGGGCCAAGGTGTTACATACTCACCCCCTTAGGAGACCGACGTCCTCGTCGGTCAACCCCAGGCCAGGAACGTCCCCTCTTGGCCACGTCCGTGTGTCCAGTGCCAGCGCATGTGTCATGCTGTGTGACCACTCCGGATCCACACCAGCCATGCACACCATGCCTGCGCAACTGACACACGCGCCCGTGAAACCGCAAGGGTCGGCTCTGATACCAACTGTAACGTCCCGCCTCCTCAAGGCCAGGCCCGCTTACATCCGACCGCTTATCTAGGACATAGACTGTCCTCACAGACCAATACTAGTCTTTTCTGCGTACTTTGTCCTCACTCGTGCGCACCTGGGAAGACTTCCCGGTCGGTCACCCATCCTTAAATTGCTCCAGGCCAAGCACGCTTAACCTTGGAGTTCTTTATTGATGGGCTTCCGGAAAAGAAGTTGCAACTTATTGGTACGAGTATCCTATTAATCCTATTAAGCCCTGGGCCGAGGTGTTACAGTTTCTGCTGGCCGACCACCGTTTCTGACGCCATCAACATTGTTCGCTCGTGCAAGGGGTGTCAATTCTAAGCCAAGCAGACGCACCTCCCAGCTCACGCCCTACAGATGATCCCCGTCACCTGGCCATTCATGGTCTGGGGGCTCGACATCGTGGGGCCTCTCAAGAGGACCACCAAGGGGTACACACACCTACTCGTTGCTGTCGATAAGTTTACCAAGTGGATCGAGGCCCGGCCTATCGGCAACATCCGCTCTGAGTAGGCGGTCGAGTTCTTCACTGACATCATCCATCGCTTCGAGGTCCCGAACGTCATCATCACTGACAACGGCACACAGTTCACTGGCAAGAAGTTCTTGGATTTCTGTGATTGCCATCACATCTGTGTGAACTTGTCCGCAGTTGCTCATCCTCGAACTAACGGCCATGTCGAACGTGCCAATGGCATGATTTTGCAGGGCCTCAAGCTGAGAATCTTCAACCGCCTTAACAAGCATGGAAAGAAATGGGCTGTGGAGCTGCCTTCGGTCTTGTGGAGCTTAAGGACAACACCTAGTCGAGCCATGGGGTCCACACCATTCTTCTTGGTCTATGGGTCAGAGGCCGTCCTCCCTACTGATCTCGAGTATGGTTCCCCTCGACTAAAGGCCTACAATGAGCAAACCAACGAAGAAGCCCTCGCAAATGCTGTCGACCAGCTCGAGGAGGCTCGAGACATGGTGCTGATTCACTCCGTGAGGTATCAGCAGAAACTTTGACGCTACCACGACAAACACGTGCGCTCGAGGGACTTCCAAGTTGGAGACCTCGTCCTACGTCGACGACAGACCAACAAGGGGCATCACAAGCTGACTCCACCATGGGAAGGTCTATACACCATAGCTGAGGTGCTGAAGCTCAGAACGTACAAGCTGGCAAAGAACAAGGGCGAAACCTTGACCAACGCATGGAACATCGAACAGCTACGTCGTTTCTACCCTTAGGGCACCGATGCCCTTGTACATTCTTGCATGTTTTGTACATTTTCGCATGACAAATAAGAAGTACTTTCAATTAGAAGTTCAAACTTATTTTTGTACATGCAAGAGGTAGCCTCGACCATGTCTCGCCAGAGTTGAGCCTCCCTTAAGGGCTAACGGGGGGGAACCCCCTAAGTTCCTAAAAATACGAATGATTTTTTCAAAAAAAATCGAGCGTCTCCATTTGCTTCGTAACTAAGTAGAAAACGCCTCGAACCCCCTTGAGGTCGATGAGGGCTATCAAGCTGGGAGCTCTCCTATGCCCCAGGGCTACGGTACCTCCACTCCTCCCCCTTCGAGGGATACGAGTATGTGTTGAACACTTAGTCGAAAAGCAAAGGTCAGATGATCGAAGCTCGAGCGTCTCTTCATTCCTTCGCTTCGACGCGCTTCATGATTAAGAGGAAAACGCCTCGAATTCCCTAAGGGTTGAGGGCTGTCGAGCCGGGAGCTCTCCTACACCTCTGGGCTACGGTACCTCGACTCGCTCCCCCTCAAGGGATACGAGCACGCGTCGAACGCTTAGTCAAGAAAGCAAAATCTAGGTGAAAGAAAATAGAGAAGACTCGAACTTGGAATATTCAAATGCATTACAATAGATGAATAGATGTTTTAAACTCCCTCGAGGCCACGCTGAATACAAGTTACAAAAACTAACTTATTTACACGGGCACCTTTGCCAAGTTTTTCCTACAGGCCCGATGCGCCGTCTCTGTCGTCGCCCCCTCGACGGTGTACCCTTCGTCTTCATGGGGGAGGACTTCATCCTCGAACAGCTTTGCCAGTGCTTTCCCTGGCCTTTTGGCATCTTGGATCAGCCCTCGGCATTGTTCCTCGTTCTCGGCATCGGTCTTTGAGATGTCGGGGACGAAGGCTTGGGCAACGACGTCCATGTCAAAGACGAAGCCTGAGGAAACAACCTCCAGTGCGCACTTTACGCCAGTGTGAAGCGCCTCCCGCATGCGATCCCGAAGGGTGGCGTCAAGGTAGTAGAGCCGGTTGACGAGCGCGGCTCCCGGGACGTCTTCTTCGGAGGTGGAGAGCCTATTGATGGCGACCCAGAACCTGCCAAGAAGCGCCCCCTCCGCCTCGGGGCTCTCCTGCAGTGCCTTGGCGGTGGCCTGAGTGGAAACCAGCTCGGCCTCCAGGCCTAAAAGACAAAACCAGGGTTAAGCAAGTCATACGAGAAGGAATAGGCCGAAGCCCACCAAGGAACTTACTGGCACAGCGGGTCTTGAGGGCACTGCGGTCCCCCAGCACAGCGTCACGCTCCACCCAAACCTCGTCCCGCTCCCGCTGCGCCTCCTTGAAGGCTCGGGTCACCTCCGTCTTCTCACACCGGAGGGTCTCGAGGGCGTCACCAGCCAAGATGATGGCTTGCTCCTTCTCTTGAAGGGTAGCCTTCATCGCCTCGAGCTTGGTCTCCAGGCTGTCGGCTCGACCATTCTCCTCCTTGATCAAGGCAGAGAGGGTGTCATGCGCCATGGAGACTTCAGCCAAATTGGCCTCGAGCAAGCGGATATGCTCCACGGAGCCTCGAGCCTCCTCCGTGAGCAACTTGATGTGCTCTTGGGCGTGAGTGCCCTCACTCTTGGCCTTCTCCGCCTTGCCCTTGGTCGCATCAGCCTCCTTCTTGGCCTGCTTGAGCTCCTCCTTGGCTCGGGTGGCTTCGCCTCGAGCTACCCCGGCGCCCTCCCTCGCCCGGGCGGCCTCCTCCTTGGCCTTGGCGGCCTCATCCTGGGCCTGCTTCAATTCCTCCTCGACCTCGGCCACCCTGCTCTGTGCAGATCGGTCGGCCTTGAGTTGTTGAAGCACTTCCTCCCGGCTATTTTGCGTCTCATGGAGGAAGTATGACTTGGAGTGGGAACGCCTCCGCAAGTCCTGGAAACGGGAAATCGAGGGTTAAGGCGATTCATACAAGAAAAGCCAAAAACCGTATGTGATTCAAACAAGGACTTACTGCGAGACTCTGGTCGAGATCCCCAATGAGCTTGACCCCAGCTTGAGGAAGTGCTGCAGCCACGCCCGGGACCGCTCCACGTCCTCCCAGCACTTGACCTCCGCCGGGTCATCCATCATGATCCTAGGAGCGATGGAGTCACCGAGCTCCCGGAGCGTGATGCGCTCCTTGCCCTAGTGCAGGAGGACCACCTCGACCTTGGTTCATGCCAAGAACTCGATCTCCTCTGCCACATCACGTGGGGCACCACGATACTTTGCCAACTCGACAGCCGTCTCCTCCGGCCGCTCCGCCTGCGGACCGAAAACCGCTGGCTCCTCTGACGGCGTGGCTGACGGCTGCGGTGGCTGGCTCGATGCTGGCTCAGGCGGCTCCTAAGGTGGCGGAGGGGACGAGGTTGTCGCTTCCTCCAACACCACATCCTGTGGCACGGTAGGTCCACCATCGACACGTCTGCCGGCGGGCTTGGGGCTGAGGTCTCCTCCTCGAGCTGCGTCGAGGGTTTCAGCGTCGCTTCTTGTAGCAGCTCGTTGTGGGTGATCACGGACACCCACTGTTTTGGGAGTCCCGAGACCTCCCCCGCCTCCGATGGTTAAGGCAGCTCCTTCGTTGGCAAGTCCGGCAACGTCGGTTCCCTCTACGGCGTCTGCTGCTCCTGCTGATGCGGGGGTCGGCCCCCGGTCAGCTCCACCTCCTCCTGCAGCTCCTGCGGCTCCCTCTTCTCCTCCTGCTGCGTCTGTGGCAGCTCCTCTTCCTGCAGGGCCTCTTGCTCCTGCTTCTGCTGGCTCTCCAGCTCGTGTAGCCCCGCCGGCCACGGCTTCCGCTCCCCCGTCGAGGAGGGAGGGGTGACAACCTCCTCACCCTCGACGGCCTCTTCACCCTCGAGGTCGATGGGGGCTACCTCCATTCCTGGCTTGTGGCCCTCAGGGACTCCCACCTCGAGCATGGAAACGAAAGCCTCGGGTTTGTAACACTCTGGTGTTAAGCATGCATAATCATTCACATTCTTAAGCATAAGCATCATTATGCATAGCATTAATGAAAAGAGTGATTGTCATTACATGTATCATGCTTGATTATTCAAATTTTGCTTGCCTTTCACATGAATTGAATATGTGGTATGAGTGTTTGGTGTTTGATGACCCCTAAGGTAACCTATACATGATTAGGATACCAAATTAACCTAGGTTTATGTTCATGGTTTTGGTTAATTAAGCTTTGTTGTCATGGTTGACCAAGGTGGACCATGAAAGTAGTTTTGTTTGACTGAATTGGAAGTGGTAGCTAGAGTGCTTGCATGTGTGTGCACCCTAAATAAAGTTTGTAGAGAATTTTATAAGGAACAAAACTTTTTTTTACCACTTTTCATGAAAATGCTTGGAAGGTGTTCAAAAATGTTGAAAAAGGGCAGAATTGGGGGCTGA
>CM041642.1:32232013-32281489 GCA_023333625.1 Bothriochloa decipiens
GTTTTTCCTGAATTGGATGTCGGTGACCTGTAGCTCACCGTGGCTGGTGAGTGTGGTTTGTGTGAGGAGTACCCGTCAGCTGGTTAGTAATCGATTATAATCGCCATCGTTCCTGGACAGTGAACACTTGACTTGAGCAGCGGCATCGTAGTAAGAATTTAAACAAGAGATGAGATGGTTGAGCTGTTGAGACTGAAAGATACTCAACCGGAAATTGGTTACTTTCTGTTGAATAATTATTACCATGCTTGTTTAGTACAGGTGCTAATGTAGCATGATAAGGTTAATCAGATTAAAATACATTGCTAGAAGGTTCTTATTAATTGCTCCTTAATGCAAGCTTTTTCGCAATTAAATGAGTCAGCTATCCTACTTATACAGCCTTGCATACTCCTTGGAGTCACTTATTTTAGTTTATGACGGGTAAGTCTAGCTGAGTACATCCTCGTACTCAGGGTTTTATTTCCCATGTTTTTGCAGATGGTGAGATGCTTTATGGTTATTGTCAGAACTGTTTCTATCCCGCCTTGGGAGATGATTAGACCTTGGGCATGGTCACTCTTCTCGACTTGATGCTTTTGCTAGATGTGGACCAAGGACCTGGCACTGTATTTGAACTAAATGCGTGTGTGGCTTTAAACTAAATCGCTTCCGCTTTTATTTGAAATTGAACTGGTTTGTAATAACTCTATTTCGTACTCCGATGATGTGTTAAACTATGTGCGAACTGTGTACTTGTGAATGGAATCGCTAAACTATTACGATCTTGGCCGTGCCGGAAAAGTTTGAAATCCTTCAAGATTTCATGGACTACCGGGTTTATTAGGTCTCAATAGCAAATCTATGTGCGGATTATGTGCTTGTGCGCTAATAAATTGGTCAGTTCTGTCACAGGGTTGGCCCAGGTCAGGAGCTCCCGACGTCGGAACTCTGCCCCCTGGTGCCGGGCCGAGCTCGGGGACCACGAACGTTGACATCGAGGAGGCGCTCCTTCCCTCCTGGGTCTTCCCCGACTCGGAGTCGCTGCTCGACACGGTCCCCGAGTCGCTCGACCCTACAGCAAGTGCAGAACCCGTCAGCCTACCACGAGCCATAGCCCCGAGGGCTGAGGATAGCCACTTCGCCTCCCACGGTGCAAGGGCCTTGACATTGCACCTGTGACCGGGGCCCTCGTCTTCGCGGCCACGTCCACCTTGAGCCGCTTAGCCGGTGCAAGGGTCGCCTCCTTGATACGGCGTTTTGGCCTGGACGAGAAGCAGGATAGTAGAGAACTTAATGAACCACAGAATGGGAAAGCAGAGAGAAGAGACTTAAATCGACAACACTTGCCCAAAGGGGATAGAGGCCTTTTGGGTCCCTCTCGAGTCGCCAGAAGATCTCGAGGCCCCACCCGAAGCCGAGCTCTTCCAAGGGCTAAGGCTTCTGGGGGCTGTCAGTGGGGTCGCCGTGCCTCCCTGCTCCGACGGGGTCTCCTGGGCTCGGCTCTGCTCCGCTCACGCCGATGACCGGGACCGGGTTTCCCGGGTCGAAGTGGGCGGGGTTCCACGCGAGTACGATGGGAGGAGGGCGAACCTCCCTGAGTCGAGGGGTCAGCTGACCTTTTCCCTCGCCGGTGCTTCGAGGCTAACGTCGCCGGCTGAGGGGCGCGCTGCTCCGGTGCATCCTCCTATACCGGAAGATGGTCAATATGGGAGGGACTAGATAGAAGGGGCTCGAGACACCCCGCCACCCCTTCGACATCATCATCGTCATCATCATCTTCGTCTCCCTCATCCTCTGAGGTAGACTCCTCCTCCGGGAGCCCATCACGCCTCTGCTCCGCACGGTGCTTCTCTCGCTCCTTGTCCTTTTCTTCTTTTCTTCATCCTTACGCTTCTTTTCCTGCTGGGCGACGAAGTGTCTCACCTGACGGTCGGGAGCATCCTCCCTCAACGGGGGCCTCGATCTTCGGTAGTCAATTCCCCCTGCACAGAAACACTCAGCTGTAAGGACAAGGGTAAGGAAAAAAGGGATGAAATGTAAACATGAAAGGCATGGGTCGAGGCACTCACCAGGGGTACACGAAATGTACCCCTCCTCCAGCCGCATGGGAAGGCGGTTAATGTCCTCTGCCCTGAATGAACCCGCCACCATCCTCTTCACCCGCGCTAAGACCTCCGCGGTGGACATCCCCTGGATGGACATCCAGCACCTCTCGAGCACCTCGGGCGCAACCACGGGAAGCATCTCGTCCAACCGTAGCGGGCGCTCCATCAAGGGGAGCACCCGTCGACGGTGGAAGGCCGAGACCACCACACCCGCCGTTAGGCCCTCCTCTCGAAGGGTCTTCATAGCGGCGACGAGGGGTCAAAGTCAAGGTTGGAGATCCCCCATCACACCGTGCAGCCAGTTGAATGGCCGCTCGGTGACGAGCCACCCGGTGTACGGTGGGAGGTAGCCTCCGTCGTTGTGGAGGTAGAACCACTGCTCGTCCCACCGGGAGTGGTTGGACATCAGCCCGGTGGGGATGTATTCGCGTGGCACCTTCGATTTGCCGGTCTTCAACACGAAGTTGAGGCGGCCCGCTCTGACGACCCGCCTCACACCTGGTCCCACCGGAGAGGCGAACCAGTCCCCCTTGTAGAGGTGGAGCCACAGCTCCCAGTGTGGCGCCATCCCCAAGTAGCCCTCGCAGACGGCCGCGAAGATGGCAGCGTTGGAGATGGCGTTGGGGGAGAAATGTTGGAGCTCGACGCCATAGAAGTTCGTCAGCCCCCGTATGAACTTGCTCGAGGGTGCTCCGAGCCTGTGCTGGTGGTACTTGAGGAACTCATCACGTAGCCCTCCGGCGGGCTTGGCTCCAGGTCACTCCTCGGCGGCATGATCCACTCCGGCCGAGTCAAATCGGTGACAGGGCGAAGAAGTCCTTCTCTCACCAGCTCGTTCAACCTCTGCCGTGTCACGATCGACGGGCGCCAGGGGTTAGCAGGCTAGAGGATGGGGCCCATGGCTGCGACGGCGGCACTAATCTGATCGGTGGATGTGGCGGCGGCGGCAACGACATGGATCTCCTCGGCAGACGGGCGACCGAGAAGGTTCCCAATCATGATTTCTTGCTCTAAATTCCTACCCTCGCTCGTAGGAAAGTAGGGACTTGGGAGCACTAGCGGTGGTGAAGGCAATGTGGCAAAGGTAGGGGCGAACAGCACTTGTCCCCTCTGGTCTTATACTCAGGAAGAGCAACTGGCAGAATCCGGCGAAAGAAAAAGGTAACTCCCCGCAGTTAATGCGTTTACCTAACCGTTCCCCCTTGATTCTCGGCCAGATACATGTGTCACGCCTCAGGCAATTAGCCATTGCCCGGGCCCACCACGATCTTGACCACCACACCGTTTAACCTTCCTCCTCAAAAGACGTGTCCGATGGTAAGAAAAACAAACATTACTTATCGGCGGATTCCTCTAGGAAAGGGTAAACAGGCTCTGGCCCCACAACAAGCCTCGAGGGAGCGAAGGCTGGCCCTCGACCAGGGTTCGACAGCCGCCCTCGAGCACCCGAGTCAGGGGTGACCAAGGGGAGCCAACACGAGGCCCCGCTCGAGAACAAACCCTCGAGACCCCTTTGGATACATCCAAGGTGAAATGCTAGGACTTTTACGGAATCCCCCCGAAGGGAGGCATCGAGCCACCAAGACCTATCGAATGGCATCGGTATCCATAGGTCCATTGTGTTTTGCTTTAAGGAGACCACCTCCAGGCCTCCTCCCGACCTCTATCGAATGAGGAATAGGCTCTCACTTGGATTCTCCCATTACCAGCTCACTGAGAACTTCGAGGCTCGCCCTATCGAGGGTAGTCTGATGCTTCTCGCCTCATGTCCGATCGAAAGGACTCGTGAGATGAACGCCGAGGCTGGCAACGCCCCAGCTGCACGAGGCTCGGAGGCTCGACCGTGCCCGGCACCCCTCGACAAAAGAGGGTCGAAAATCCCTTGGGGGCTCAACGTTCCTACGTACCCCTCGGCAAAGTGCCATGACTCCAATTTAGGTCCGCACCCGACTGGACGAGCACCCCCTGACTGAAGGCAAATAAAGCCCTCGAAGGAGTCCTCCGACTCCTCCAAGGCCTCGGGGGCTACCCCCACGGGGAACGCTCGTGCGCTCCCCACGGAAAAATCCGAGCCACGCTTCGCTTCCGGTTCCTGACCCCCTACCTGAGTGCCAGCACTCGCGCAGAGGCTCGGGGGCTACTGTCGTTACCTGGGAAAGAGGTACCCTAAGCCCTCCTTTAACTGGGCGGATCCCCGAAGTTAGCAACGCAAGCCCTCCAATGACATCCCTCATTGCCGCTCGGAAATCCACAAACTAAAGCATGCTGGACCGACCCACGAATGGGCGTCGACAGCCCAAAGCCACAACCCGCTCGATGGACCACCGTACGGATCGAGACTGTACTCTCAAGGGTGCGACTCGGGTGACCCCTCAAGGATGGAACTCTGCCCGGGCGAACGGGCCGGCCTCGAGGACAGAACTTCGCCCGTGCGAATGGGCAGCCCTCGAGCATGGTAAAACCCTCGGCTACCTACTCCCAGTACGGATCCAGGCGCATTCACTGCATTTTACCTACTCCCGCCTAACCGTATGGCAACAGTTACCGAAACAGCTGCGGTATGGCAGTCAAATCCTGCTTTTACCGCCCATATCCAGGAATCCCACGGATCGTACCTCACTGTCGGCCATACCAAGCACTGTGCCCCGTTCGGCACCCCCTCGAGACGCATATTCCCCGCATATCCTGAGATTCGACCTTATCTGATGAGCCTCGACCCCCTCGACTTGAGCCCCTCGTCTTGACCTGAGGACTCGATCGTCGCCCCTCGACACCATCACGCCGACCCTCGAGCGGGACTTCAACAACTTTGGTCAACACTTCAACAACTATCAACGTGACGGCCGTAGGGCTTCCCATACCGACGTACACCACTACAGCGGCAGCGACATGATCGGCATCAACGTCATACGTCACCGACCACGTTAGCACTAAAAACATGTACTCCTGTGTCCCTCCTTCGCCTATAAAAGGGGGAGCCAGGACTTTAGCCAGGGGATCCGGGATCCGAGATAGGAGAGATCCGAGAGCTTCATACGCTAAGGCTTAGATCACAGAACAACACTGTGAGACAGTGTAGGGAGCCAAGCACCTGAAACGCTCGAGCTCAAGCCCACACTTCTCACACCCGCTTGTATTCACCCCTGTACTAGCGCTTCGATGCAAAATGACACGAACTATCCTCCCCCGCTGGACGTAGGGCCTTCTTTGCCCGAACCAGGATAAATCGATGTGTCCTTCTTGCATCACCCACCGGATTAAGGGAGCACACAATTACAAATTTACTCGTTGGTGTTGACCCCCAGGGTCAAAACACTGACACTTATAGAGAGGAAGTAATTGTGAGTGGAGGGGTTGCAAACCATTGTGTCAGAGTGACAAAAGCTTGGGAGGAGGAAGAGCATTGTTGGATCATCTTTTAGAGGAGTCGGCGACCTTCCTCGCCCAAGCTTGAGCCTTGCTGTCACTCACCACTTGTGAGTATTGAACCATCCCATAGAGTGTATTGTAACTCTCATGTCCTTAGACACTGTTCATCCTTTGTTCTTAAATCTTCACCTGTAAAGGTTAGTGACCAAGAATACCCGAAGGAACTTATCCTAGGAACATTTTTTAGATCAAAGTATGAGCCTTCATGTGCTAACATTTTTTTATTTATATAAATATGTTTGGACCTTCATGTGCCTACATTTTTTGTTTTTATTTATAGATATGGATGGACCTTCATGTGCCCATATTTTTTATTTTTATAAAACTTAAGATAAAATTAGTATAACAAATATGAGATAAACACGAATTACATGTCGGCGAGGGCTCTTGATTTTAGGTCTGTTGAGCAAAGAAACCCCCCTGCATTTTGCTTCTCATGGCATCCTAGCTGGAATTTTGGGAAAACTTGATGCTATGTCATCTTCAACACATTGTTCATGACTTGTTGCCTTGTTCATCCACTTCCCTTGAGTGAGTGTTATTAATGAAGATCTTCTATATGGTGTCTCCTTCTTTGCTTTCTGAGGTGGTGGTTTGGCAAGTTCTTACCATGCCGTGAACATGTGTGTCTTGTACTTTTTCTGCAAAATGTTAGTGGACACATATCCGAAGGATTGCACAGATTTGATGTGGGGGTTGTTGTCCACTATTCTATTTTTTTATTATTTTTTATTATTTTTTTATTTTATTTATTTATTCATTTCATCTTTTTTCTAGCACTCTAACATGGTTCAAGGCAAAAATAACTTGTAGCAAAGGACAACGTGAGTTCTAATTGATACTTATAATTCTTTTATGATGAATGAGTTGTGTCTTTTGTATGAAGTTGTTGGAGTTTATCATGTGCCTTGCTTCATCTCTTGTGTGAGTTGATCTCTTGTCTTTTTCAAATTAGATTTGTACATTTTTTGTAGGGGTTAGTCCAACAAAATATCTAGTGTATACTCTAGCAATTTTTAGTTCAATAACCAAACTAGACTCCATGTCTAATTTAATTAAGAAAGACATTTTAACCTAAGCACCATGCTTAATTTAAAAGCCTTTAAAAATATATGAACATACTTCCAAACCAAAGCATCCTATGGTAGACAAAGGCAACATGAAAGCATTTATAGAGATTTACTCAATTAGAGATGAAAGAGAATGATCATGGTGAGGATTATGTTTATTATTTATTATTATTATTTTCATATCATTTTTTCTTTTTAGATGCAAAAGATATGAATGCAGGCAAGAAACTAAACATGCAATGGATGAGAATAAATTAAATGGAGTAAATGGATTATTAAAAGTAAACATGCAGTGGGATGCATTAATTAAAAGGATAACTACTCATAAAATTTTAAAGTTTATGAGCAAGACTATCTCACCTTCTTTGATCATACTTACCATGACTCACAAGAGGAAATTTGTGAGTAGTGCAACTTCTTTATGTTCGTCAATTGGGAAGTGAGTTGAATTCTTGTGACGACGGCCTTTTCTTCAATCCTTGGTTCTTCAATTTCCTTCTTTTTTTCTTGTGGAATCTAGCTGGAAGCTCGAAACAGCTTCTGATGTCCTGTCTATTCCACACTCAACAGAACAAGGGGTAATCCTACTAAAGCTAGTGATTCATTTAATTAGCAAATATCAAGATCATTATCAAAATCTTATCATTGATTGCTTCCTCGGCAACGGTGGTAAAAATGCTTGTTGACATTCGTTAAGTGCAAATAAAATATGAAAGATTTCCGCAAGCGCATAGAACATCAATGTAGCATTTTACCAGGAGTATTCTAGGTATCGTTATTTATATTTTACCACAGGAAAGCTAGGGTTAAAGAATCTGATAATTCACCATCATGTACCTATAAACTTAATAAACTAACTAGACTAAAATAGGGGTAAATGATAATGGATAGGATGAATGAAAGCATACACATGTGAATTCTATAATATATGAGTAGCTAGCTAAAGCGAGAGGATAACGGGAGAGATCTAGGTTCCTTTGTATTTCTCTATTACTTTGGGTCTATGTAACTAAGGTATGGGTAGATATAGCAATCACACACATGACACTTCGGAGCAACAGCACCGTTCCGATTCTCAAAAAAGATTGGGAATAAAGTAATCAGAGGAAGGCTGCCAAAAAGCTCTACGGAAAACTAACCCGAATGTGGTGGAATACGAATGACTTATAGAGCTGTCACCCCTGGGGCTATCACAACTATCCGTGGCATTGGGCGTAACCTCAAGTAACATATTGTCTAGACACCATGCCTAAACTATTGATTACTACTCTAATCACTATTGCTAACTAGAGCACTCAATACAAGCAGAAATCCCATGCCAAGATGTAACAACTATACTAACCAAATATATAAAAGGCATAAAAGTAAATGGAGAATAAATATTAAAGCATAAGTCTTACGAAGAAGAGATACAAAGATATACTAGACCCCTGAAGACTTCTCCAGAATCGGAGTGCAGCTCCGCTCTCCCTAACTCTTATCTAGAACTAATCTACTACATTGGAAAGTCTAGCCCTAATTCTCTAGAGTTGAGAGATTATCCATTCGAGGGACACCTCTCTTATCCATGATGGTGTATGGCGCCTGGGGTCCTGGGCTATATATATAGGGGCGCCTGGCCTTGCCTCCTCACTGGATTAGTGATGTGGTAGTAAACCTTTCCACCATATCTCATTAAAGTGCACATAGGCCTTAATGGGCCAAATTTTGATTTAGTCCCAATTAATCCCGCAGCTCTATGAAGGAGGCATTTTTCTTTATTTGTAGAATTAATATCTTTTTATTCCGAGCTTCAAATGTAGCAAATAATATATCCGTTTTGAATGGCTTGATGAGGCCTTCGCAGTGGTGTCCTTTAATTTGTCATTTGAGGTGTTTTATTCAGTGAAAAACTCAATCTCCTACAAAATAAGTGAGAACACCAAAACTCGTGGAACCTTTTAGTTTCAGACCCAACAACTATGCTTTGTGATGTATTTCATGTCATATCGTGCAATAGTTGATGGTTAAAATTTGACAATAAGAAGCGTCAACAATGGGTAAACATGCAACATGATGAAAAGCGAGGGTAAAATCAAAAGTGAGGTTCAAAATAAGGGTAGAAACACAATAGCCCCATATGCTTAAGGATAAGTTTTCAAACTTCAAGTTGAAGGATGATGAGTCAATATCGGAGATGTTCTATAGGCTCCAAGTTATTGTCAATGATCTCAAGAGCCTAGGAGAGGATGTCAAGGATAAGGACTTCTCACACAAGTTCTTGTTTAGTTTACCAAAGAAGTTTGCCATGTTGAGAAAGATGATTCAAAGAGAAGGTTTGGACAAGGTCACTCCAAACCAAATACTTGGTGATGTCATTACCGATGACTAATATGATGATGATGAAGAGAAGGACAGCAAGGTCAAGCAAGAAAAGACCACTGCATTCAAAGCTTCCTTTTCAAAGGGAAAGAGTGTGGTTGATGAAGATGATGATCCATTTGATGATGAGACCATGGCACTTCTAGAGCAAAAGATGGGTCGCTTCATGAAGAAGAGAGGGAATGGCTCAAGGAAGAGAAGAGACCACATGAAGAGCAAAGAGGTACAATGCTTCAATTGCAAGAGCCCCAATCATGTGGTGGTGGAGTGCCTCTATGAGGACAAAAGACTAAACAATGGGGAGTTGAAGTTGAAGAAGAACAAGAAGGACAAAGAAGAAAAGGAGAAGAGAAAGTTCACCATCAACAAGAAGAAGAGAGGTGGTTTTGTAGTCACTTGGGATAGTGATGCTTCCGATGATGATGATAATGAAGACATTGCAAGTATCGCCATCTCCAACAAGCCCTCACTCTTCGGCACTACATCGACATGCCTTATGACAAAGCCCACTAAGGTACATATGATAGTGATGATGAATGTGATAGTGATGGTTGTAGGAGGAGTGATGATGATGATGACGACGACGACTACTCCAAAGATGATCTCATGAACATCATCGACCAAATGAGCGAAGGCTATAAGAAGCTCAACAAGAAGTTCAAGGCATTGCAAAGAGAGAACAATGAGAAGAGCAATGAGAACAAGGCATTGGTGGAGGAGCTTGAGAAGCTTAAGAAGAGTAAGGAGTGCAAAGGAATTGAACAAGAGCTCAAAGCTCTTAGGAAATCATTTCATGAGATTCAAGCATCCTGTGAGTGTCTAAAGGAAGACCACGAGGATCTTGAAATTGCTCACACTAGGCTTAAGGAAGAGCACTCCACTCTACTTGAGATTGTCAAGGAAAAGGACATCATGCTAGAGAAGCTCAAGAAGAAGGCCGTGGAGGAGGAAGTCATTATGACTCATGATATTGGACTAACATGTGATATTATTGATGATTCTATTATTGTTGAGTCCACTAATCCTTTTTGTAGTGCTTCCACTTCTACCTCTACTATTGGTGATAGTTTCACTTGTGGTGCCACACTATTTGTTGAGAATGAGACCCTCAAGGAGGTACATGAGCTCAACCGTGCCTTAGGCAAAGCCTGTGGTGGCGAGGATCGCTTGCTTTTGTGCTTGGGTAGCCAAAGAGCTTCTATTTACAAAGAGAGACTTGGCTATACCCCCAAGAAAGGCAAGGCCGGCTTTGCTACTCACAAGACTAGTTTTGTGAGGAACAATGGTAGCTATTGCTCTAGTTACAAGCAAGTTAGTCACTTAGAGCATGCTTATACCAAGAAGAAAGCACAAGCCTTAGTATCCTTGATTAAAGTTCATTCATTCTATGTTATTGTTAAGGGTACTAATGTTGTGAAGGCTAAGTTCATTGGTGCACCATGGATGAGCTCAAAGAAGAAGGCTATTTGGATGCCAAAGAGCTTAGTAGCTAACCTTCAAGGACCCAAACAAAAATGGGTACCTAAAAGTATTTGATTTCCTTTTGAAGGTGAATTACAAGGCCGGAGGAAGGCATTGGGTGCTTGATAGTGGGTGCACTCAACATATGACCGGTGATTCAAGAATGTTCAACTCCATCAAACCCAATACTAGTGGCATTAAAAGTATTACATTTGGTGACAATAGTAAGGGTGATGTGAAAGCACTTGGAAGGATTGCAATTTCAAATGTTCATAGCATTTCCAATGTGCTCCTAGTTGAAAATTTGAACTTCAATCTCCTCTCGGTTGCTCAATTATGTGATCTTAGCTTCAAGTGTATCTTTGGTGTTGATGATGTGGAGATAGTGTTGATGGCTCCAATTTGATCTTCAAGGGTTTTCGATATGAGAATCTATAGTTGGTTGATTTCAATGCAAATGACACTCAACTCTCTACATACTTGTTTTCCAAAATCAAGTATGGGTTGGTTGTGGCATAGAAGACTTTGTCATGTTGGCATGAAGCAGTTAACAAATTAGTGAATCATGACTTAGTTAGAGGCTTTAAAGATGTCACATTTGAGAAGTATAAGCTATGTAGTGCATGTCAAGCCGGAAAGCAAGTGGAAAACACTCATCCATTGAAGAGTATCATGAGTACATCTAAGGCATTTGAGTTGTTGCACATGGATCTATTTAGACCAACTACATATACAAGCATTGGTGGCAACAAGTATGCCTTTATGATTGTGGATGATTTCACAAGATATGCATGGGTCTTCTTTCTTGTGGACAAGAGTGATGTATATAATATGTTCAAGAAGTTTATCAAGAGAGTTCAAAATGAATTTGAAACCACAATCAAGAAAGTGAGGAGTGGCAATGGAAGTGAATTCAAGAACACAAGAATTGATGAGTTATGTGATGACTTGGAATCAAACATCAATTCTCAACCAAGTATGCACCTCAATCAAATGGGCTAGTTGAGAGGAAGAATAGAACCTTGATTGATATGGAAAGAACAATGCTTAGTGAATACAATGTTAGCCAAAAGTTTTGGAGTAAAGCAATCAACACGACATGTTTCTACAGTAATCAACTCCATTGCCACAAATTCTTAGAAAAGACACCCTATGAGATTTTGAATGGAAGAAAGTCAAATATTGCATATTTTAGTATTTTTGGTTGCAAATGTTATATCTTGAAGAAGGGCTCTAGATTAAACAAGTTTGAAGAGAGATGTGATGAAGGCTTCCTACTTGGTTACTCTACTTCAAGCAAAGTTATAGAGTTTGGAATTTGGCTAGTGGCACACTTGAGGAGGTTCATGATGTTGAGTTTGATGAAACAAATGGCTCTCAAGATGAGGAAGATAACCTTGATGATGTGAGAGGAACTCAATTGACCAATGCAATAAAAGAAATGGACATTGGTGACATTAGACCGAAACAAGTGATTGATGTGGATGAGAGCAAAGATCAAGTACAAACTAGTGGCTCACATGTGCAAAATCAAGTTAGTACATCATCTCAAGTGCAACAACATCAACAAATGACTAGTTCACCATATTCTACTCATGATCAACATCAACATCCAAGCAATCAAGACTAAGTGCTTCAACCAACAAACATTGCAAGAGACCATCCATTGGTTCCATCATTGGTGACATAAAAAAGGGAGTTCAAACTAGATCAAGATTGGCATCATTTTGTGCTAACTTCTCTTTTGTGTCAATGGAGGAACCAAAGGACATTGATAAAGCTTTGAGAGATCCAGATTGGGTAAATGCAATGCATGAATATCTCAATAATTTTAAGAGAAATGAAGTTTGGGAACTAGTTGAGAGACCAAAGGATCATAATGTTATTAGAACAAGATGGGTCTTTCACAACAAACAAGATCAAGATGGGATAGTATTAAGGAATAAGCAAGACTAGTGGTTCAAGGTTACACACAAATAGAAGGTCTTGACTTTGGTGAAACTTATGCCCCGGTTGCAAGATTAGAAGCAATTAGAATCTTACTTACTTATGCTTCTAATCACAATATCAAGCTCTATCAAATGGATGTCAAAAGTGCATTTCTCAATGGGTACATTCAAGAGGAGGTATATGTGAAACAACCTCCTGGTTTTGAAGATGACAAGAAACCCAATCATGTGTACAAGTTGAGAAAGGCTTTGTATGGGTTAAAACAAGCACCAAGAGCAAGGTATGAAAGATTGAGAGATTTATTGCTATCCAAGGATTTGTCATGGGCAAAGTAGACACTTCTCTATTCACCAAGAAGATTGACAAGGACATATTCGTGATGCAAATTTATGTTGATGACATCATTTTTGGCTCAATTAACCTTGTGATGAATTTAGAAAGATGATGCAAAAGAGTTTGAAATGTCAATGATTGGAGAACTTAGTTTCTTTCTTAGACTTCAAGTGAAGCAAATGAAAGATGAAACATTTGTGAGTCAAACCAAGTACATCAAAGATATGCTCAAGAAGTTGGCATGGAAGATGCAAAGGGCATTAGAACTCCAATTGGCACAAATGAAAGCTTGGACCTTGACAAGAGAGGCAACATGGTAGATCAAAAGCTATATAGATTATAAGATCGGTAGCCTACTCTATGTGACGACATCAAGGCCCGATGTGATGTTTAGTGTATGCATGTGTATAAGATTTTAAGCCTCACCAAGAGAAAGTCATTTGAAAGCAACAAAAAGAATATTGAGGTATTTGAAGCATACACAAGATGTTGGATTGTGGTATCCAAAAGGTGCAAACTCCGATTATTTAAGTGACAAAGTTAAGAGAAAGAGCACCTCCAGAACATGTCAATTCTTGGGAAGATCACTAGTTTCATGGCCATCCAAGAAGCAAAATAGTGTTGCACTCTCCACCACTGAGGCCGAATACATTGCCAAGGGTAGTTGTTGTGCACAACTCTTGTGGATGAAGGCAACATTGAAGGACTATAGAATCACATTCAAAAAAGTGCCATTGCTATGTGATAATAAAAGTGCCATAAAGCTAACCAACAATCTGGTTCAACATCAAAGAACAAAGCACATTGATGTTCGTCATCACTTCATAAGAGATCATCAACAAAAGGGTTTCAGAATAAGCTTGGATGGATCCTAAACTTTCATATTGTGATGATGAAGTGAACGGTCATGACAAATGAAGAACACAACAGGATTACAGAAACTCAGATAGATTCTGGCACATTCCTTGCTTACTAAATAAGAGTAGGCATGGAGAGCTTTTTGCGGGGAAACTTGCAAGTCAAGTTTGGAGGGAGGCGGGCGTCGACCCAACCTTATGAGTATTCGGACTATAATAGTTTTGATGAACAGTCACTCACTTTTAATAGTTATACGATTCCATAAGATGATCCAGAATTGGGTCAATCATGTTTATTAGAAGTTGACAATAGAGTGGTTGTACGTCGGTATTCATATTTGTGAGGAGAAGTTGTAACAGAAGAAAAAGCACTAGGGTAAGCATCTTGTAGTTGAATCGCTTCTTAGGATTAGGGAAGAAAGTAGGTGTAATTTGAATAGGTATTTTTTTACTAGGCAAAGCTTAGAATTGGCACTAGTAAAGTAGGGAAAGTGCTTAACTTGGGACTATCATGTCTTAGCAGCTGATATGAGTTTTTTATTGATGTGAGACTTGTGTGATTTACTCCGGATGGATAAGATTTATCCATTGATTCCGTTAATAAAGAAAGGAAGTTAGGTAACTATATATGAGATAAATAAGTGTAAAGTGGGTGCAATGAGTTTTTTAGGTAAGACTAGCAATGGGGCTAATACCTATCATATGTACTCTCGGTCTTGTCTTGCTCACCACCTGCTTGGCAATTAAGTATAGTATAGCTTGCATTGGTACTAAGCAAAATACTCGGGATAGCTTGTACCATAGGGCTAAAGAGTAGGTATTTATGGATGGTTACTAGGGTAGGGGTTACTTATTGGTATTTACAGTTGATAGGGCTAGGGTAAGCTACTAGAAGTACAGGAAAAGACTAGGTGTATGGCTTGGGACAAGAATTCAGAGTAGGGTTCACCTACGTAATTCAATTCCTTTGCTGCGACAAGCAAGTGAACAATACCGTTAGAAATCCTCTTCACAAAAGTGTGAGACCAAGCGAATCTAGAGTTTATGAAATGAAAAAACAAGATAGGTGTTTGCAAGTAAAGATGTTGCTTTCCCACTGAATTAAGTACGAGAAAAATGATGCCCTAATGAATGTGGAAGGAAAAGTTGATTGTTCTCCACAACCCTCCCTGTCCAACCTACAAACTCAAATCATCCCGGGCATGACTATTTACTTTATATATTAGTTTTTTTAGAATATTACTATTGAGAGTGTGGGCATCGAAGATCAACTAGCTGATAAATTCACCAAGCCACTAGATGAAAAGAGATTTCACAAGCTCAAGAATGAGTTGAACATACTTGACTTCTCCAACATGAGTTGATGCACGCCACATGCCTCTCCTTTGACCAAAACTAGGTATAATTGGTTGACATGTCATACATTTTAGGCTAAGGACATAGTTAGTGCATCTAGTCATTATACTCTTGTTCTAGGCTCATTCATGAAAAACAAATGAATTTAGAATTTATATGGTACCACTATTGCTTCTTTGATTTGTATGATCTAGTGGTAGCATATAACTAGTTTGGGAGCTTGTTATCCTAAGTGTTTGATCTAAAAAACTTGTCTACATGATTACTTCAACATGTTGCATGATAACCCTTCTAGTGAGGTGTGAAGAAGCTTTCCCTTGGATCAAACCGAAGTATATTAAGCAATCTAGGTTGAATCACAACTTGACCCTCCTACATAATATAACATGTTAATCTATCTAAAATTATCCCTTGTGGTCTTTGGTGACAAAGGGGGACAAAATGTTGTTCACAAAGATAGAGGGGTCAACTAAAATTTTGAGCACACAAGCAGGGGGAGCAAGCTCTAAGCATGAATGATTGCATTTCTATGTGCATTTCATATGTTTGATGCATTGTAATGCATTTCTTTTCCCAAATATACTACTTGTGTGGTGATTTACTAGACATAGACATGATTGATGAATGATCATAGATGTAAGCTTCTCTTTGATACCTTTATTTCTAATTTTGATTTCATGATGTATCAATTTTATGTTGTTTCAAGTGATATCTAGCAAGTGATGTCTAATAAAGATGGTGCCAAGATGGTATTTTCCGCTACTCCGATGGTATCACACTTTAAAGGTCTATAATCTTAACACTTAGCACCAATTGGTAGTCAATGCTCCTTTTTTTTCCTAATCTAAACATGTATGCTTCCTAAATCCAAACATATAGCATACATGTAGGGGGAGCCTTTACTACCAACTTGATGAGTTCATGATCACTTAACCATATTTCTTGCACATGATAATATATTTGGGCAAGATGACATGAAGTCAATCAAACTTTATCATAACATCTTTGTGAAAGGGTTGTCACTAATTACCACCAAGGGGGAGACTAAAAGTCCTATGTTTGGTGTTGGTAATTAGTGATAACGCCTAGAGCTAATCATCTTGGTCTAGAATGCTTGTAGCTATATGGTGATCGGCTTAGGAGACATGGTGGAGCAAGAATCAAGAAGGATGAATATGATCAAGTGCTCATCATGATCAAGGTGGATGAAGGTGCAATGCAATGCCAATACTTGACAATGAAGGCAAAGGTATATGGTAGGGCTTTTCTGTTTGCATCCAAGACACCATAGAGGGTGTGGATGACTTAGGATACATAGCCGTACTATAAAGAGGGGATTTCTCGTCGCAATTGAATCCTAAATATGCCTCTAGGATCTAACATTGAGCATATGCACTAGGAGCTAGAGCACTAACAAAATGCCATGAAAATGGTTTAGGAAAATACTAACACACATGCACATGGTGATATACATTTGGTGGTGTTGACACATTTGCAAAGAAAAATTTATTGGAGAAGGTTCGACGAACTCTTGTGTGGAAAAGAGAGTTGATTGGACTTAGATCAAACAATTGCTTTGATCCTTTGTGTTTTGGATCAAGTGGCCATAGCCCTCTGAGTAAGCTTTCCAACAAGTCTAAGAACCTCGAAAACGGAGTTCGAAGCTAAGAGATATGCACGTTTTAGCGCGAGGTGTCCTGAAATTTCAAAGCTACAGACGCTGAGGTGTGGACGCGTCCTGAGAGCCCCGGACGTGACTCATTTGTGGCAAAACTTCAAGTGGAGCTCTGGACGCTGGCATTGGGAGCTACGGACGCGTTGTTGGCGTTTCTTAGCGCAATCGCTAAGTAAGGAGGTTTTAAGTCCATCCCTTACGACTGCACCAAAAAGACAATTGGTATAAGTTAACGCACACAGAGAGATCCGCAAGCGAACAGATACCGTTGTAGCTTTCACCCAGGAGTATTCCAAGTTATCGTATTTATCCACAGAGAAGCAATGTGTAAAGAAGTTGATAAGTATAATCATGTATCTGCTAGCTAGTATGCTGACTAAACTAATGTAGGGGGTAAAAGATATGATAGGAGTTTTGATAAACGACACACATAGGAGAACTCTAAATAAAAGATAGAGAAGTAGGCTAGCTAAGCTAGGAGGTCATCAGGAGAGGTCAGATTCCTATTTCTCCTCCCTTACTGTGGTTCTATTTATGTCACACCAAAGGATTAAACAAGCAAAGAACAGACATAAAGGTTACACCAAGGCATTTCGGGACAGCTGTGGCAGAACCTCCTAAATCATATGGCCCACATGCATCATTATTGTCTAAACAGACTCCTAATAACCATGAATGTGTGCCATGAGACTTAAAAGGTCTGTCGAGTAAATCCTGAATCATCCATGATTCTCCGAGCAGGATAAATTGTTAAAAAGAGACATTGCAGTATTACAATAGTTTTATACAAATAAGATATATCAGAGTAAAATAGCGGAAGGATTACAATAACATAAATTTACAAACCATTTAGTTCAAAACTTACAAACCACAAGTTGGATTATTACAAACCATAGTAGTAGTGGGGTAGCGATAGATAACTTTATTACAATACCAGGCGATAAGCTCTGCCCAAGAGCCAAACATCCTACTCGTTGTCACTTTCCGCAATGACTGTCATGCAGCAGGGTGCAAAACATTCCTGTGCATGAGTCTCACCTGCAACAAGGGTTTAACAAACCCTGAGTACAAAAGTACTCAACAAGACTCACCCGATGAAAGAGAGAGGTGGAGATTCAGAAATACAGGATAGAGGGACAAGGTAAGGCTTGCAAGAGATAAGAATTTTGGCAGAAAAGCTCGACAGAAAGTAAAGTTGTCTTACTCTAGATGAAGATTACCAACCAACTTTATTCTTAAACCTTAAGCATTATTCAAGTTATTACTACGATGATGAACACCGATCGAGTCTTCTTCTCCGAGAAGCAACGGCAATTTGAACCCATTTTCATACCCAGCTGGGACCTAGATCTTGATATGCATGAGGCTCCAACCAAAATACATACCAGACCAAAGATATACGGGATAACAACCGCACCCATATATCACCACATGATATACATGAGCACTTTGACCCAGTGTACCGATATACATGGAAACTTAAACCCACAGTATAACACACTATGAAATAGGTGGGGACTCTGGCCCACTATATATCACTCCATGACATACCTGGGCTCCAACCCTTAGTATGTCACTTCATGCATGTGGATTTCTAGTTTCTCGATATCACCAGTTCACCATAGACACGGGACCTAGGGCATCAACAGATGGAAACACTACAGAGGGACTCCTTTCCCAATGCAAGTTACCCGTCCGGACTCGATTTATTAACTATCATCATGATTCCAACAAGTAAAGCCATCCTCATCTTTTTCATTCTTTTCTGTTTGAAAAGCTACTAATTAAGCAGGGCTAAGCATAACTACGCATTTTCCAACATCAGATATCAAGGAATATAGAAATAAGATAGGTAATGTAATTGGTGGGTTATCACTCAACTCATATAACTTAATGCAACATAACAAAACTGAAGTGATAAACTTTTATAAATTAAGGGTAGGGTTTGAAATGCATCCGGGGCTTGCCTTGGTATTCGAGGAAGACGGTCTCGAGCTCTGGATTAACTTCCAACTCCTGAGTCAGCTCTTCCTTGGGATCTAGGGCGACAACGTTAAATTCTCTGTTAACGGAAACTATGCGATAAAATGATATGTTTCAACATGATGGAATAATAAACATGATGCTCGATGGATGCATGATTGGATTAAGGACTTGAGTACAACTTTCCTTCATGATAAAGTTGCAAGCCAACAAAACTTACTTACTAAGTTCATTAGGTTAACTACGTTATTAGTGGAGTTCATTAACCACATGAAATAACATTGATTAAGCCCTAATGACATCAATAAGATAAGCGCAAATAATTAATTAAAGTGCCAAAGGTCATTAAGGTTAACGACCTAAGGTCATCAAGCAATCCCAAAGTCAAACAACCCTATAATGATTAAACATGATTAAAGGGGTTAATTATTTAATTAAAAGCATTAAATAAAGGCATAAAATTAAAGTTGTCTAATTGAGCTCAAAATTTTATTTTGAAAAGCTCTTGGTCTAATTAGATGGCAAAACAAATTTCAGAAATAAAAGTCAATTATTTTATTTATTAAAAATCATTGAAGGTGTATTTTTCAATTAAAAGAGTTAATTTTAACTTATGCAAAAAAGTACTCAAATTTGGCATTTCATATTTTAACTTATGCGAAACAGCATTTAAATCATTTTTGTGAAAATTGAAAAAGAAAAAAGAAAAATCCCTCCCCCGACGTTGACCAGCGGCGGCTTGATTTTGACCGACCGGTTATCGCCGGCGGCGAGGTCTTGGAGCGCGGCAAGGGCACCAACATGACCTACTCAACCCCGTGAACACGATGGGGTAGCTAATGCGGTGGCAAAGGCATGGCAGCGAGCTCACAGCCGGCCATGGCGGCCACGACGGCACTGCGCATGACATGCCGGCAGCGAGGAGATGACAGAGCGCAATTGGAGGATAGGGTTAGCACCAGGAGCTCACCGTGGTGCTGTTTCGCTTGAAGATGAGGCCTGAGGCGGGGTAGAGTAAGGTCGACGGTGTACGGTGGCGGTGACGACGTGCTCCGGCGGCAGCAAGGCGCAATTCCGGCGTGTCGTAGTGATATTTGCGGAAAATGAGTAATCAATCACGTACGCGGCATCAAGGTGAAGTGATAGAGCGAGAAAATGCAACCCGGAGTTCACCGTGGAGAGCAGGAGACGGCGACGCGACTACGGCGGCGCTCCGGCCTGGCTTGAAGAAGACAACGACGTGGAGGCGCTACGGTTAACTAGAACTTGCACTTCTTGGCTCAAAAGAAGGTCAAGGATGAGGCGGAGCTGGTGGGAAGAACAAGTGGATGAAGATGGAAGGACGACGACGAATTTCATCGGCGGAGCTGGCGGCGGCGGAAAGGAGAGCAGGGAAAGGAAAAGAGAAATGGCGTTGGCTGGCCTGCTTTTGTAGCCCGGCGTCGATGCACGGACGGCCGACACGCAGGCGGCGATCCTTTAAGCAAGAGGCACGAGCTGGCAGTCGCGGCAAGCCGGTATGGGCGAGGGAGGCCACAGCGACGCCGGCGACGGTGACGGAGGAAGATGAAGATGACGTCACCATCTACTATAGCTCCTGAGGTCATTTCGGAAATTTGCAAATTACTCCCAAAAATATATAGGGACTTGAAAATATCCAAAAATAGAATTTCCATAACTTTTCAAGAGCTACATTTTTCATTTAACTAGCATTCTCAAATTCTTTCTAGGTTTTGAAATATGAATTCAAATTAAAAAGGGGAATAAAACCCTAGAAAACAATATTTAAAATTACTTTTGATTTTCTATCAAACTTGAAAATATCCAAAACTATGAAATGCTCAACTTTTAAAACCAAACATTTTTCATATATAAAGTTTTCTCAAATTATGCATAATTTTTGAATTATGGTTTTAAAATCAAAAGGGGATAATTGCTAAAAAACTGTATTTTCAAATTCATTTGAAATTCCTTTTAGAAACTTGAAAACTTTAAATACCAACTTTGTAGCTCTTGTCAAGATCTACAAACTATATTTTTATAGTATCTCCAAATTCCTTATAGATTTTGAATTATAGAAAAGGGGATAAAACCAGGTTTTGAAATAAAGGGTTTTTGAAACCAAACTCAAATTCGATTTGGTTTTTAAATTAATTGGTTGGTCATTAGTGATCACAAACATCATCCAAGGACATTTTTAGGTCAATGACCCAATGACACCCTTGGTTGACCAAGTTGACTTTTAAAAAACATTTTATAACTTTCCAATTTGAATTTAAATTTGAATTGCAAAACTTGGGAATAAGCTTTGAAATCCAAATTCAACTTCAAATATGAAAACCACTTTTAAGGGTTGGACTTAGATTTATACACTATGCTTGACACTAGTGTAAACATGGTTTACACCTCAAGTACATAGAATATAAATTAAGTATTTGAGATGACATTCGAAAGTAGGGTTTTTTTATGATTTCATGTGACATAGCATTTCAGAAACACAATCAACCTATGAAATGTAAACTTGTTTTAGTTGATGCACATTAAGATTGACTTAAATATGAATGCTTTGCAATGCATATGATGACATGGCATGTTTTAGTTAATATAACACTAGAGGTGTTACAGCCCTTCCCCCTTAAAGAAATCTCGTCCCGAGATTTAAAGCCTCAAGTAAAGTAATGGAAAAGGAAATGTGTCAAGAAAACACATTTCAACTATATACATAAGGGAAAGGGGTTTTACAACTCACACTAAAGGAGTAACAACTCATAGAGAGAATTATAACTTAGATGGAAGCATAGAATTCTGGGAAATGCTCCAGCAGATAATCTTCCGATTCCCAAGTAGCTTCTTCTTCTGTGTGCTGATTCCATTGGATCTTGTACCACTTAATGGTTCTACTTCTAGTAACACGGTCTTTCTGATCCAAAACTCGAATTGGATACTCAAAGTAAGTCAAGTCAGGTTCAAGTTCAATTCCTTCAATATCGATAACCTTATCCGGCACTCGAAGACACTTCTTAAGTTGGGACACATGAAACACATTGTGTGCGGCTGACAATTGTTCAGGTAGTTGCAAACGATATGATACTTTCCCAATTTGTGCCAAAACCTGAAATGGTCCAATGTAACGAGGTGCTAACTTGCCTTTGACCCCAAACTGAGTAACTCCTTTCATGGGTGACACCTTTAGATATACATGATCTCCCTTATTGAACCATAATGGTTGACGCCTTTTGTCCGCATAATTCTTCTAAAGAGACTGGGCCACTTTCAAGTTTTGTTGTATCCGCTTAACCTTTTCTTCTACTTCTTTTACAAGATCAACTCCAAAGAATCTTCTTTCTCTAGGTTCTGATCAGTTCAATGGGGTTCTACATCTGTGACCATATAGTGCTTCAAATGGTGCCATTTTGATACTTTCTTGATAACTATTGTTGTAAGAAAATTCTACTAAAGGCAAACACTCGTCCCATTTTTCTGGAAAATTAAGAACACAAGCCCCCAACATGTCTTCCAGTATTTGATTCACTCTTTCAATCTGACCCCCTGTCTAAGGATGGTAGGTTGTACTATGCAAAAGATCAGTACCTAATGAATCATGCAATTGTTTCCAGAATTTGTTGATGAACTGTGTGCCTCGGTCTGACACAATAGTCTTTGGTACACCATGAAGGCTAATGATACGTTCAAAATACAGTTTGGCATATTGCGAGGCTGAATTTGTACTTTGAACTCGAAGGAAATGTGCGGATTTTGAGAGTCGATCCACTATGACCCAGATGGAGTTAAAACCTCTGGCTGTCCTTGGTAGACCTACTATAAAATCCATACTGATATCTTTCCACTTCCAAGCTGGAATAGGCAATGGCTGAAGTTCTCCTGCTGACTTCAAATGCATAGCTTTGACTCTATGACAAGTATCACACTGAGCCACATATCTAGCAATTTCAATCTTCATCTTGGTCCACCAAAATTTCTGTTTCAAATCATGATACATCTTATTACTTCCTAGATGAAGAGAAAGCTTTAAAAGATGTGCTTCATCAAGGATCTTTTGGCATAGCTCAGAAACTTTTGGTATAACTAGATGATTCTTATACCATAAAACATCTGTTTCATCAATGGTGAAACAAGAAACCTTTTCTTTTCTGACTTTCTTTTTGATATGCTTAATTCCCTTATTACTTCTCTGAGTAGCAATAATTTAATCTTTGACTGTTGATTCAATGGTAATATTAGACAAACTTCCTTGTTGCACCATTTCTATTTCCAACTTTTCTATCTCATGACATAAAGAAATATCCAAAGGCTTCACTATTAAACAATGACAATGACTCTTTCGGCTAAGTGCATCAGCAACTACATTTGCCTTACCAGGGTGGTAATATATTTTCAAGTTATAATCATTGATTAGTTCTAACCACCTCCTTTGCCTCATATTCAACGCATCTTAAGTAAAAATATATTTCAAACTCTTGTGATCATTATAGATATTACATTTATTACCCCACAGATAATGTCGCCATATTTTTAATGCATGGACAATAGCTGCTAACTCCAAATCATGTGTTGGATAATGCTCCTCATGTTTCTTCAACTGTCGGGAAGCATAAGCAATAACCCTCCCTTCTTGCATCAATACACATCCAATACCAATACCAGAAGCATCACAATACACATCAAACAACTTTTCAATGTTTGGCTGTGCTAGGATAGGGGCAGTAGTCATTAATTTCTTTAATTTCTAAAATGCCTCTTCACATTCGGGTGACCAAACAAACTTAACATCATTCTTCAACAACTCAGTTATGGGTTTTGATACCTTTGAGAAATCAGGTATGAAACGACGGTAATAACCCGCTATTCCCAAAAAACTACGAACTTAATGCACAGTCTTTGGTGGTTCCCAATCAAGTATATCTTGTACCTTGCTAGGATCAACAGCAACACCTTTATCTGATAAAATATGTCCAAGAAATTTCACTTCTTTCAGCCAAAACTCACACTTACTAAACTTAGCATATAGTTGATGTTCTCTCAGACGTTGTAGAACAATTCTGAGGTGTTCAGCATGTTCTTCTTTATTTTTGGAGTATATCAGAATATCATCAATGAAAAGACCACAAATCTCATGTGTTTTAACAAATGTACCATTAATGAATGTATGGGATGCACCAGAATCGAAAAGCAAAATTGCAGAATGATCAGCAACAGGAAACGTACCCATCATGATGGGTTCTCCTTCTAGAATTTCCCTAACTTGAGTGTAGAACACCTTACCAACCTTCTTATCACTCTTTCCCTTCTGCACATTCTGGTTACTAGCCCGGGTTTGATTCTGTGGTTGTTGTTGTGGTACAAAAGTTCTGGGGACATAAGAATTATACTGCCTCAGATGCGGGCAATATTTTGCAAAATGACCAGGCTTACCACAATTGAAGCATGGGAGACTTTGTGGCTGGAAATTAGGGTTACGAATACCAGGGGCATTCGGCTGTCGTGGATAAGAAAGAGTAGCAGCAGGACGAACAAATGTCTGCTGCTGGGCTTAGTATTATGGTGGACGGTAAGAAGGACGAAAATGGTTCTGTGGATGATAGATTATTTTCTGGCATTTTTTATTACCAGAAGAAAATCCCGATGTTATCGTTTTCTTCTTCTTAGCTTCCATGTGTTGACGGTTCTTTTCTTCATAAGATATGGCAATATTTACCTTCTCATGGAAGGTAGCATTTGGGTTCTCAGTCATCATCCTCTGAATCTTGCTATTCAAACCCCTAAGGAAACATTCCTTCTTTTTGTGGTCAGTACTAACATGGTCAGAGGCATATTGGGATAGGTGATTGAATTTGCCAAAATACTGTATCACTGACACATCCCCTTGTCGCAAAGAAAAAAACTCTTCAAGTTTGATGACCATAATTCCCTTAAGAATAAAGTGTGCACAAAAAGCTTCACAAAATTCATTCCAGGTAATATGATGACCTTCTGGTTGTGCAGCAACAAAATTTATCCACCAAGCCCCTGCAGTACCTCTCAGCTGCTGTGCTGCAAACAGAGGCTTCTGATATTCAGTGCATTCAATCAGACCAAACTTTTGCTCCATAGTACAGAGCCAATCGTCTGCCTCCATGGGTTCATCTACCCTAGTGAAGATCAGAGGACGTGTATCTGTGAAGTCTACATAAGTGGTCTCATCTCTATTATTTCGACCATGATTCCCTTGATATGCATTCTGGTTCTGATTTTGGGCCATCATGGTGGTGGCATTGACTAAGGTCGCAAGGCATCGGCCAAAGTAGGTGGAACTGGTGGAGGATTCGGAACATCACCTCCAACATGAGATGTACTGGCAGTATCACGGGAACGAGTATGAGCAGGCATCTGTTGATAAACAAACTATACTTTATTCACAAAACTTTACTGGATTGCATCAACAAATATTATAAACATGCAACACACTTATGATACATTATTTTTGTTATAACAATCCGCATTCTAGCAAGACTTTACATCCCTTCTAGGTTTTAGAAAACAAGGAAAGGATATGTTACACAACCCACTACTCCAACTCCTCACTCATCCTCCTCACTATCATCTATAGGGACTACATCCTCCTCTTCTTCCTCCTCCTCTTCGGGTCCTTCCTCTACTATCTCAGGATCTTCCTCTTCCATAGGATCCTCTACATTCTCATTTTCTGCATCCATAAGATTTTCTTCTTCCTCATCAATGACATTCTCATCGACGGGCTCTACTTCCTCAGGGTCTTCTTCTTCTTTGTCCGGACCCATTACAAGACCGAGATCATTTTGTGCTACCTATCATTGGTATTCAGGATCCAACAAATTATTTAGCCTCACACACTCATCATCAGCTTCCTCCGCATACTCCTCCAATTCTTCCACGTACTCCTCAAGTTCATGGACACGATCATTCGCTGTGTCTTCTTGTGCCCAAGCATCATTCCTTTGGCGCTTCATATGCCTCTGGGATCGCCTCAACTGAGTAATCTCAGCGGCCTCTTCGATCCTATCAGCTTCAGCCCTCTCCAGCTCGGCCCTGAGTCTTGCTATTTCAGTCTGTGGATCTGGATTGGGATTATTACTGCTTTCACCAATCTTGTATCTGGGAGCTAATTGATGTCGAGGTACTCCCTTTGGTGCAGTGCTCTTACGAGGAGTCTGCTTGGTAAAGGCCATCCTGAAGAAAGATAGGTCATAAGAATAAGGATAGATAGGGAGAAATCTGAAGGTTAGCATGAAGAAGATTGAAACTACTTAACCCAAATCACTTTAAAGAGGAAGGTAATTAAAACAGGTTAATTAAACATGATGCATGAATCGAACTTACGATCTGAGCATAAAAGATTTTTAAGGAAACACATATACATAAAAGATAACTTTTATACATAGGGCACTATATTATGCTATTCCACCACCACACTTTTTAAAATCAGAATAAGGGTCGTTAGAAAGAATCATAGGTAAGGATTTAAGCAATTTAGACTCAAAATATTCAAGTTAAAATTATTTGACTCAAAAATTTTGAAATTTTCACAAAAGAATACTACAACAACTCTTTTTAATAACGATCCGGCTCCGATACCAGCTGTGGCAGAACCTTCTAAATCATATGGCCCACATGTATCATTATTGTCTAAACAGAGTCCTAATAACCATGAATGTGTGCCATGAGACTTAAAAGGTCTGTCGGGTAAATTCCGAATCATCCACGATTCTCCGAGCAGGATCAATCATTACAAAGAGACATTGCAGTATTACAACAGTTTTATACAAATAAGATATATCAGAGTAAAATAGCGTAAGGATTATAATAACATAAATTTACAAACTATTTAGTTCAAAACTTACAAACCATAAGTTGGATTATTACAAATCATAGTAGTAGTGGAGTAGCGATAGATAACTTTATTACAATACTAGGCGATAAGCTCTGCCCAAGAGCCAAACATCCTACCCGTCGTCACTTTCCGCAACGACTGTCATGCAGCAGGGTGCAAAACATTCTTGTGCATGAGTCTCACCTGCAACAAGGGTTTAACAAACCCTGAGTACAAAAGTACTCAACAAAACTGACCCGACGAAAGAGAGGGGTCGAGATTCAGAAATGCAGGATAGAGGGACAAGGTAAGGCTTGCAAGAGATAAGAATTTTTACAGAAAAGCTCGACACAAAGTAAAGTTGTCTTACTCTAGATCAAGATTACCAACCAACTTTATTCTTAAACCTTAAGCATTATTCAAGTTATTACTACGATGATGAACACCGATCGAGTCTTCTTCTCCGAAAAGCAACGGCGATTCGAACCCATTTTCATACCCAGCTGGCACCTAGATCTTGATATGCATGAGGCTCCAACCAAAATACATACCAGACCAAAGATATACTGGGATAACAACCGCAGCCATATATCACCACATGATACACATGAGCACTTCAACCCAGTGTATCGATGTACATGGGAACTTAAACCCACAATATAACACACTATGAAATAGGTGGGGACTCTGGCCCACTATATATCACTCCATGACATACCTGGGCTCCAACCCTCAGTATGTCACTTCATGCATGTGGATTTCTAGTTTCTCGATATCACCAGTTCACCATCGACACGGGACCTAGGGCATCAACAGACGAAAACACTATAGAGGGACTCCTTTCCAATGCAATTTACCCGTCCGGACTCGATTTATCAACTATCATCATGATTCCAACAAGTAAAGTCATCCTCATCTTTTTCATTCTTTTCTGTTTGAAAACCTACTAATTAAGTAGGGCTAAGCATAACTACACATTTTCCAACATCAGATATCAAGGAATATGGAAATAAGACAGGTAATGCAATTGGTGGGTTATCACTCAACTCATATAACTTAATGCAACATAACATAACTGAAATGATAAACTTTTATAAATTAAGGGTAGGGTTTGAAATGCATCCGGGGCTTGCCTTGGTATTCGGGGAAGACAGTCTCGAGCTCTGGATTAACTTTCAACTCCTGAGTCTGCTCTTCCTTGGGATCTAGGGCGACAACGTTAAATTCTCCGTTAACGAAAACTATAGGATAAAATGATATGTCTCAACATGATGGAATAGTAAACATGATGCTCGATGGATGCATGATCGGATTAAGGACTTGAGTACAACTTTCCTTCACGATAAAGTTGTAAGCCAACAAAACTTACTAAGTTCATTAGGTTAACTACGTTATTAGTGGAGTGCATTAACCACATGAAATAACGTTGATTAAGCCCTAATGACATGAATAAGATAAGCGCAAATAATTAATTAAAGTGCCAAAGGTCATTAAGGTTAATGACCTAAGGTCATCAAGCAATCCCAAAGTCAAACAACCCTATAATGATTAAACATGATTAAAGGGGTTAATTATTTAATTAAAAGCATTAAATAAAGGCATAAAATTAAAGTTGTCTAATTGAGCTCAAAATTTTATTTTGAAAAGCTCTTGGTCTAATTAGATGGCAAAACAAATTTCAGAAATAAAAGTCAAGTATTTTATTTATTAAAAATCATTAAAGGTGCATTTTTCAATTAAAAGAGCTAATTTTAACTTATGCAAAAAGTACTCAAATTTGGCATTTCATATTTTTCCTAGGTAGAGGACATCATAAAGAGCATACACATAAATTTTCAAAAATTTTGGAGCTATACATGAATTACTATGAATTTCTAAAGAAAATAGCATTTAAATCATTTTTCTAAAAATAGAAAAAGAAAAAGGAAAAATCCCCCCCCCGACGTTGACCGGCGGCGGCTTGATTTTGACCGACCGGTTATCGCTGACGGCGAGGTCTTGGAGCGCGGAAGGGCACCAACATGACCTACTCAACCTCGTGAACACGATGGGGTAGCTAATGCGGTGGCAAAGGCACGGCAGCGAGCTCACCGCTGGCCATGGTGGCCACGACGGCGCTGCGCATGACAAGCCGGCAGTGAGGAGATGACAGAGCGCAATTGGAGGACGGGGTTAGCACCAGGAGCTCACCGTGGTGCTATTTCGCTTGAAGATGAGGCCTGAGGCGGGGTAGAGCAAGGTCGACGATGTACGGTGGCGGTGACGACATGCTCCGGCGGCGGCAAGGCGCAATCCCGGCGTGTCGGAGTGATATCTGCGAAAAATGAATAATCGATCACGTATGCGGCATCAAGGCGAAGTGATAGAGCGAGAAAATGCAACTCGGCGTTCACCGTGGAGAGCAGGAGATGGCGGCGCGACTACGGCGGCGCTCCGGCCGGGCTTGAAGAAGACAACGACGTGGAGGCGCTACGGTTAACTAGAACTTGAACTTCTTAGCTCAAAAGAAGCTCAAGGTTGAGACGGAGCTGGTGGCAAGAACAAGTGGATGAAGATGGAAGGACGACGACGAATTTCGTTAGCGAAGCTGGCGGCGGCGGATAGGAGAGCAGGGAAAGGAAAAGAGAAATGGCGTTGGCCGGCCAGTTTTTGTAGCCCGGCATCGACGCACGGACGGCCGACACACAGGCGACGATCCTTCGAGCAACAGGTGCGAATTGGCGGTCGTGGCAAGCCGGTTGTAACACATTTGGTGTTATATTAACTAAAACATGCCATGTCATCATATGCACTGCAAAGCATTCATGTTTAAGTCAACCTTAATATGCATCAACTAAAATAAGTTTACATTTCATAGGTTGATTGAGCTTCTGTAATGTTTGGTCACATGAAATAATAAAACCCTATTTTTGAATGTAATCGCAAATGCTTAGTTTATACTCTATGTACTTGAGGTGTAAACTGTGTTCACACTAGTGTCAAGCATAGTATATAAGTCTAAGTTCAACCCTAAAAATGATTTTCATATTTGAAATTAAATTTGGATTCCAAAGCTTATTTCTGAGTCTGGCTATTCAAATTTAAATTCAAATTTGAAATGCTATAAAAGGTTTTTCAAAAGTCAACTTGGTCAACCAAGGGTGTCATTGGGTCAATGACCTAAAAATGTCCTTGGATGATGTTTGTGATCACTAATAACCAACCAATTAAGTTAGAAACCAAATTGAGTTTAAATTCTATTTCAAAAACCCTTTATTTCAAAACCTAGTTTTATCCCCTTTTCTCTAAGTCAAAATCTATAAAGAATTTGGAGATACTCTAAAAAGACAGTTTGTAGATCTTGACAAGAGCTACAAAGTTGGTATATAAAGTTTTTCATGTTTACAAAAGGAAATTCAAATTAATTTGAAAATACAGTTTCCAGCATTTATCCACTTTTGATTTTAAAACTATAATTCAAAAATTATGCATAATTTTGGAAAACTGTGTATATGAAAAATGTTTGGTTTAACAAGCTCAACATTTCATAGTTTTGAAGATTTTCAAGTTTTATTGAAAAATCAAAAGTAATTTCAAATGTTTGTTTCAAGGGTTTTATCCCTTTTTCAAATCTGAATTCAAATTTCAAAATCTGGACAGAATTTGAGGATGCCAGTTAAAGGAAAAGTGTAGCTCCTGAAAAGTTATGCAAATGATATTTTTGGAGATTTTTAAGTTCTTATATAAATTTTGGAGTAATTTGTATTTTAAAATGGATAGCATTTCTGTAAATAACTCGAACAGTACCTAACCCTATCGACGATCGCCATGGCCGGCTTCTCATCGCGTGCCGCCGACCACCGCCACACCTCCTCGACTGCCAGAACACTCATGGACGTGAGAAACTTCATCGCCTTCGTGTCGCCAGTCCATCCATCGACTCCGTGCTATAAATACCGGTCGTCCGACGCCGTTCTTCTTCTTTCTTCCTTCCGCCGCCATCGCCGACGACCTCGCTCTGCCGTCCGAATTCGTCGTCGACACTCCACCTCTGTCCGATTGCACTTGCCTTTAGTTCTGCCACATCCTCATGGTCATCTTGGGCCAGTTCGTGCTTGCTTTCCTCGCTCGAGCCACCCGCACGCCGCCTTCTTCTCCACGGCCGGCAAGCCGAGCCGCCGTGCCATCTCCGCCGTTTGCCGCCGCCGGAGGTGAATATATTTTACCTTTAACCCTGCTACCGTGTTCTCCCTGTCATCTTGCTCCTGATGCGCACCTTGGTTTGAGCAGCGCATCAACGGAGACCGCCGTGACGCCGTCTTGCCATCGGAGCGCCGCCGCTGCCATCAGCGCCGCCGACCGTAGCTCAACCCAGCAGCTCCGAGCCTTCATTAACGTGCGCGTCAACGCCATGGTGAGCTCCTGCATCTATCTGTGCCATCAATTTCATCAATCTCGCATCATAGCCGCCGGCCACCGTGGCTCGCCGCCGGCACGGCCATGCCGCTCCGCCGCGCGCGTTGCTGCTTTGGCTAGGGACCCGAAGATGGTGTCATGTAGTTGCCAAACTCGTCCGTTTGGGTGCCCTGCATCTGCTCGTGACCTCACCGTCGCCGAAAAACGCTCCGGTGAGCTCTCCCGCCGGGCCGCCGCTCCGCCGCGCCGCCATGGCCGTCGGCGTAGGTGCCGCCGCCGCTCAGCCACGCCGTTAGCCACCTCAATCAACGCGCCGTGTCGAGATGAGCCTGTAGGAGCAAACTGTGTCGCCGGAGACCTCGCCGTCGGTGAGGAATCGACGGTCAACCGCCGCGCTGCCGTCGGACAGCGCGGGGGTACTGTGCCGATTTTCTTTTTCTATTTTTAGAAAATGATTTAAATGCTATTTTTTTTAAAAATCATATTAAATCATATATAGCTCTAAAAATTCTAAAAATTTTTGTGAGTGTTCCTAATGATGTCATCTACCTAGGAAAAATATGAAATACCAAATTTGAGTACTTTTATATATGTTAAAATTAGCCATTTTAATTGAAAAATGGACCTTCAATGATTTTTAATAAATAAAATAGTTGGCTTTTAATTCTAAAATTTGTTTTGCCATCTAATTAGGCTAAGAGCTTTCTAAAATAAAATTTTAGGCTTAATTTGATAACTTTAATTTTTATGCCTGTATTTAATGCTTTTAAATAATTAATTAACCCCTTTAGTTAAACTTAATCATTATAGGATTTGATTGACTTTGAGATTGATTGATGACCTCAGGTCATTAACCCTAATGACCTTTGGCACTTTAATTAATTGTTTGCACTTATCTTAATCATGTCATTAAGGTTTAATTAACGTTATTTTATGTGTTTAATTAATTTCAAAAAATGGCGTAGTTAACCCTAATGAGTTTTATAAACGAAGTTTTGTTGGCTTGCAACTTTATCGTGAAGAAAAGTTATACTCAAGCCCTTAATCTGATCATGCATCCATCGAGCATCATGTTTACTATTCCATCATGTTAGAGCATATTAAATATCGAATAGTTGCCGTTAACGGAGAGTTAACGTTGTCACCCAGATCCGAAGGAAGAGCAGATTCAAGAATCGGGAGTTGATCCAGAGTTTGAGACCGTCTACCCTGAACATCAAGGCAAGCCACGGATGCATTCAAACCCTATTCTATTTATAAAAGTTTTACCGCTTCAGCTATGATATGTTGCATTAAGTAATAGGAGTTGAGTGAAAACCCACCAATTGCATTACCTGTCTTAATTCCTTATTCCTTGTTACCTGCTTAGAAAGATAAGTAGTAATGCTTAGCCCTGCTTATTTATTTAATTGTTCAAAGGCAAAAGAATGAAAAAGATGAGATTGGTTTTCTTGTTGGAATCTTGATGATAGTAATAAATCGAGTCCGGACGGCGAACTTGCACTGGGAATGGAGTCCCTCTGTAGTGTTCTCGTCTGTTAATGCCCTAGGTCCCGTCCGATGGTGATCTGTCGATAATCGAGAAATTAGAAATCCACATGCATGAAGTGGTATACGGATGGTTGGAGCCGTGTATATCATGGAGTGACCTAGCGTGGGGCCAGAGAATCCCATCTGTGTCATAGTGTGTTTTACTGTGGGGTTTAAGTTCCCATGTATCTCGGTACGCTGGGCCGCAGAGCTCACGGGTGCCATGTGGTGATATACGGCTGCGGTTGTTATCCCGGTATATCGGTTACCTGGGGTGCATCGGAGTTAAAGTCTCTGGTATTCCAGTGACCTAGGTCCCAGCTGGGTATGAAAATGGATTCGAATCGCCGTTGCTTTTCGGAGAAGAAGACTCAATCACTATTCATCATCGTAGTAACAACTTGAACAAAGATTAAGGATCAATAATAAAGTTGGTTGATAATGGGAGCTAGCCCAAGCAACCTTTCCTCTGTTAAGCTTTTCTGCAAAAATTTCTTATCTCCTACAGACCTTACCTTGTCCCTCTAGCCTGCATTTCTTGAGTCTCCACCTTTCTCTTTCGTCGGGTCAGTCTTGTTGAGTACTTTTGTACTCAGGGTTTGTCAAACCTTTGTTGCAGGTGAGCCTCATGGGCAGGAGTGCTTTGCATCCTGCTGCATGACAGTCGTCGAGGAAAGCGACGACGAGTAGAGATGTTGAGCTCGTGGGCAGAGCTTTTTGTTTGGTATTGTAATAAGGTTATCTATTGCTACTCCACTACTATTATGTTTGTATAACCTAAACCTATTGTTGTAAATATTTGAAACTCAGAGGTTTGTAAACTTATGTTATTGTAAGTCTTCTATTATTTTACTCCGTGGTATTTTATTTATATCAAACTATTGTAACACTGCAATGTCTCTCTACAACGATTGATCCTGCTCTGAAAATCGTGGATGATTCGGGATTTACCCGACAGACTTCTTAAGTCGTATGGAACACAGTCATGGTTATTTGGAGTCTGTTTAGACAATAATCATGCGTGTGGGTCATATGATTTAGGAGGTTCTGCCACACCGGTATGGGAGAGGGATGCCACGGCGACGCCGGCGACAGTGAGGGAGGAAGATGAAGATGACGTCACCATCTACTGTAGCTCCAGAGGTCATTTTGGAAATTTGCAAATTACTCCCAAAAATATATAGGGACATGAAAATATCCAAAAATAGAATTTCCATAACTTTTCAAGAGCTACAGTTTTCATTTAACTGGCATTCTCAAATTCTATATAGGTTTTGAAATATGAATTCAAATTAAAAAGGGGAATAAAACCCTAGAAACCAATATTTAAAACTACTTTTTATTTTTCAAAAAAACTTGAAAATATCCAAAACTATGAAATGATAAACTTTTCAAGCCAAACATTTTTTATATACAAAGTTTTCTCAAATTATGCATAATTTTTGAATTATTGTTTTAAAATCAAAAGGGGACAATTGCTAAAAAACTGTATTTTCAAATTCATTTGAAATTTCTTTTGGAATCTTGAAAAACTTTAAATACTAACTTTGTAGATATTGTCAAGATCTACAAACTACTTTTTTATAGTATCTCCAAATTCCTTATAGATTTTGAATTATAGAAAAGGGGATAAAACGAGGTTTTGAAATGAAGGGTTTTTGAAACCGAACTCAAATTCGATTTGGTTTCTAAATTAATTGGTTGGTCATTAGTGATCACAAACATCATCCAAGGACATTTTTAGGCCAATGACCCAATGACACCCTTGGTTGACCAAGTTGACTTTTGAAAACATTTTATAACTTTCTAATTTGAATTTAAATTTGAATTGCAAAACTTGGGAATAAGCTTTGAAATCCAAATTCAACTTCAAATATGGAAATCACTTTTAAAGGTTGGACTTAGATTTATACACTATGCTTGACACTAGTGTAAACAAGGTTTACACCTCAAATACATAGAATATAAATTAAGTATTTGAGATGACATTCGAAAGTAGGGTTTTTTTTATGATTTCATGTGACATAGCATTTCAGAAACACAATCAACCTATGAAATATAAACTTGTTTTAGTTGATGCACATCAAGGTTGACTTAAACATGAATGCTTTGCAATGCATATGATGACATGACATGTTTTAGTTAATATAACACCAGAGGTGTTACAACAGTTGTTCCTATCTAGTTCTCGAAAAGACTGGGAAGGGGTAACTGGGGTCAGGCAGCTAAAAGTCCTATGAAAACACCAGCCCGAACGTGGTGGAATACAAAGACCTTCTCGGGTCTGTCACCCCTAGGGCTACCACAACTATCTGTGGGGCTGGGCGCATTCTCAGGTAACTCGCTAGCCCAAACACCACGTCTGCGCTAGCGGTTACTACTCTAGTCACAATTTATAACTAGAGCAATCGGTCGACCGAAGAACCCATGCCAAGGTATAAAACCTAAACATCAACTAAGCTCAGCTAAAGAACTAAGGCATGAATAGATAACCATATAGACAATTCAGTAAAGTTGAGAGGATAAATATATTAAAAGTACTCGAGTCTTACAGAGGACTAAGGCAAGAATTGCTGGAACTTCAAGGACTACTTCGGAACTTGAGCCTTCTCTCCCTAGCTCCCAACTAGGCTAATACTGCTACTACATCTTGAAAAGTGGAATGAGAGAGAGCTCCCTGGTGGCGTTTAGAGTGCCTCCTCCCATCTATCTATAGCTCCACTATGACGGTTCGGCCCTGGTAAATTATGAAACACCCCAAAACCACCTTAGGGAACCACCATTGCACTTTCCAAACAAAGCTGGGCCCGAGATCGTGCAAGATTAGGGTGTGCGCCCCTCCCCTGGCGCACGCTAGGTTTTTGGCTCAGCTGGGCCTCATCTTTTGCAGGTGTGTGGACCTCATTGTTAGCTTTCCAACGCCTGGTGGATAGCCCAAAACAGAGTCCGGATGAGTGAGTTATGGCCAATTTACTCAGGCCTACCCCTGCAGCCTGAGTTGGAGTTGGACCGGGTTTTGGGCTTCGACTTCTTGGGTTCATGCGTGGGCCTAGGCCATGGATATATCGGTGGTTGACCCAAGTCTGCAAGGTAGGTGGTCTTCTTCTATTTTCTTCTTTGTTTTGTCATGGGCCCAAAGTTCTTTCTTTATTCTTTTCTTTTCTTTTGACCCATTTTATATGTATTTTAATATAACTCCTTGCAAAATAAGTAAAACACCAAAACTCGTAGAAATGATTAGTAAAAAACCCTAAAACTAAGTTTTGGTGATTGTTTTCATATCAGGTTGGTGGTAAAAGTATGCAATAATGACCGCCAACAAGTTCCCCCACACTTAGTCCTTTGCTCATCCTTGAGTAAAGGTTTGAAGGACTAAGCGGGTTTATCTCTTTGATTGGAAAATATGCATACAAGTTATTCCAAGCTTCACCTGAACCTGTGAACTTTCAAGTGTCAACCAAATTATCTTGGGAAATTGAAAAATGGAACAGCCAGCATTCAAATCTTCCACTCTATCTCTGCTCAGAAACTTGGGTTTTTGTAAAGTTTTGAAAATATAAAGATAGCTTTTGTTCCTTGAATGATTCTCTCAAGTCGCTCATATATGTAAGTGGTTCCTCACCAAGGCATATATAGAGGCATTGCCTTCACTTGATTATCCTACCTCAAAAAAAAAGTTTATCTGGAGCTTTAGATAGGGATGAAAATTCTGAGGCACACTTACCTTGTATATGTTGTCAAGTCAAATCCCGGACCTCACCGGAGGGAAGCGTCATACTCTTAGATCAGAAATGTGCAAGTGTGTGGTTGAAAATATGACGGATATTTATGGTGTCTATCATAATTCTACTATGCTCTTAAAAACACATCTCCCTCTTTATTGAGACTTAGAAAACTTTTCTATATATGAGGGCATGGGCTATCCTTATTCTCCATTCTTTTTTCACCTTTTCTTTTCTTTTTTCATCTATTTTTTCTTCACTTTTTTCTTTTCCACCTTTTTTTCATTTTTTTCTTCTTATCTTCTCCATTTTTTAAATGATAGCCTCATGCCTTTTCTTGCAACAAAAACTTTCAAGGAGATGTAAACAATGAATCAGAGCATTTATTTTGATGGAACCTAACAAGCATATTTTTGTTTACTCCCAGTGTGAGAGTAGAACATTTTGGATGGATCTAAATGGAAGGCGTATTTTGCGCCTACTCCCAAGGTAAGAGTAGTGCAATTATTTGGTGGATGGATAAATGTTGTGTGCAACTCTCAGTGTAATAATTGGCAGCATTATTTGTGGGTGTGTAGATTCTGATCTTGGGAGCATGAAACTTCTCTCAACAGGGGTGACAAAACTTGACTAAACTCAACACAAAGTAAGAGGCATATGTGGAAGGTTTTATCATGATAGATCATATATGGCCTTGGTAGGTATTTGCATATCATTCAAGGAACATGCTATTTTGATTTTTGTTTTGTAAAAATAAATCCCAAGTTCTTTGTAAGAAATGAGCAAGCATCATGTCATCCTACTATATCTCATCCGTCAATTGCTTAGATAAAATGGGGTCCCTATATAAGTGTTCATAAGTTGTAGGAATATTGGCAAGGAATAAAGAGTATACAAACTTTAATCATAGGATAGCATGTAGATGAAGCATCAAAAGTTTTGTCTTTTTAAATTGTTCAAGGTTAAGATTCAAAACTTTGCAAGGAGTGATGGTAAAGTTGCACAAACCATCGTTGAAGATGAAGGAGCTAATGAAAGTCATTTATCTTGTCCTTCTGTACGATGGGTGCTCGATGTTTGTGTAGTGTGTTGGGGAGATCTCAAAATTTTTTTAGTTATACTTGAGAGATCTCCCTCACACCTATTTTTTTGTACCTACCTTTTCATACCTGAGTATTTTTTACCGGCAGCATACGTGGATTTCTTTGAAGATGCTACATCGGTGGCGTGGTTGGGTCGGGTCCCCCACACTTAGGTTTTTTTTGTCATTTGACAATAAACACCAAGTGTGAATCCTGATGCATCTCCTCAGCATGTATTGCAGCACCCATGTTTCTAGACATCGTTCATCCTTCGTTCCTATGATTGTTAGTGGCAAAGATTACCCGAAGGGAACTTTATCTATCACCAAGCTTTTTTTATTTTTATTGTGGCAGGTAGGGAGAGTTTATTATATTATCTGAGAAAAAAATCTAAGCTAAACACGTTTATTATGAAAAGAAAATATTATTTTATTTTATTATTATTGTTTATTTTATTTTCAAAATTATTGTTTACTTATTATCAAAATTGTTTTTATTTCAAAACTTGAAAGCAAAATATTTTTTTATCGATGCTTTTGCAATTATTAAAAATAAAGTTAAAGCAAATTTTATTATGCAAAACATTTTTTTCTTAAAGTAAGGTTATTTTTTTATGAAAAAGGTATTTCGGTGGAAGGTTAAACATGCAGAAATCAAATCAAAAGTTAAGAATCAAGTATGAGATAAATACCAATTTACCTTCGGCAAGGACTCACCATTTTAAGTACGTTGAGCAAGGACTTCTCCATTGACATTCGAGCTTGAATTTGCATCATATCATCATGGAGATGGATGAGGATGATTCCACTTCTTGTTGTCGCCGCGCCATTAGGATCCTCATTTGGTTTTCGTGGCTTTATGATTATAAAAATATATTTTTTTTATTTTGATCAAGGTTTCATTCAAGTTCACCAAATAGGATTTGAATTACCTCCATTATGAATTTATCTCAAAGACTTACACTTATGGTTTTAGAAATTCCTGCAGGGGTTAGTCAAGACATACGACCAATGTCTATACTAGTAAATTTTGGTTCAATTAATCAAACTTGACTCCATGCCTTATTTGATTAAGGTAGACAGTTTAACCTAAGCACCATGCTTAATTTAAAAAGCCTATGGAAGCATGATCATCTAGAATGACCAACACCCCCAAACCAAAGCATACTAACGCAGAAAAAGGTAGCATAGAAAATGATAACCATGAGATTGATTCAAACGGATGTACAAACATTGAATGATGAACGGAAGAACCATTTTGTTTTTAGATGCAAAGCAATGCAAGCGGAGCGGATGAATGTGATTAAATAAATATGCCATGGTTTTGAAAGAAATTTAAACGGGTGATATGCATGCAATCTAGGCTTTAGCTGATTCCCGTAGCGCGAACCATCTAATGGAAAATCATCATACAATTGGCAATGCCAAAATATGATGCTGAGATGGTCCCGTTTAACATCCGTCTACTACGAGGTTGGACTAAGAGCATCGAATAGATAGACAACAATAAAATTGCCATCTACCTAGACTAGGCATGGCGCCCGAATACAGCTCAAAGACTAGGAGCTACCCAAAGAAAGCACTAGATAAATGATGAACTAAGAAACATGCAGTGATGAAAATAAATTTAGAAAGTATAAAATGTTTATGGGTTGGTTCTCACATACCTTGATAAGTTCATCACTCACAATTTATGATTGAATTATGAGTGATGTAATGTAGTCGTTCCGTCACATGTGATGGGATGGTATTCTATTGATGACGACTTTCTCTCCATCTGCATAGAGTTAGTGTGTACATATATATTCCTATCTATGCGATGGCAGGGTGAAAGAGTTGATTGTTCATGAAAGACAAAGCACCTTGGGCTCGTGATATTTTTTTATAAATATACCCACAAAAGCTAGTGGCAACAGGTTAGCAGATATCAAGATAAATATCAAAACATTAACGCTCACTGCTTCCCCGGCAATGGCACCAGAAAACTTGTTGGCTTTTCTTAGCGCAATCGCTATGTAAGGAGGTTTTAAGTCCATCCCTAGCGACTGCACCAGAAAGTCAATTGGTATAAGTTAACGCACACAGAGAGATCCGCAAGCGAACAGATACCGTTTTAGCTTTCATCCATGAGTATTCTGGGGTATTGTATTTATCCACAGGGAAGCAATGTGTAAAGAAGTTGATAAGTAACATCATGTATCTTCTAGCTAGTATGCTGACTAAACTAATGTAGGGGGTAAAAGATATGATAGGAGTTTTGATAAATGACACGCAGGAGAACTCTAAATAAAAGATAGTGGATCAGACTAGCTAAGCTATGAGGTCATCAGGAGAGGTCAAGATTCCTATTTTTTCCTCCCTTACTGTGGTTCTATTTATGTCACACCAAAGGATTAACCAAGCAAAGAACAGACATAAAGGTTACACCAAGGCATTTTGGGACAGCTGTTCCTTTCCGATTCTCAAAAAGACTAGGAAGGGGTAACCAGGGTCAGGCAGCCAAAAGCCCTACGAAAATAGTAGCCTGAACATGGTGGAATACAAAGGCCTTGTCGGGTCTGTCACCCCCGGGGCTACCACAACTATCCGTAGGGCTGAGCGCATTCTCAGGTAACTCGCTAGCCCAAACACCACGTCTGCGCTAGCGGTTACTACTCTAGTCATAATTTATAACTAGAGCAATCGGTCGACCGGAGAACCCATGCCAAGGTATAAAACCTAAACATCAACTAAGCTCAGCTAAAGAACTAAGGCATGAATAGATAATCATATAGACAATTCAACAAAGTAGACAAGATAAATTTATTAAAAGTACTCGAGTCTTACAGAGGACCAAGGCAAGAATTGCTGGAACTCCGAGGACTACTCCGGAACTTCAGCCTTCTCTCCCTAGCTCCCAACTAGGCTAATACTACTACTACATCTTGAAAAGTGGAATGAGAGAGAGCTCCTTGGTGGTGTCTGAGAGAGTGCCTCCTCCCATCTATTTATAGCTCCACTATGACGGTTAGGCGCTGGTAAATTATGAAACACCCCGAAACCGCCTTAGGGAACCGCCATTGCACTTTCCAAACAAAGCTGGGCCTGAGATCCCGCAAGATTGGGGCGTGCACCAGGTTTTTGGTTGACCTGGGCCTCATCTTTTGCAAGTGTGTGGGCCTCGTTGTTAGCTTTCCAACGCCTGGTGGATCGCCCAAAACGGAATCCGGATGAGTAAGTTATGGCCAATTTACTTGGGCCTACCCCTACAGCCCGAGTTGGAGTTGGACCGGGTTTTGGGCTTTGACTTATTGTGTTCATGCATGGGCCTAGGCCATGGATATATTGGTGGTTGACCCAAGTTTGCAAGGTAGGTGGTCTTCTTCTATTTTCTTCTTTGTTTTGTCATAGGCCCAAAGTTCTTTCTTTATTCTTTTCTTTTCTTGACCTATTTTATATGTATTTTAATATAACTCCCTGCAAAACAAGTAAAACACCAAAACTCGTGGAAATGATTAGTGAAAAACCCTAAAACTAAGTTTTGGTAATTGTTTTCATATCAAGTTGGTGGTAAAAGTATGCAATAAGGACCGCCAACACGTGTCTAGATAGTTCATTTGTTCGAGGGCGTTCACAGCTGTTGGTGGCCTGAAATTTCAATGCGACGGACATGGAGCTTCGGACGTGTCTGGAGAGCCCTGGACGCGACTCAGAGAGCATTGCGTTGTGGCTCAAGCGCCGGACACTGGGCTAGAGCGCCAGAAGCGTCCGAGGCTCCCAACCGTCGACTTCGAGCTGAACAAGATATCAACAGTGCGGACGCTGAACAGTGTTTCGAGAGCGTCTGGAGGTGCCCGACAGACGCATCTGGAGGTTCATTTTTTAATCAACTTTCTCTCGCGCGATGACTTGAACGCTGCGGTCGCGTTCGGAGATGGTCTATTGACGCGTCTGGTGACCCCGTGCATGGTGAATTGAATGAGCAACGACTCTATTCGAAGGGGTATGCCTATATATATGTATTGGCTGGCTCTTGGAGCTCTCTCTGGCCATTCTAACACTCTTGTGACTCTCTTGAACTAAGCCAACGTCCTTACACTCTTCCCAACTCATCTCCTTGCTTTCGATTGCAACATTCGAGTGAGATTGAGTGATTCAAGTGCATTGATCATTGTTTTGCATATAGAGGCACTTGGGGGATTGTTTTATTGCAGGTTTCTTGTTACTCTTGGTGGTTATCGCCGCCTAGACGGCTTGGAGCAGCAGTAGAGGTCCGGCACATGTTGGTGATTTTTCGTGGCCGGCTCCGGTGATCTTGTGAGGGGTTTGCACCTTCCCTGGCGGAGCACCTAAGGTAGCACTAGTGGATTGCTCGTGTCCTTGTGGTGTCTTTGAGAGGCTCAATGTGTCATACCGATTAGCCACCGAACCACATGGTGTTGAGGGACACAACGGGGACTAGCGTGCCGGCAAGCACCTGAACCTCGGGTGAAAAATTTGATTGTCTCATATTGTGATTGATATTGATATTGATATTGATATTCACCCGGTGATTGGTATTCATCGTCATTCATCATCTTGATTGATTCTCTCTTCTCGTCAACGTCGTATAACAAGCTCATCCTTCTTCTAGCATTTCTTGCTTTACATTCTTGTTTTAGTTGCTAGCTTGTTGTGGTAGTTTGTCTAGCTTAAGTAGAACTAGCTTTGTATCTTGTGCAGTTATCTTATTAGCGGTTGTGTGAATTAGTAGAATTGCGAATTAAATAGGTGGTTGGCTTTCACCCCTTATAGGCTAAGCAAAACCGCATATCGCCTTCTTTTATATTGATCAAATTATCTTAGTGGCTCTTGAAGGAAATTTTATTAGGTTATTCACCTCCTCTATCCATCTAGACCTTTTAGACGTAAGACCCTTTAGGCGAGACGAAAAGTCTACGTTCGAGAGGCTAGAGCCATGTTGAGGCCTGGATGGCGGGCTTGTGCCTAAGTAGTCGGTGGTTAGAGTGGATCCTAGGGCCCTTGGTGGGCCGTATTAGTTTTAGGCTTTGTAGTTGGGCTACGGTGAGCTTTTATGCATTCTAAAGCCGCTTTTGAGGGTATCCACAATATTGATCCCCGACACACTACTAGAAAACTATAGCGCAGCGTTGACGCGCTTGTTCAGATATATACTAATATCCTTATATGGCTTTATACTTAAACATTATTGTAATATAAATACATGTATTATTCAACTTATCTAATATGTTTGTTTCAATATAAAAAATTAGAAAGATACAAACTTGTATTTTGTATCTGTGATGGTAAAGCAAACTTTGTGATGGTTTGCGTTGACAGATTAATATTTGGAGCTAACTTATTTTTATTTGATGTTGTATGGTGATGAAGATGATGAATTGCAAAAGATCCAATTGACACTGTGAGCAGAGCACATTTTACATAGAGGCAAAGCAATGTTTTTTAGTAAATAGAAAATATCTATCGTCATCTTTGAATCGTATTGACTAATGGTAATATTGCTATATCAGTTTCATCATTTCTGGGTTAGTTGTATTCATTATAAAACAAATTATTTTTAGCACTCTTATATAAGTTTTCTACGTGTAAAACTTTTAGCCATTGTGGAATCAGCACGATCAATTCCATGCCTAATAGCAACAAAATAAGAAAAAATAGCAAATATTTTGAAGTTTTTTTTTATGATTCCTTAGCTTTCCATTATTTTTAAAAATATTGTCGTAGAAACTTAGTTTATGGAAAAAACATATTACACCAGCAACTATTTTTTAGTTAAACAGCACATCCTGACATCCGCGCCGTACATCAACTGGACTCGCACCGCAGCCAGAAAACCCTAGACTCCCCCGGCCGCCGCTCCGTCTCCCTCGCTCCACAGCTCGCGCCGTTCCTCCAAGCGCGCACGGCAACCTCCAGCCTGCGCGCCGCCACCCACCGATCTACGAGCAGTGATGGCTAACCGTAAGGAACTTCCGAACCCTTTCCCTTGCCTCGCTCTCGTTATCTCGTATGTTTGGCGTCCCATCTCGCGCTCTAACCCTGGGTTTGGTTGGCTGGCTTGCAGCAGCGGCGCCGGGAGGAATGAGGTCGTTCCTGCAGGCCGTATCTACGGTCAACGAGGAGGCGCCGACGCCGCTTCGCGTCGTCCAGATGGAGGGCCTGGTAATTGCTTCCGAAACGCACCCCATCTACTGTTTGCTCTTGCGATTTGGCATTTGACGTGCCAAGATTTGAGAAAGTTGGGCGTGCTTAGGGGACGGATCTGTTGCGTATCGTCGGCTGTTGTGGGGGATCGAAACCAGCGGAAAGTAACCCCTTCCTTTTAGGGGATAAATTTATTGTTCAAATGTGCCATGAGTGTTATTCTCATCATGGTATATATACACGTTTTGTTGGTCGGTTACTAGACTACCACGTTACATTCGACTATGATTTTTTTGTTTGAATGTTGGCAAAGCAATTTAACTATAGTAATTCCTAAAACCTCAGTCCAACATATGTGGTGGGGGAAAGGTGAAATGCTTGTCTGGTTTGCTGTCCACAAGAATTTTACTGCATTTCTAGAACCTTACTTCACAATGATAATACCATTTGTATTGCATACACTTTCACACACTTTTATTTCATAGCAATACCATATATAACAACTGATGTAGTACAGCTGAGTCTACCTACAAATTTTATTCATCTTTGTACACATTGTATGTGTTTGCTTCAACGCTGATGAACCTGCCCGGCCGAGCCAAGTGTTCCCCGGCATCTCACTTTGGACACCTGGGGTCGGGTGCGCTGCCTGTCCAACACTGCCTGGTTTAGGGTGCTATCCAAACACGCCCAGTGACGGAACCAGCGACTTTGATTAAGGGGGTCCAGACAAATGTAATCACTTTTTTTATATGATAAGATATACTAATAACATGTTTCAATAAATTTTTTGTAAAAAATTAACACTATTTATAACCAAAATCATGAATTTTTAATAAAAATGAGTAAAATTTGATATTTTTATGCTATAAATTCAATTATTATATATATTTATTAAGCAACTTGTACCATGCATTTGGGGGGGGGGGGCCACGGCCCCTGCTGGCCCCCCTGGTTCCGTCACTGAACACGCCCATATGTCTTTCTCAAAATCCACCTGCTTAGCCAGTACTATTTGCACATAAAAAATAAAAAATATGTTAAACTGGTGCAACACCATACTGGATATGTATATGCCTATGCATAATGATTGATCTAATAAGCAGCATTATCTGGGTGCCTAGAATCTTTGTTTGAAAGGTGTTGTCAAGGTTACTTGTACTGATAACCAAAAATATTGATCAAGTTAAAAATAAGTGTATTCACGCCAAATTTATGTTTCACCTAGTTTATATTAGTTACATTAGTTATTTTATGAAAAACATTTTTTTCCCAGATAGATATTTCTATCTCAGCGGATTAGAAAATTTTTCCATAGCGACTAGCATTTTTGTTTGTACTCACAATAATGCTGTTTTACTTTATGCAGGCTGTACTGAAGATCATTAAGCACTGCGAGGAGTTTGCGCCTGCTCTAGTTACAGGTCAATTGCTTGGTTTGGATGTTGGTAGTGTTCTGGAAGTGACCAACTGTTTTCCCTTTCCTGTGAGTCCTCGCTACTGAATATGTGTTCTTCGGCTATGAAAGTTTTCCAGCGTAGTTGTTCACTTGTTCTTTGAAATTTTATACGCTAATGGCTACCTTACTATTTTTATTGCAGATCAGAGAAGATGATGATGAAGCAGATGCGGATGGTGCCAATTATCAGCTTGAGATGATGAGGTGTTTGAGGGAGGTTAATGTTGACAATAATACTATTGGATGGTAAGCTAGGCTAATTTCATTTTATCTAATATCTAATACCATATCAATATTCAATTGATTTAGAAATAGTCAGTGTTGGCTTGAGTTTCCTGACATGCACATTGACAAAAAATGCATATACTTGGCTATTTATGGATTATATATTCCATGATCTTGCACAAGTAAATAGTAGCTCTTGAGTATGTATGACTCTAATATGTCTCACAATTGAACTTAGCTTTCTTGGCTGTAAGTGTCTTTTCATAATAACTTTAGTTTCACTATTTTTTTTGGTTATGTTATATTTTTATTATGCAGCGGAACAATATAGGCATGCATGAAGTAGTTTTAAATGAAATCGTGAGATGTATTTTCTGTTCTGAGAACTGGAGGTTAATGTCTTTGATATTCTATCTTGCTGAAACTCACAATATTGAATTGAAAATTCATGTGCTAAAAATGAGTTCAAAGTTTTAATGCTATCCTACCTAAATCAAGGACTGTTGACCACAAGTCCACAATTGTTGGAACCTTGTATCTGGTCTTATTTTGGAAGCACTAATTACTGGAAGATTGCAAGATTTCTTTGAGGGGGTGGCATGACCAGGCTGCTGCCACTGTAAATTTTGCTGATCAGTATTGATTGCATTATGCTCTTTATCCATGATCTTACAATCGGCGTTGTTGGGCACTTGGGCTTGTATTAGCTTTACATGCACTACTTTCACTCTTTGACATATGAGCACAGAATACTTGCTCGTGCCATGTGACAAATATGAACTCTTTAACTACCACAAGTGATCAAAAGCGCGACGATGTTACTGCTTGTCCAACATTTTATGAGCTTAACGTTTTGTTTCATATACTTTACTGCCCACTTATTTCCCACTGTAGTAATCCAAGTTTATCTTACTATTTTAACTTATTTGTGTTGCATCTCTTTTGGTCTACCCTTACAGGTACCAGTCTTGCTTGCTTGGATCTTTTCAAACTGTGGAACTCATTGAAACATTTATGAACTATCAGGTACGGGGCAGGTAGATAAGCTATGTTTCTTATCCATCCTTTTTGCTGATAAATTCTATTTTACCCCTTTCCATTTTACATTCCCCCCGACTATGTTATTACCATGACCGCATTAGTGGTTTACTCTGCTACCCAATTATAAAAATAGCAACTTGCCAAATAGTCTTACGGTTCAGGAAAGAAAACTTTAGAGTCCACTATCAAGGAATTTATACTTGCTACAATCAGAGCCCTTATGTTGATATGGTCTACCATACAAGACAGTCTTGTATAATGTTATGATGCATTAAGCTTATAGGGACTTGATTTTTTTTTGGGCTGGGGTAGGGGGCATATTTCTGGTTTATATGCTGCTTTCAGTCACCCCTCCCAGTTTCAATGATGTTTGAGGTATCACGTTCAATTGGTTTGGGGTTTCAAGTTCAGTGTGGTTTCACATAGTCGTCTAGATTTCAGGTATATTGGATTTGTGTTCCAAATACTTATCAAGAACAGAAATTACTGCAATATAAGAGATGGAGAGTTGTAAGTAATTGGAAAGGGACAATGCTTAAATAGCATGAAAACTGGATGAGTAAGGTGAAGCAATGTTTGTGTCAGATGTTGCTATGCTGACCTATTGAAATAGAATTAAATGGGACCACCTTTTGGGAGTTTCTTTGTTTACCTAAATACCTAATAACCTTTTCGGAGTTTCTTTGTTTACCTAAATACATAATACAAATAATTCTTTATGGTTGTTTGTAATCTCATTGCTTTTTGACTAGTAGATTAAGATGTATAATCTGACATGTTTCTGCATCTAAACATTGCTAGCATTTCAAGTGATTGAACAATCATCGCTTTATTGCTTGATTGAGTATGTGGTGCTTCTCTGATGATAGCATAGTAATGTTGAACAAAGATCTTACCAGTTACCAGTTCAGCTCTGATTTTACTTTCCAATGTTGATTTTTCACTTAGAATGTTTTCCACTGTCTGGCTATCATGTCTTCCTAGCATGATCATGGTTGTTATTTTCTCCTATTTTGCATTCTGTACATAACATTCACTTATTGCAGGAGAGTATCAGGAGATGTGTGTGCATTGTCTATGACCCATCTAGATCTAGTCAAGGCGTGCTAGCCCTCAAAGCCTTAAAGCTTACAGACTCGTTTATGGATCTTTACCGTAACAATGGTTTAACTGGGGAGAAGTATGACCTCTTTTCTGTAGCTCAGTATGTACTAGTTTGCACAAATGGTTTTTTACACAATGACTTTTCTCTGTTGCAGGTTAAGAGAGAAGAAATTGTCCTGGGTTGATATTTTTGAGGAGATACCAGTATGCACTCTTATATTTTTCCTTTTTGAGTTATATGGATGAATTTAGTCTCAGGTGCTTTGTCCTATTTGTGTCCACAGATTAAAGTTTCCAACTCAGCGCTTGTCAGTGCCTTCATGAAGGAGCTGGAACCTGAGTCACCTGTTACTCAGGTTTAGGTTTTTGCTTGCAGGAATTCTTATCTGGCATTTGTTTTTTGTGTTCTTATTTGAGTTACATTACTATTTTGTGTGTTTCAGTGTGACTTTGACAGACTTAAGTTGTCAACTGCTCCCTTTATGGAAAGGAACCTTGAATTTCTGATTGGGTGCATGGATGATCTTTCGTCAGAGCAGAACAAGGTATTGCTTTGTTTTAACAGAAGAACTTCTCTATGATTTATCTATCTATTTGTTTGATTGAGTGCCTTCCCTGAAATCCAGTTCCAATATTATTACCGCAACCTCTCAAGACAACAGTCACAGCAGCAGGCATGGCTTCAAAAGAGAAGGTTGGAAAATGCCTACTTTGTAGTCTATATTACATTATTACCTCATGCATTTTTGCCAAAGGGTGCTTGGCCTAGCGGTTGAGACACTCGAGCGGCAATCCACAGGTCCTGAGTTCGAATCCCCGTGGGAGCGAATTTCAGGCTGTGGTTAAAAAAATCCCCTTGTTGGCCCTATGTGCTAAAGCACTGGTTTAGAACCGGCCCAGGTCGGCCTGAGGACCGTGTATGGCCCAGGTAGGAGTCTCACGGGTTACGGGTCCTAGTGTCAGGGCAGGGCCGGGGTTCGGGGGTTTTCTCGGCCTGTGTGAGAAGTCCTTCTTAATTACAATGCCCGGGGGGCGGCTTGCCCCTCGCAGGTCGAGTTTTACCTCATGCATTTCATATGATCATGTCTTTTGTGAACCGTGGTTGTTTAAAGGAAGTTCTTTCTCAGTAGATAGATTGTTGTGTGTCCATTGTTAATTCACACTGTCACATTGGTTTCTTTGTATTTTGTTCTGGTACAGGCAGGAGAACAAGGCGAGAAAAGCAGCTGGTGAGGAACCACTGCCAGAAGAAGATCCGTCGAATCCTATCTTTAAGCCTATTCCTGAGCCATCAAGATTGGAGGGCTATCTTGTAACCAATCAGATCTCCAGTTACTGCAACCATATCAACGGGTACAAATTCTTAACATTTACACCTGCCTTTACCGAGTTCCAAAGGTCTTACATGATTCCATTTTAGGGAAGCATCCATTTGATGCATCTTCTAGTAATTACGATATTCACAACCCAATTTCTCTTCCAGCTACTGTCATGTTTGCTGTGTTAAGTGATGATCGATGATCTTCTGATCAGTGTAAGGTCTAACAAAAATGTGCTCTTAGCAGCATCTCCCTTCTGTTTTAGTATCCCCCCCCGCGCAACCCCCCCCCCCCCCCCCACCCCCCACAAAACAACACATACGCGCGCGCACAAAAAAACTGCTCTTAGCAGTTTGTACCTATTGTTATATGTTATACAAATTTTGCAAATGCAACCTGCCTTGGCTAGCTTACCTGGCAACTTGGAAGCTGCATTAGAAATCAGGTTGGTCCACACCAATACACCATCAAAATAGAATTCTCATTTCTTCAGTAGTTGATGGAATGAGCGAAATGTACTGTGCTTGGTTTGGTAGTATGGAGGGATGGGCGTAGGTCGACCCAGAAGCCCATTCCATTGAATTGGGGTTTCATTTTTCAGTTTATTTTGTAGTTTGTACACAGAGTTATCTAAAAATAACAAAAACATGATTCGGTCTATGGGTTGTCAGCTTACATCCCTAGTAGCATGGGTTGTCTGCTTACATCCCTAGTAGCGTGGTACTACATTTCCCCCCTCACTTCCCTGTCAATAGTACATTAAACTAATAAATGAAATATTCCTTCTGTTTAGTCCTAGCATTTAATTCTTGTGCTTCATAGTGCACTCTTATATATTGATTGTTATTTGTGTCACAATGGCAGGGTTGCTGGTCAGAATTTCAACAGGCTATACCTGATGAAGGCCTTGCATGAGGATTAGAAGGCTGGGTTATGAGTGAAAGCTAGCTCGTGATACTGCTTAAAATCGTAATTTTGCGATGTACCTGTCTTCTACTTGGTGTTTCCATGTTCACCAGATGGTTAGCATCCATTGTGACGCGCTTCC
>CM041642.1:32281889-32387026 GCA_023333625.1 Bothriochloa decipiens
GGGGGGGGGCGGTTGGCGCTTGTGCTCCGATGTCTCGGGAGACGATGGGGACACTTGTGCTCCGAGGTCTGGTGACGGCTTCAGCACCGCTGTATGCCTCGTCTCCACCAGTCGATGGCGCATGGATGGTTCCCATGTGCTGTGGATCTCGTGACTCGTGCGAGATGGATTTGTGGTGCCAAAATCGAAGGTGGTGCAGGCAGCTGAGTCGTGGGCGTGGTGCTCTTCCTTGCCGTCACCTTGGGCTTCCTTGTATTCGCCGTGCATATCGATTTGTTGCTTGCTGCTACTTGGCTCTCCTGCAGTCCTGCCTCCGATTTGTTATCTGCTACCTTCGTGAATGATTCAATGTCGCCTCGCCACACAATGTTATGTAAAAATATATTAAATTATAGTTAATCATAGCTATGTGGAAAACATTAAATAACTTAGAGACAGAGCTCCTGTCCGTTGATTGTTTGACCTGTCTTCAGACGTACCGTAGAATTGAGGTGCTTAAAGACGGACTACATGCCCTAATGAGTAACGACCTTGCAGGCCACGTGGATGGCCAATGCCTAGACTTCGCATGCAGATTGTTGGCGGTGACCTTGCAGGGTACACTTGGATGGTCAAGGCATAGACTTAGTGAACAGAGTAGATCGATGGTCGGGGCGATGGGCTTTGAGAGCAGCGTGGATGGCCGGGCGGCGGCCTCGCGAGCCACATGAACGGCCAATGTGGCAACCTCCAAGGTGTGCCGTGTGCATAGAGCTAGCGGTGCTAGATGTGGAGGGCCAGCTGGAGCAGCAACATCGTTTATGGCAACAGCCAAGGGAGAGAGAAGATGGAGAAAAAACAGTATATTTTTATTTTTTGTGGGTGACCAGTAAACGTATGTACTGTATAGCTGTTGCTATAGACTTTGCTAAAAAAGCTATTGCTATAGACTACTTTATGGACTAGTTCCATAATTATCCAGACAATATTTAGGAGATATTTAAATACTTGTAGACTACTTTTAGAGCATAATGTGGAAGCTCTAATAAGAGCTTGTTTCGCAGAGGCTCAAAGCTCCTAAAAATTATTTGACTCAGTATGATGCTAGAATTGCACTCTTTTTTAGAACAAAGGAGTACACATTAATTGTGGTGGACATCACATCCTATAAACAAATAGTGGCAGGTGGGGTTTGTCATACTTGATCATACTGGTAGTGTGGTGGCTGCATGAGCAAGCAAACAACTAGAATTAGGGATGATAATGGGTTCAATGGAAATGAGTTCGATGGAGTAGGTTCTCAAGTGGGTATATATTTGATGAGTGGGAATAGATTTATACTCCATCCGTTTAAAATTGTAGTTCGTTTGATTTTTTAGCCTAAGTTTAACCACTCGTCTTATAAAAAGATTGTACAAATATAGTCAAAATTAAGTCATTTTAGAATAATTTTTATTAATAAAACAAGCCACAACAAAAAAAATGATATTTCGCATAATTTTTTAAATAAGACAAATAGTTAAACTTAAAGTCAAAAAAGTCAAATGAACTATAATTTAACACGGAGGGGGTATTTTTGATGGTTAGATCGAGTTGTGTTTATAGAAAATTGAGTTGGATTTGGATTCTTTCTAAGTTTTGAATGTGTCAAACCCAAAGGTTGGTGCTGGATTTCTATATATAAATATAGGAACGCATGTCTATTTGTTTGAAATTACCAGCAGATTAATTTGTTATGTGACCTGCATGTGTTAACTAGAGATGCTAATTGGCCCGATATAGCTTCTTACATTATTAAATTAAATTATTTACGATAAATTTCCGTTAATTTTCCTTCGGTACGGAGCAAACTTCTAGCTTTCAGGATCTGGCTTTTGACGTGAGGCCTAAATGTTGATCTTGTTGAGAAAAAAATTTTATGCTTGGGCCAAAACTTTTTTTTTGGGGTTTGCATTTCAATATCCAATTTCCACTAGCTGCCACAGGTTGGGCCAACACTGGCTTGGGCTGGACCGATTTTTTTTTTATGGAAGCCATGTGGCACACTTTATTGATTATCAAACATGATTACACTGCTTACCATAGATTCAAGAATAGAGCTAGGCAGTTCATCCACCCAAATACTATCATTCAAAGATAAATCTATTCTAGCTAATTCGTGTGCCACCTTATTTGCTTCTCGATCACAGTGTTCAATGGAGGCATTTTAAAAATTTTGCCAGAGAAGTAAACACTCAATAATAAAGTAGCTTCATGTCACATTGAATTGTATAAAAAGACCAGTCAATTTCCTTAAATTTTTACGGTCTGAATGCAAGTTTTTTGTTTTAGGGTCAAGTGTGGTGCAATATATTGATCATGCGGGGCCAATTAGAATGAAATTATTTCTTGATGTATTTAATTGTCTCTAGATAATTTCGGTTGCCTTTGGAAAAATTTTATGTGAATATGTGATCTTATAGTTTCAGGTCCGACTTGGTCCGAGCATCCATGTAAAATCTCTTTTGACACCCTAGGGCGTCACTAAGGCATGTTGTATTAAACCTTTCTCTATCTTAATACAAAAAATGCAAATTGAGTGATGGAGAAAAAAAGATCCAACTTATGCTGTATTCATATGTTTTATTCAAACTCATACACACCTTTTATGGGAATCGATATGTTCTAAAAGTAACTTGTGGGTTCTATTAGTTGGTGGGTTGAATTAATAATAGTGTGTTTGGTTTGAGAAATCAAATTATACAGATAATAAGGTGGTGCATCATGAGCTAATTTCTTAAATTTGTTATATTCCTCACTCATACTATTACTGATTATTAGTTTACGAGGAATGAGGTGATGATCGATAAACATGTTGTATTCTACAAACCAAGCAAAAAAACGTGAGAAGTGAAAAGATGATAAACTAACTCTCCCTCAAACCAAACATTCTATGAACTTTAGGACGAGTTAGGATGGTCAAAAGTGTTAAATTTGCTATGGGTTAGGTTGGATAAATGGTGAGTTTAAACCCATTAACAGAGCTATTATCTAAGTAGAATATGCGTAGCATGTCTTATGGGGCTTGAGCACATTGCTGTGCTTGGAATGGATCGTATAATTCTAGTAGAAGTTTGCTATTTTCCATCTAGAAAAAGAAAAACTAGCGCACGAGTCGTTGGTCGCCAGAGCCGTGGGTCCCACCCCGTTGTCCGGTGGGTCGCCGGCCCCACACCCTCTCAAGAAATCCGCCAGTGGTGGACTGGTGGGCCCATCAGCCCGTGAGCAATGAAAGAGAGGCGCGTGGTTGTTGTCGTCCATTTCTGACCAAGTGACGATTGAGCTGCACTATAGTTGAGCTGCGACTGCGAGCTCGGTTTCCATGGCCTTCCCTTTCCTCCTCCTCGTCATCGCGGAGGCGCTCCTTTGGCCGCCTGCTGCCGTCGCTGCGCCCGATAAGCACCCCGTCACCGGCCTCCCGGGCTTCGATGGTGCCTTCTGTTAGATGTTTTGGGCCATGGGCCAAATAATTCCAAATAAATCCTAAAGGCCCACTCACACATGCATGTATATATGGAAAGGTGGGGGACTTTAGTCCCACCTTGCTACTTCAAGAGGAGTGAGGCCAACTTAAATAGTTGAGCTATCTCTATATTGTTGGAGCTATTGAAGAGAGGAAAAGGAAAAACCACACGCGTGCGCGCTCGCTCGCCTCGCCGGGCCGGGCGGGGCGGGACGGGACGGGGCTAATGGGTGCGCACGCATGACATGCGCGTGAATGGTCCGCCGATTTCCCGCTCCGACCCTTGTGGGTGCGCGGCCTCCTTTTGCCACTCTGAATTTTTGCATGCATGGAGAAAATTACGCTGGCCTATTTGGTAAGCAATTATTCTCGTATTATGGTAAGTGCACAAACGGCAGGTCAATTACCATAATACTGTGATTGAGCGGCTAATTACTTTCCTATTTGCTGCGACGCGTGTATAAATATGGAGCCAGATGTCGTCCTCAGTACCGAGAGATTCATCTCTTCCTCGCCACAGTGCTGCGCTGCCACGGTCTTCCCCCTCCCGTCGCCGACGTGCCATCGATGTCGGGAGAGCAGGCTCCGAAGCCTACGTCTCCTCGCATCCCTGTACGGGGTAGAGGGCGTATCAGGTTTTTGGGAAGCGCCGTTACGACTGCTCGCTGGACGTCTTCTTCCCTCTACGCCGCTGATCCGGATCTTAGTCGACGGTCTGCTACGTCTTCCTTCGCCGGCAATCCCACTATAAGAATGTCGATTCTCTCTCCGTTATTCGTTCTCGCATTCTCTCTGTTGCTAGTATCAAATCACATACCTGTGGTACATGCTGTTGGTCTTTTCCTCATTGTCAGAATTAATTTATACATCGCTAAATTGCTCTTATTTTCAACAATCCAAAAACCTGATAGGCATTTAGCGATGACTAAGGGATATACTGATGCGATGAAACCGGAGAAGTTCACTGGTGTAAATTTTAAGAGATGACAGACGAGGGCCCAGTTGTGGCTCACGGCTATGGGCGTGTTTTGGGTGGTGGGTAATCCTCCCGCACTACCTCTCGCGTCTGAGAAAGAGGTGCATGAGTTTACTATGGCTACGACGATTTTCGTCGGATGCGTTCTTAGCGTGCTCTCTGACCAGCTGTGTGATGTTTATATGAACATCAAAAGTGCTGCTGAACTGTGGGATGCACTTGAACACAAATTTGGTGCTGCAGACGCTGGGCACGAGTTGTATGTGATGAAGAAGTACCATGACTTTAAAATGGTTAAAAACTGTTCAGTCGTGGAACAGGCTCATGAGTTCCAACTTATTGTGAGGGAACTTGAACAACTCGGACAAGTTTGTGGCTGGTGGTATGATTGCCAAGTTGCCTCCGTCATGGAGAAACTTTGCCACAGCTCTGAAACATAAAAGACAGAAGATCTCAGTCGAGGATCTGTTGGCTGGTCTTGATGTTGAAGAGAAGGCTCGGGCAAAGGATGCTCCACCAAAAGCCCCAGAATAGTCCAGTGCCAATGTGATGCGGTATGCTGGCAAGAACAAGCAAAAGCCTGTTCAGACTACTCAGTTCAAGAAGAAGATGAACATGGATGAAGTTGTGTGCTTCATTTGCGGTGAGAATGGACACTTCGCCAAAAAGTGCAAGAACCGCAAGGGCAAGAAGAATCAGCAGGGGCAGAAGTCTGCCAACGTGACTATTGGTGATCCTAGCGGATCTGGGTACGGTAATTATTTACGTAGTGTATTTTCTGTATGTCAATCTAATGATTGGTGGATCCATACAGGAGCCAATATTCATGTTTGTACTGATATCTCCATGTTTTCATCTTACCAGGTCGCGCGAGGTTTAACCGTCATGATGGCGAACGGCTCGCATGCTTCTGTTCTTGGTGTTGGTTCGGTCAATCTGAAGTTCACTTCGGGAAAGATCATGCGGCTCAAGAACGTGCAGCATGCTCCCTCAATAAAGAAGAACCTCGTTAGTGGATCCCTCTTGTGTCGAGATGGATTCAAGATGGTATTTGAGTCTAATAAAGTAGTCGTCTCGAGGTATGGCCAATTCATTGGCAAAGGCTATGAGAGCGGAGGCTTGTTCCGTTTTTCACTCTCCAATTTCTGTAATAAAATTATGAACCATGTGTGTGATTCGAACAATTCGGTGGCTGATATATGGCATTCACGTTTGTGTCACATTAATTTTGGTTGTATGTCGCGTCTATCTAGTATGAATTTAATTCTGAATTTTTCTACTATCAAAGGCTCTAAATGTCAAGCATGTGTGCAAGCAAAGCAACCTCGTAAGCCTCACAAGGCTGTAGACGAGAGATGCACGACATTGTTGGAGCTCATACATTCAGATATTTGTGAAATGAATGGTGTGTTGACAAAAAGAGGGAAAAGATACTTTATGACTTTAATTGATGATGCAACTAAATATTGTTATGTGTTTCTTCTAAAAACTAAAGATGAGGCGTTTGAATATTTTAAGACTTACAAAGTTGAGGTAGAAAACCAATTAGAAAAGAAAATCAAGCATGTTAGGTTTAATCGCGGTGGAGAGTATTTTTTCAATGAGTTCGATCTCTTCTGTGCGGAGAATAGAATAATTCATGAACGGACACCACCATATTCGCCCCAATCTAATGGGGTTGCCAAAAGAAAGAACCAGACATTTATGGACTTGGTGAATGCCATGTTAGGAACATCCGGTATGGCTAAAGCATGGTGGGAGGAGGCTGTCTTAACAGCATGTCATGTTCTAAATAGAGTTCCAACTAAAAATAGTGAAGTTACTCCATATGAAGGATGGAAAGGAAGGAAATCATCACTCCATTACTTGCGTACATGGGGCTGTTTGGCCATGGTTAGCGTACCATTAATAAGAAACGCAAGCTCGGACCAAAGACCGTTGATTGTATCTTTTTGGGTTATGCGTATCACAGCATAACTTATAAGTTCTTAGTGATAAAATCTGAAGCGCCTGATGTTTTAGTTGATTCACTTTTGGAGTCACGGGATGTTACTTTCTTTGAGAATATTTTCCCGATGAAAGTTGCTTATTCTTTACCAAGTTCGTCTAGTGAATTTATTCCTGAGCCTACACCCTCGATAGAGCCAATTATAGACCCACCTGGTATTGAAGAGGATGACAATGTTGTAGCTCCTAGAAGGAGTAAGAGACAAAGGGTTAAAAAATCCTTTGGTGATGACTTCATTGTGTATCTCATAGATGATACTCCCACGACCATTGCAGAGGCATATGCATCGCCAGATGCGGATTATTGAAAGGATGCAGTCCGTAGTGAGATGGACTCCATCACTGCAAATGGCACATGGGAAGTAGTAGATAAACCAGTGGGTTACAGACCGATTGGCTGTAAATGGGTATTTAAGAAGAAGCTTAGGCCTGACGGTACTATTGAAAAGTACAAGGCTAGGCTTGTTGCTAAAGGTTTTATACAAAAAGAAGATGAGGATTTCTTTGATACCTACTCACCTGTTGCCAGATTAACTACAATCCGAGTGTTATTATCCTTGGCTGCTTCCCATAAGTTTCTTGTTCATCAGATGGACGTGAAGACAGCTTTCTTTAATGGAGAGTTAGAGGAAGAAATTTATATGAATCACCCTGATGGATTTATAGCACAAGGACAAGAGGGCAAGGTGTGTAGGTTACTTAAATCCTTGTACGGCCTAAAGCAGGCACCTAAGCAGTGGCATGAGAAGTTTGAAAAGACTTTGACCTCTGCTGAGTTTGTAATAAATGAAGCCGACACTTGTGTGTATTACCGTTATGGTGGGGGCAAAGGAGTAATCCTGTGTTTGTATGTTGATGACATACTAATTTTTGGGACAAGTATCAAAGAGATTAATGATGTAAAATCATTCTTATCCCAAAATTTTGACATGAAAGATTTGGGAGAAACCGATGTGATCCTCAATATTAAACTTAATAAGGATGAGAATAGGATTACTCTTTTGCAGTCTCATTATGTGGAAAAGGTTTTGAACCGCTTTGGTTATATGGATTGCAAACCTTCTCCAACACCCTATGATCCTAGCCTAATACTTTAAAAGAATAAAAGGCTAGGAAAGGATCATTTGAAATATTCCCAAATTATTGAATCTTTGATGTAGTTAGCTAGCGCAACCCGCCCTGATATCTCATTTGCTGTAAGCAAGTTAAGTAGATTTTCCTCTAATCCAGAAACTGATCATTGGCGTGGTATTGATCGAGTAATGCGCTATATAAAAGGCACAATGAGTTATGCAATTCACTATTTAGGGTACCTAGGAGTACTCGAAGGATATAGTGATTCAAATTGGATTACAGAAGCTGATGAGTTTAAAGCCACTAGTGGATACATATTCACTTTGGGTGGTGGTGCTGTCTCTTGGAGGTCTTATAAGCAGACAATACTTACAAAGTCCACAATGAAGGTAGAGCTTACAGCTCTGGATACAACCTCTACTGAGGCTGAATGGTTAAGAGAGATGTTGATGGACTTGCCTATGGTTAAGAAACCAATTCCTGCTATTCTTATAAACTGTGATAATCAAACGGTGATCACGAAGGTGAAGAATAGTCAGGACAACGAAAAGAAGTCCAGCAAACATATAAAGCGTAGACTGAAGTCTGTCAGGAAATTAAGGAGCTCCGGAGTAATAGCTGTGGACTACATCCAGACAGCTAAGAACCCGACAGATCCCTTTACAAAGGGACTATCACGCACCGTGATTGACAATGCATCGAAGGAGATGGGATTGAGACCCATGTGAGTTAACCTCAGTAGTAACCCAACCTATGTGATTGGAGATCCCGTGAATTAGGACTTGAGAAGAACAAGCTGTTGGTTAATGGGAGAGTACAATCTTTTCTTTTGACCCATTCCGATGGAGATGCAGTACTCTCATCTCTATAAGGTAGGTTGACTTTGTTTTAATGTGCTCTAAGGCTTTATAGCGAGATACTGTCCTACAGAGTATCCCTGTAAGAACACACCTATGTGAGCCCAACTGTTAGTCGCAGTTTATAAGAATTGGGTATTCTTTAATAAGCTCATGAAGTGAGTTAGGAGTATGACTCATACGCTCCACTCACGGGGTTGGCTATGGCAGCCTAGTATCAGTCAAGACTTCAAGTGAAGCCTATTCGCACCAAACTGTCAATTCAAGGCCTAGTCCATTGTGTAGCTGCGGATGGGCCTATCTTGTTGTTCTAGGTGGATGTTCAACCTTAACCGGTCTCCACTGAATAGCTGGTATATTAACAGTACTGTGGTACAAGGAGTATGACTCGCGTGCCCTTGGGATGTGATGGGGGATTGTTAGATGTTTTGGGCCATGGGCCAAACAATTCCAAATAAATCCCAAAGGCCCACTCACACATGCATGTATATATAGAAAGGTGGGGGACTTTAGTCCCACCTTACTACTTCAAGAGGAGTGAGGCCAACTTAAATAGTTGAGCTATCTCTATCTTGTTAGAGCTATTGGGGAGAGGAAAAGGAAGAACCACACGCGCGCTCGCTCGCCTCGGCTCGCCTCGCCTGGCCGGGCGGGGCTGGGCTAATGGGCGTGCACGCACGGCATGCGCGTGAATGGTCCGCCGATTTCCCGCTCCGACCCTTGCGGGTGCGCGGCCTCCTTTTGCCACTCCGAATTTTTGCATGCATGGAGAAAATTGCGCTGGCCTATTTGGTAAGAAATTATTCTCGTATTATAGTAAGTGCACAAACGACAGGTCAATTATCATAATACTGTGATTGAGCGGGTAATTACTTTTCTATTTGCTGTGACGCGTGTATAAATATGGAGCGAGACGTCGTCCTCAGTACCGAGAGATTCATCTCTTCCTCGCCACAGTGCTGCGTTGCCGTCGTCTTCCCCATCCCGTCGCCGACGTGCCATCGGTGTCGGAAGAGCAGGCTCCGAAGCCTACGTCTCTTCGCGTCCCTGCACGGGGTAGGGGGTGTATCAGGTTTTTGGAAAGCGCCGTCGTGACTACTCGCTGGACGTCTTCTTCCCTCTACGCCGCTGATCCGGATCTCAGTCGACGGTCTGCTACGTCTTCCTTCGCCGGCAATCCCACTATAAGAATGTCGATTCTCTCTCCGTTGTTCGTTCTAGCATTCTCTATTAAATCACATACCTGTAGTACATGCTATTGATCTTTTTCTTATTGTCGAAATTAATTTATACATCGCTAAATTGCTCTTATTTCCGACACCTTCCCCTCCAAGCACTACTCCGGGTAATCTCCATGCCGCCTTCTCTCTCTTGAATGCATTTCAGATGCTCGCGCCTGCTTGTTCTTCTTGACGAATCTTACTTTCGCTATACTGTTATTGTTACTGTGCGGCGGTGCGGCCGGTGGGTGCAGGTACGTCACCGTGGACGAGCGTAGCGAGCGGAGCCTCTTCTACTACCTGGTGCTGTCCGAGCGCGACCCGGCCACCGACCCCGTCGTGATCTGGCTCAACGGAGGTCCGGGATGCTCCAGCTTCGACGGATTCGTCTACGCGAACGGTCAGCAACCGTTGCTCTACTGTCGTCGTCTGTGTCTTCTGCCGATCGATTACATTCTGAGAGGCAGCGAGCTATGCTTACCTGATCAACAGGTCCCTTCAATTTCGAGCCTGGGAGCTCGCCTGGAAGCCTGCCCAAGCTGCAGCTCAACCCCTACAGCTGGTCAAAGGTAAAACATCCATTAGATTTGAGAGCTTCTTCATGCTAATCCATAACTGCGAGTCTGCGAGGTGCACTGTCTATCTTGTTTGGTTGCACCTTCTGCCGTGGTGCCCTCACTGCACGTAGACAAATATTACTTTACATTTTTTTATATTGAGATGGTTATCGTGGTTTGTTGCACCTATCATCCTAAACCACATTTTTATAGAGAAACTACTCCTGCCATTCTAAATTATAATTCAGTTTTGCTTTGTTCTAAGTCAAATGTCTCTAATTTCGACCAGCCAAACAATATATTTTTGATAGAATATTTCAAGGAGAAATTAAATTAATAGAAAATTTTTGATGTTGTAGATGTTGGTGTATATTTCTATAAATTTAGTCTAAGTTTAAAAAGTTTGTCTTAGGATAAAACCAAAGTGACCAACAATTTTGAATGGAGCGAGTAAAACAAACCACTATTGTTCACATGTTGTTTTTTTGCACTTATCTACCACTGGCAAAAATATGTGTTCAAACAATTCACATTTTGCCCATAGATAATGGTAAATAAAGAATTGCCCAGGTTTTTTTTGACAGTTGATTCTGTGGTCAGCCTACAATCGAAAGTGATAGCAATAATAAATTGAATTTGTCATTGAAAAGGTCTCGAACATCATGTATCTCGATTCTCCTGCTGGTCTTGGGATGTCCTACTCGTTGAACAAATCGGATTATATAACAGGTGACCTGAAAACTGCAGCTGATGCGCACAAATTCCTGTTGAAGGTACTCCGCATTAGTAAAGCTTTGCCATATCTGTCATACACTTTGCCGGAGGAACCTGATGATGATGCTAGCTGATTCGGTCCTGCAGTGGTTTGAGTTATACCCTGAGTTTCAGTTGAACCCGTTCTACATCTCAGGGGAATCATATGGAGGGGTTTATATTCCCACAATCACTGATGAAGTTATTAAAGGTTGACACTGTTAATTCGGTGGTCAGAAAACGAGCATTATCCTATCTATCCTAATAATATATGTTCATGTCTTGACAGGCATTGAAAGAGGTGTGAAGCCAAGAATCAATTTCAAGGTTCTATATTCCCTCATTCACATTCTTTAATGTTTTGTTGTATTATTCAGAATTGCAGAAGCAAAATTTTAATGAATGTTTTATAGTAAGAATCTTAAAAAATCTGTTCAGGGCTATCTAATTGGCAATCCAGGAACTGATGTAGACTATGATTTCAATTCCTTTGTGCCATTTGCGCATGGGATGGGCCTCATCTCAACTGACATGTATGAGGTCTGTGGTTCAACTTTTATCTTTCTGCAACACGCTTGTTTGCTGTACAATCTTTCTGCAAGAATATCTAGGCTACAGAAGTACAGATGCAGCTTTCCAATGTCATGGATAGTTTCGAATACCAAAGTCTATCGACCGACCAGATATAATTTGTTTCAGGATGTCAAAGCTTCTTGCCATGGCACATTCTTTGGCACTGTAGATAATCTGTGCCAAGAGAAGATCGACAGAGTGCGCTGGGTAATGTGTCTCAGCCAGAATATATAAATCCACAGCATCTGGTTAGTTTAGCTAGTAGGTTCTGTAAAAACTATTTTGGGTAACTGCAGGAACTGAAAGACCAGAATAAGTACAATATCCTTGAACCGTGTTACCATCATCCTGAAACCCAAGATCTAGAGTTCATCAATAGCAGCTTACCGCAGAGTTTTAGAAGGCTAGGAGAGACAGATAGGTCGTTTCCAGTGAGGAAGCGAATGGCAGGGCGTTCTTGGCCCCTCCGTCTTGCTCTCAAGGATGGTCATGTTCCGATGTGGCCAGGCCTTGGTGGTAGATCACTTCCCTGCACGGTATGTAAACTTCACTGATCAGGATGTCGTCATGTTTCTCTTCTTGCATATATAAATTACAAAATTTAATTTGTACCACTGTTCTGTTTCAAGCTGCTGCGCTAATTAAATTACCAGTTCCTTCACAATATATTTCATGATGACATGATGTCACTGTCACATCTTAGCTGAAAATTTATAGCTGTTCTGTTTCTTTTTAATTTTCTAGAATCATATTGCTTATTAATCCATCTTTAGACAGCTGTGCTTGCCCCTTCTTTTTATTTGACATTTCCATGTACATGGCTAAATGTAGAGTGATGAACTAGCTACTACATGGCTGGATGACGAAGATGTCAGAGCTGCGATTCATGCCAAACCGGTAAGATATGTAGTGTGGTAGAAAAAAAATCCCATTTGACTTAACCTCAAAGTTAGCACTAATCCTCTAGTCTATGTGGGAAACTGATTCAATCAAATGGTGCATCATCAGAAAAGCTTAATTGGATCATGAGAACTGTATACTGCAAGAAATGACTTCACTCATGATACTGGGACAATGCTGACATATCACAAGAAGTTTACAGGTTTGGGATATCGCGTGCTAATTTACAGGTACATATAAAACCCGTTAATCTGTCATTTGGGAATGTTAAATATGAGTCGTTTCTAGAACTTGGTAGCAAGTGTACACAACTCTGTTCAGATTAGAACATACTCTTGAATCTTGATATGTTGATTCTATTTCACATTTGGATTGGAAACAGAAAGCAAAAGTTTCATGTTTTCTTGGTTGAATATATGTTACAATTCAAGGAAAAGAAGGTGAATGTAAAATCATATGAAAACTTAATTTCATCTGAAACTCAGTCCTAATAAAGTAATAAATGTTACTATAGAAGTTTTAGTGCTATTACGTTAAAAATAATTGGGATAATAAACTTACCTTCGACACTGGAATTTCGATCCTATATGCTACTTTATTTCTATTCTAAAATGTTCCATATACCTCATAAATTTGGGTTCAGTATATATGCCGTGTTTTGGAGACACTAACTATTCAATCGACCTTTGGATCTTGTTATTGTACTGTCTAGAAGGCTAGTGGTGAAAGCTGAAAATATGTACCTAAACAAGATAACATAATCATTAAGTTGATCTAATGATTCTTGCTTCATTTGCATAGAACAATGAATTAGAAACATGTCTAACAGTTTCCTAAGAATTAAAGAATGTATATATGATATATTTGTCTGTGTCATGCTGTAGCAGAGACCATGACCTGTGTATTCCTTACCCTGGTACTGAAGCATGGGTGAAATCAATAGGCTACCAAGTTGTTGATAGATGGCGACCATGGTATTTTGGAGACCAAGTTGCAGGGTATGCCAAACTTTGTCCTTTCTTTGCATTGCCTCAATTATGATCATCCAAATACATGTGTAGGAATCATTCACGTGCCATTTTTTATTGTCAATAACCATTCACTTTATGAGTATTGCAAAAATTACCCTATAATGTTAATTGGATTTAAGATTTGATCACAGAAAATCTTTTGTTGCAAAGGTTCACGTGTAAATTGTATGGATATTTCAAAATTAACTGTGAGGGCTTCGTGTCCATACCGTATCTGAATCCAGTCATTCAGTATCCATACCATATCCTATCACCATACTAAAATTTTGATATATATCATATATGGTGTTGATACCCATCCACATATTAACCGAAACAGCTGATACTATCCGTATCTAAATCCGAACCTGAAGAATTATGTAGCTATATGTATTCATATCCATTGGTGTACATCCACATCAGCTGTTTACATCCCTAGCCACCTCTATTCACTTTGCTATAACATTCACCCCACTACACATTCGCCTAAGCTAATTCTGCCTGCTTTTACTGATGTGATGACACTACTTTTTCAGAGAGTCTACCAAAATAATCAATAAAACAAAAAAATTAGTAGTGTCTCACACCAGTTTCTCTACGTACAAAACTATTTATTTATTGTGAATAAGCATGGTGAATGACCATAATCCTAGCACTAAAATAAGCATGGCTAAGGTATAGGATTCCATGTAGTGACTCCATGTTGGTGAAAACAAGTAATGGATTTGGTTAGGGATGTGCATGGTGGGTTGGTTATTGCAATGGATTTTCAGCGATGTTTTTGGAGGGGACACGGTGTGTTTGCTAAAACCAAAGTTGGCCTTCCATTATTTTCGAAACTAGTTCTTTGATAATGCATGGATAGCGTGGGATGATCCGGATTATGGGCTGCCAACGAGGATCAAACCCTAGTTCTAACATAAAAAGGGAGAGGCCTCATTGAGATACAACACTTTAGCGTGTTCCTAGGCGGTCATCACTACTAGAGAAGTGTTCTTCATTTATATGGTTATAAATACCCTATGATTACTACATATAAAACACGAACTAGGCATACGCAGGAGCCACACCCATGGGTTTCATTCCTAGATTTTAATACTAGTCGATAATTTATCATGTTCCAGCACTCCTGAATGTTATCAGTGGCTAGGAGGTGTTATCTTGAGCATCCCACAGAATAAAGGTTACTTTGGGAATTTTTGTGCATAGCTCTTGGTATCCCTACTTGTACCTGATATTTAGATTGTACTAGTTGAGTGAATCGATTTGTTTGGATTATGGTGAAATTCAGTACCTTCATATATTACCTCCTCAAGAAGCCGACGAGTAATTCTTATACTGCATATACACAATCCAGTGGAAGTGTTCCTCACAAAAAAAAATCCAGTGGAGTTAACCCTTGCTTCATGTAAATCTACAACTGAAAATAATGAAGAAAACTATTAATCAATCCTTGATGAGTGTTTACCATCAATCAATCAAGCCTTGATGACTTTCCTAATTATCACTTTGTATACATGTTTAAGATTGATTGATGCTTTTGTTCGGTTCTTTAAATGATATATTTGGACAACTGTTATAAGATATAACATACAAAATGGGTATATAAAGTGATGATTAGGCAACTTGTCGAGGATCGATTGAAATGATAAAAACCAAGGATTGATGGTTTTCTCTTGGCAAGTTGAACATGTATTTAAGGTGTCAATTATGCATCTGTTATAATGAGTAAACGAAATGGTTGTAAAAGATAACCAACGAGATAAACCATTTTTTATCATGGATTATCTCTTACAACCATTTCATTTACAACAGTTAGATGGATACATGTTTCATGCTCCATGCATATTTCGTGTTCCATGCATTCTATATAACGAGTAAGTTAGACTGTACAGTTGTACTACTACTACAATTAATAATTGTTCCACATTAATTAAATGGGGGAGAACATTACAAACGAGACTCTTATCAAGTCGAGCAATGAATGAGAATATCTTGCTAGTATAGTTGATACTTTGCCTTGAAATTCAAATGGTGTTGCTTTTATCCCATGGGAAAAGAAAATCTCGTATTGGATACGTCTACGTTCGATTGACTCCCTCGTGTACCAATTTTGGTGTTTAGATGCCCAAAAAATATGATTTGAAAACGATGCCCAAAAAATATGATTTGAAAGTCGAAGATGAACTAGAAATCACATGCAAACTGGCCAAATTTGTCCGAATTTAATTTGAGAAGAAGCATAAAATATGATCAAAATAAAAAGAATTGAATTTGGCCGAATTTAATTTGGAAAGAAGCGGAAAAAAAACTAGCACAAGATGATTTACAAACCGGCCGGTTGCGGTTCCTCGGCCAAAGCAGTAGTCAAAATCGTCTTAGGCTGTTTTTTTAGAGAAGGCGGCCGTGCACGGTGGAAACTAGTCTAGGTCAGTTTTGGAACTGGCTTAAGCCAGTTTTGTCAGCCCTAGTCCATAAATAATTTCCTGTTGGAAACTAGTCCGATCTCGTGGAAAACTTGTGAATTCCATGAGGAATAAGTTTTGTACTGAGATAAACTTGTGAATTTAGAGACACTAAAAATTGATATTTTAAGTTGAAAATTTTAAAAAAGATCTTGCTGCTTTGTTTTTTTTCGTTGGCTTGCGTTCTAATATTAAAAAGATCTAGAGCACTTTGAGTTTCCCGCGATTAATCAATTGTTGCAAAAACAACATCGGTCATTGAAAGCCGAAGTATTTTTAGAGAATGTCATAACTCACATAATCCTATCATACATTCTATTGAGTGTCATGCTAGGGTTTCCCTTGCTGACTTCAGTCAAAAGATAGCTTGGATGATGAAAATAAAGATTACTTTATTGCTGATTTGTATGGCCAACATAAGCTAAATTAGTCGCTTGGTCTTCCCTCCAACCGATTCACAAGAGTCAACAAGAGAAGATGAAATTTAGATTTAATGTATTTGTGGTGTGATCAAATTGTCACATCGTTTGTCGCCACTTGATGAATTGAAGAACCATGCATATTGTAAATGGTATAGTTCTGTTTCTCATACTACTAATGACTGCAATGTCTTCCGTGTAAGTCCAATCAACCATTAATCAAGGGCAACTGAGTTTTACCAGGGACAGATTGATATAATGCTCTTCCCAATCAGTGCTCTAGAATTAAAGAACACTACTATCTTGGTTCGGTCCAATCAAAACAAATCTACTGCTAGAAAAAATAAGATAATTGATGATCCCATGAAAGACAGCAAGATCGAGAAGACATGGGACTGTGAAGCCATTCTCGAGAGTTCTATGGATGGTCTAAAAACAAGTTCTGTAATAACATCTTAGCCCTCCACACACTGGAAATAAACAGGGACATTGACAATTCTTTTGCTATATTTTTTAACTAGGAATGCCACTCAAATTATAGTTTTTATGTTTTCAAAGTTGTAATAGTGAGCCATGATTCGACTTTCTGAAAACACTGCACCGGTTTTGAGTTTTTTATGAAACAAAAGAAGTTACTGATTGGTTAAAATGAAAAAGGAGTTTTACAAGCCCGAAACAAAGACAGAAAAAAAGGAAACAAGTTCTGCAATCCCTTCTAGCTATAGCTAGCACACAATTGTGGAAAGTAGGCCGAAATTTTTTGTCTAGTGGGTAATCAAATCCTTTTAAGATTATCGTATTTAATTATATACCAAGACACAACACCAGAGAGAAAAGAAAATATCTGGGAAGCATCTTGGTTGGACGTCATAAATCATAATTCCCAAAGGTTTGGTCCTAATTTAGCTTGTGTCATTGCAGATATACAGAAGGATACGGTCACAATCTCACCTTCCTCACTATAAAGGTACGCAGCTCAAGTTCCTAACCTCTCCTTATACAGGAAATAAATGAGTCATCAGCAAATTTTGCTAGAGTTCTCTTAATTTTTTTTCACGAATACCGTGATAGTTCTTGTGACATATTTTTAGAGATAGATTTTCAGTAAGGATGAAAGGATTGGCGAATTTGCAATTGCCCCTAAAACAATTGACATATCAGTCTTGTTTTTTGTACTACCATTTCCATAAATTCAACACCTCATGGTTTGAATTACCTGGTCTGAATGAGGATCTCTACATGGCAGATCCATCAATTGCGCTCATTCCAGGGAATGAATAGCCTTGGTGAATTTTCAAGTTTGTCGGGTTTATTTCTTTTGTTTCACATGGTAGTGGCAACATTGCAGGGAGCCGGACATGCTGTGCCTGAGTACAAGCCCAAGCAGGCTCTCGCGTTCTACAGTCGCTGGCTGGCAGGAAAAAAGTTCTAAGAAAACCAGGATCATTGCAGATTTTACAAGCATTCAGTTATTGGTCTTTTGGAATATTGGTGTCCGATGCATATCTTGTTCCTCGCTCATAAAAAATTATTGTTGTGTACAGTGCGCATGGACTCAGTGTAAATGCAAACAGATCAGGCTGGGTCCATTCACTCGGCTGTGTAAACCTTTCTATACAGCTGAAGAGATTGTGAACGTGGGATCTTCAGCTCTAATCTCTAGTGGTGGTGGAGGTCTAAAGCGTACTATTCAATTAATCATGTTTTAGTTCTATTGCCATATACACAAATAAATGCTCACAACATTTTTTCATGAGCTCTTTTATGGTGGTTGGGAGGTACCTTTAGGTACTAAGCCTCCAGTTTATTCCCAATGTCCGACGCGTGTAAAATCTTGTTTGATCTATGACTGAAATTTTTTAATATTTTTAGTTTAATGTCTTTGAATTTTTCATGAACGAGAATGTATCAAAAAATAAAAGTGTGTATTCCCTCACTTCCCATTGCTGAGTATAATGACAATCTAATAGTTGTAAAAGATATATAATGTTTTGTAGATAATATAATGTTTGGTAGGGCGCCGCCAAACGGCGCTAAATTTTCTAGTTGATTTAATACTCCGCTAGAATTAGCTGGTGGCACTTGCAGAGCGCATGGTCGGTATTATAATTATAACTAGGTCAATGCCCGTGTGTCGATTATAACTAGGTCAATACCCGTGCGTCGCAACAGGTGCAATATGAAATTTCATGAGGTAATTGGTGTCATCCAGAAATCCTCAAGTCAAAATCAACATATAAATGATTCAAATCCATATGCTGTTATCCGAAATTTCATGAGGTAATCAGTGTTACCAACAATCCTCAAGTCAAAATCAAGGTATAAATGATCCCATCCAGTGCATCTCGCATGCTAACTAACCTCTGTCATGAATCGCATATTGGCTTCCTATTTTCTTTTCTCAGAGTGACATCCTGATCAAAGAATGGCTCAACAACAAAGTTACAGGGATCAAAGCACATGATTCAGCAACAAAATTACATGGATCAAGGTACTTGATTAAGCAACAAAATTATAGGGATCAAATCATATGATCTGCTAAAAATCTGATCAGGAAGGTGGGCATCTACACAAAGCAGGGCGATTACACATCATGAACGAAGCCCCATCTGCATTTATCCAGAAGTCAGTGGAAGCTAAAGACCATGATGATCAAGAAAAAAAATCTGAAAACTCCCACAACAGCACATTACAATTATTGTTCTCTTGGCAAGTCACGGCATGAGATCTGAACTGTAATAAATTAATATAAATAGTTATGAAATAAATAATCACACCTAAGGAATGCAGAACTTCACATCACTGAAGCAATTCTAAGATGCAGCTCAAGCTATGATGCTCTCATATGTCGGGAAAATTTTCATGAAAGATATCACACAGATATATGTCAGGAAAATTTGCATTTAAGATATCATACTACATAGATATGTCAGCAGAAACAGAAACCCATGGTCAAAGTCAAATAGATAAAAGTAGCACAATGATTTTATCAGCTATTAGTCAGATTATCAAAATAAATAATTCCAGTGAAAGAAGTACATTGATATCATGGACACCACTTCCCAAAAATGAAGTGCTAAAACCAGAACTGTGGTGCTCCTTGCCATCACTTATAGTGTATCCAGGTTGCTTATTTTCCTCACCATCCTACCTATAATGTACCAGGAAGGGTGGGAGGATTGATAATTTGATACGTTAATTAGTTTCTACCAGCAGTCTGTGTACATGGATGTTGAACATTATTGTAGACCATGTGTCATGTAAACCACACAAGAAAACAACTACACAGCGGGTCACAATAAATTAGTCCTCCATGGCGCAAAAAAGCTCACACTATTGATTGAAATGGCTCTACCAATCAATTTCCAATGAACTCTTCTAGCCTCAGCCCCTAGCATTGTGCATGACATGTAGGATCTAAACTCAGACCACACTACTTAGCTATGGAATATTAGAGGCCATAAGCCCCTAAGACTATTGGGTGCTAACAGTAGAACAATCAATCCAATTTACTTGACCCAAAGCCAAGGTAGCACACATAAATTAGTATGGTCTGTTATTTTTGGGAATTAGAGTTCAGAGGTTCATTTACAGGGTAACTTAGTATCACCAGTGAAATCAAGCTATGCACAACAATTGGTTCCTGAAAATCCTTAACATCATAGTAGAATTTACATTAAAATCTGAACTCTGGAGCATCAAGAGTTCAGCTTGCAACAAATCTACTGCCAAATTTATCAGCGTGATTGCTACAGCTACCAGAACCCAGGTAGGGTGATTTATGTGATGGAATGCTTAGGGGCTGTTTGGTTGCCTTCTCAGCCCAACCTGGCTCGCACCAGCCAGCCATGCTCTCTTTGGTCAGGCTAAGTGCATACAGGGATGGCTGTTTGGTTGACTGGCTCACCGCAGCCTAGACACACACAGCTGGTGTTTGGTTGCCTGCACCTGCACCAGATTCAAATTTTGAGCCATGCAAGAACCATGTTTGGTTGCCTGCATAAAGTTGGTGGAGTTACCACTTTGTTTGAGTGGTAAGGTTACCACAACAAGTCCAAAGTTTGCCAGAATAATTTGTTTGCAGTGAATATTACATCATTTTAAACAGCAAAATTAAAATATTAAAGCTAGACTAATATTATTACAACCTCCACTAAAATTATAATATCCTTTCAGTTATGACCTCCCTTCTTTGCAATGCATAATGCATGCTCCACTACAACACATGCTCTGTCTCTAGGCTTCGTTTTTCTTCAGCTTTTGGACCATGGCATGACAAACAAAAATATTAAAATTCATCATTGACATAAGGCATGTGTTACAATAAACCAGAACATCATGACATAAGGCTTGTGCTCAGTTTTTAAAAACTTCATCATTGACATAGCCTTTTATATATGCTCAATATACTTGCCAACCATCATAGAGTAGGAGATAAGCTCAGACTTAAGGAGGGAACGAGAGAGGGGATTAGATGTCTCATATATCGAACGAGACTAGCAGGACCCAAAGCAAAAGCACAAGAATAATCGAGGGAGGGCAGATCTATAAGGGGTTGTTTGGTTGCCCGCACAAGAACAATCGAGGGAGGGCAGATCTGTAAGTATACAACCAAAAAATATGTATTTTGCACACATGTTAAGATTATGCTACTGTGAACGACAGAGAAAATAAGAAAAGCCTAATAAACTTGAATTCATACATCAAGAACAGCAAAGAGCTTAGATCTAGCCAGCCTACATACAGATCGAGAAGAAATCGTGAGTTAGGGTTTCAAAATCAAGATGACACTGGAGGTAGAAGGAGGGACAAATTACTTTCCTGTATATAGTTTAGATCCACAACATGTGCAACACATCGAGAGAGAAAGGAACAAGTATAAGCAGGCCGAATCGATGAACAAGAGTGGAAAATAGGAGAAGGAGGTGGCTCAGATCCACGATACTTACCGGCAGAGCGACGGGGAGCGGCGACGGGGGAGGGAATAACGCGGTGAACGGCGGAAAAGAGGGAGGTAACCTTAGCGAGTTCGCGCCATCTCCCTGAGCAAGGAATCGGCACGCGCGCGAGCTCGCGGGAGCACGGAGCGAGCCAGGCTGAAAAAGAACGGCCGAATCGGGCATTCTTTCTCAGCCAAAGCGGAGGGTGGATTTTGCACGAGATGAACCAGGCTCGGGGAGGAGGGCAGGCAACCAAACACGCGAGTCCTGCATCCTATGGGCCATGTACGGCCTTATACGGGCAACCAAACAGCCCCTTACTTGCAGGTGTGCCCACCCTTGCCATCGCACTGCTGGAAGGCGAAGGACATGAGTGATGACCTTGAGGTGGAGGCCGGCAAGACACTAAGACATACTTCCTGAAGCAAGTGCAGTGAGGTACTGAACGCAAGCCATGGGAACAGGAGGACAAACGACGACAAGGATTCATAGGCGGCAGCTGTGAGTCTCCGGGCCGGGCGGGGTTGGGGGCTCGGCTCGTGAGCCAAGGCCAAAAGGCAGCGACCTCGCATACTTTGCACTCGGCGGGCACCTGCAATGCGTCATCGTGTCGATGCCCGCCTGGATCTACGCCTAGCCCATGTCCTGCGATGTCGAAGAAGACGAACATGCCACAGATCCACGGTTCTAGCTCGGCTTCCGTCTCGTGGAGTGCGAGACGCACATGCCATGCCTTCCGCCACGGCTGCTACAACATGGCGCTGTGATGCGGATGCCGGCGCTGCCGCGGGGAGCTGGGGACCAGCCGCGTTGTTCATGGCGTCGGTGGCGGGGCGGCGGCAGAGGGCACGAGGTAGGGTTGTAATAGCCGGATCCAGCCCCTCCCGCTCGGCCTCCATCTCGTGGAGCGTGAGCAGAACACCGGTCATGGTCACCGGCCCAGCCTCTGGCACCGGCTCATACCCCGCCTCGATCCCGACGGGTCCCGCGGCGTGGGGCAGAGATGCGGAGGGCCGAAGGCAGTGCTGATGCGGAGACCCATCGTGTTGACTGCCGCGCCGGTCATGGTGCCGGCGGCGGGGGCAGCGGAGGAGTGCGCGGCGTATTTGCGGTGGCGACCCGACCGCCCGACTGCCCGAGACTTCCGAGAGGCAAATCGTACGAGCGAGGGGCGTCGGAGGTGCGGGTGTGGCCCACCTGTCGGCGCAGTAAACATAGCGCGAGGGTGATGGAGTCGGGGTGGGTTTTCGTCCTACCGGTGGACCTGGACATTTACCGCTTTTTAGTGGCAGAGATAGAGATCTGGTAATTCATGACCGGCCTTCCACGGCGCAGCTCAAAGCTCATCACTCATCAGTCATCACCTTTCTCCCGTGGGCAACCCCGGCCCCCAGGCACAAGTATCCATTATAACGCAGAAGAGGACACGGAGATGGGTTCTGCTGGTGTGCGTGCGTGCATGCGTGACGCGATGGACCGAGCTCAGCCGTGATCCGTGCACCTCTGCACCAGAGTGACGACACATGCATATGCATGCCACGCGTTCCGTTCACCCCGTGGACCTACCGGAGTCTGATTCATATCCAGTCTCTTAAAAACATAGATTCAAACGCTCGGTGCACCCACTACAGTTTACGAAGGCTGCTACTTACTTGGCACCATTCCGGTTTTGAAGAAATATTAACCGATTGAATTTATTGTTAAAAACTAATAATTGATCAAAATCAGTTTTTGTTAAATTATATATTTTTGTATAGGAGATAATATATCAACATAATGTATTAGACAACACCTAAAAAGAAATGAATGAAGTAATAAACAAATGAGAAAGCAACAAATAATGCTTCAAACAAATAAACAGTCTCATAGATTTGCAAATACGAACAATTTTAGTTGCCTAATATAGTAGTAAGAAGAAGTTTGGTTTAATCGATTGTTGCCTGCTCAAAACTTAATAAATAAATAGAGTTTTCACCAAATTTCTTTGAAAAGTAAGTTTTTCCTAAGGTAGCTAGTCAACAACAAACTTAGTTTTCATCAAACCTAATATAGTAGGAACAACTTTGGTCAGTTATATTTGAAAAAATAGAGTTCCTTTGAAAATTAAGTTTTTCCTATGATAGCTAATAAGCAGTCTCATAGAAATACATTTGCAAATACGAACAATTTTAGTTGCCTAAATAGTAGTAAGAAGAAATTTGGTTTAATCGATTGTTGCCTGCTCAAAACTTAATAAATTAATAGTGCCAAAGTTTTCACCAAATTTCTTTGAAAATTAAGTTGTTCCTATGGTAGCTAGTCAACAATAAACTTAGTTTTCACCAAACCTAATATAGTAGGAACAACTTTGGTCAGTCATATTTGGAAAAGTAGAGTTTCTTTGAAAATTAAGTTTTTTCTATGGTAGCTAGTCAATAATAAACTTCAAAAAAAAGGTGTGCATAACCTTAGGCGCAGGTAATTCACCTATTGTTGACGAGCTATCATAGGAAAAACTTAATTTTTCAAAGGAACTCTACTTTTCCAAATATGACCGGCCATCCTACTACTAAAACCCGTATTATTCAAAAACCTACAGACAAAGATCTCTAACCAACTATCATATTGTTGCATAGACAAAGATCTTTTGAAATCAAAGTTCCTGGAACCTTCTTCCCAGCAATCATTAACAGAGTAAAAAGGGTCTTTAACCAGTCTATATAGATCATAATACATAATAAGCCTTAAGGTATATTCTGAATCTAGCAATCTTCCCCAAAACCTACGTAGTTTACCATCACCCACCTTGAAAACAGACCCCATTTGAAAAGGATGTTTCACCTTGTGCAAACCCCTCCAAAATTGTGAACCCCTTGTCACTCTAGAATCAAAAAAGTTACTCTCCCCAAGGTAGGCACACCTTGGATTTGATAATTTATTCATCCATCCATCCACACTTCTTCTATCTTAAATAAAAATAAAAACAAATTCTCATTTTCTCAATCTAAATATCATAAATTTATGTAAACATATAAAAACAACTAATATTTTATAAGTCTATAACAAAATTAATTATAGAATCTATTTTTATAAAAAAATTATTGAAAGATATAAATATTGAAATCGTCTTATATAAATCTAGTAAGGTTGAGATTGTTCACCTTCTAAGAACATTAGATTTTTTCTAGCAAACATGCCCGTGCGTTGCAACGAGAGAAAAAAACTACTAAATTTTCATGACAAATGATATAATGAACATGGCTTACATAATATTAATTACTATTAGTAATAATAATGCGCTATTAAATAGTATATCATATTAAAATTATTATCTTTTTAAGGCAATATTTAAAATAGTGTTGATAGTTTTTCTCATGTTGGGAAGCACATTAATACTCTTTTTCATATAGTATATATCCGTTATTATGGTTTAGTGAATTTCTTTGTGGACCTATTATATAAACATATAATTCTAATATCTGAATAAAGTTGACAAGGTGTTAGTCGCATTGTGTTAAGGGTTCGTTGTTTGTTGATAATCACGATGGAAGTATGTCTCTATTGTATATAATTAGAGAGAGAGATATTTATTAGAATTTATTTTAATTACTTAAACTATGAACAATCTACGTTTTAATAAAAATAAGTTTTGTTTCTAATTAGAACTACATCAACACAATTGAAAATTTTGTTTACTTAGGGATAGGGAAAGGATTAATTGTGAAAAAACAAAATTTTAAATCTTTTTACCAATAATATATATTTACATTTATTTATTTGTGAAAAAAAAACTCACCTGAGATCGTGAGCGGATGAACATCGGACGGAACAAAAGAAATCCGATGTGCCATAGAGCCCACATCGGTGGCCCATTAAGTGACCAAAATCTCATGCTTCCCACTTTCCCAGTTGGCGGCGGTGCGGCGTAAGTGTGGATCAGGCCCGGGCGGATGACGGAGGCGTGGAGTAGGACGCGGTGGCGACCCGCTCGAGCTCGAGCGAGGCGCGGCCCCGAGCGCGACGAGGGCGCCGGTGCGCGTTGGCCGGCGGCGGCGAGACTCCTAACAGGGACTACTGTGATTTCCATCGTGTGACCGCTCGTCATTACAGATGTGAATTATCTCTCCTAATATTCCGATGATTTTGTTCATATCTGTGCTTACAATGCGGTGCTCCGTGCCTAGTAGCTATGGTTTATAAGTATCCAAAATTGCATACTTGCACAGGTGGAGAAAAACCTGTTTTTAATCGATTTAGAGCTCTTAGTTTCGATTGGTTTTCAATCTTTGTCCGATTTCTTTTTTCCTTCTCGTTTCTTGCTTATACATCCGATTCAACCTCAACACGGAGTGAACCCTACGGCAAGAAAGTCGTGGCCGAGATGGATCGAAGAAATTTTGCCCGGGCGGAAAAAAAAACAGGCGGACAGAAGAGGGCAGATAGAAATTTTGACGATTAAGTATATGGGTACAGATTCTTTTCAACCCAAGTGAATTCAGTTTTATATCTTTATTCCAGCCTGTACTTTCGTGGGACTTCATTTTAGTGATCTGACTACTATTTCAGTTAACTAATTTGGCCTAGGGTTCTGCATTTGCAAGTCTGAAGTTTTTGGTTCTTCGGTCGAAGATGCATCTGAAGTATGTGTTTCTTTAGTCGAAGTTGCCTGTTCAGTTCAGCTGCGTATATACCTTCTGTTCTCGATCTCTCTCTCTCCAGTGTGCACTGAGTGCAATTACTCACCGTCACTTGCTATTCAAAGGGGTCGAAAAAGGTACTGGCTGTTCTACTAAAATGATGGCTTTCTAATGAACTTGGGACCGGTTGTTCTTGGTGGCATCAGCGGTCGGGGACCCTGTAACGGTACAGTTGGTCACTGGGACAATCCTTTCCAAATCCCAAAATCCAAATTGAAGTAGCCAATCATCAAGAAACCGCTTGTTTGTACTGCTACTAGCAGTAGTGCACATTTGCATGTGAACACTATCCCTGACCCTGAGGCATAACCCCGCCCCCCTCCAGTGTTGTAACCATGTCGGATTGTAATTAGCGCACCTGTGCTGTTCAGTTACCGGAAGTCAAAAAGAGCAGGCAATAGAGTTGTGTAGTTGATTGAGTTTTTTTTTTGCAGGAACTTTGTAGTTTGCAAAGAACTACTGCAAGAATCAAACAGCAGCATAGCCACACAAGCAAAGATACCACCAAAATTTGTGTCCAATGAGACCAATACAACAGCAAGGGACACTGGGTCACTCCACTCCGTTCCCCACCCAGCATTCCCACCGGCACCATGAGCGCCATCCTCCGCCTCGCCGTTGCCGTGGCCGTGGCGTCGATGACGGTGCGCGCCGGATTCTACCTCGCCGCGGACGCCCGTCTCTGGCCGCTCGATACGCTCGATGCCTCCCTCTACACGCACCTCTTCTACTCCGCGCTGGCCGTGCACCCTACCACCCACAAGCTCGTGCTCCCCATGGACCCGGCCCTGGCCGGCCTCCTCGTCACCTTCTCCCCGACGCTCAAGTCCAAGAACCGGGCGTTCCAGACCCTGCTCTCCGTCGGCACCGCTGGCATTGCAGCAGGTGCGGATTCGCCGCAGACCGACCCAGCGTTCGCCGCCATGGCCGCGGACCCGGCATCCCGCGCGGCGTTCGCTGCCGCAGCCGCCGCGCTCGCCCGTGACCGCGGCTTCGACGGGCTCGACGTCGCGTGGAGGTTCTCGACATCCGCCGTGGAGATGGCCAACTTCGGGTTCCTTGTCTCCGAGTGGCGCGCCGCCGCGCCGCCGGGGTTCCTGCTCACCGCCACGGTCTACTTCTCCAACCACGTCTTCGACGCGCCGCTCCCGGGCGTGGACTACCCGTCCGAGGCCGTGGCGAGGTGCCTCGACTGGGTCAATGTCGTGGCGTTCGGCCTCCACCCGGTGGCCGCGGGTGCGACCAACGCCACGGCCTTCGACGCGCCGCTCTATGACCGGGCGTCCCACTTCTCGGCGAGCTACGGCGTCGTGTCTTGGATCGACGCTGGCGTGCCCGCGAGCAAGGCTGTCATGGGCCTCCCGCTCTACGCCCGCACCTGGTTCCTGCGCAACAAGGCCAACATCGGCGTCGGGGCGCCAGTCGTCGCCGCGGGGCCGAAGCAGCACGGGAGCAACGCCACTGGCGTTATGTCCTACACCGAGGTCCAGAAAATCGCCGCTGCCGGCAGGCGCGCGGTCACCACGACGTTCGACAACGCGTCCGTGGCGTCCTACCTTTCCGTGGGCGACGTCTGGGTCGCCTTTGACGGTGCAGCCGTCGTGGCCGAGAAGCTCGCCTTCGTAGCGCGGCGTGGGCTGCTCGGCTACTTCCTATGGCCGGTGAACTACGACGACGCCAACCTCACCGTCTCAAGAAGCGGTCAGTGAGTGACTCTGTTCGATCGATTCATGTCCCTTGCTGCTGATTCTTACAGATCTAGCTCCCTGTTGCAGCATTGGATGTCTGGATGAAGAACGAGATCTCGTCGAATTCCAAGAATGATACCGGCGTCAGGCAGAAACAGGGGCCGGTTCGGTTGCCGCCGGCTCTCCAGTACCCTGCAGGAACCCCTGGACCAGGGCCGGCGCCGACGTCTGGGTCGCGCTCATGGCTGCGCTGGACGAAGCCTGATGCGTTCCTGCATTTTGGGGCGCTAACTCTTGTGTGCTTTTAGTATTCGTAAGAAGCTTGATAAGCTGGCGTCCTGCTCTTGGGATTACTAATTCTGATTTCTGTAATCGAAGAGAATCGTCGTTGCACAAACTGTGCAGTCTAATTTTTTAAGTAAAAAATAATAAATTTTATACTGTGCACTCTAATTTGGCTCAGGTGTAGGTGTAGCTTAGCAGCATTTTCACTTCTCAAAAGGTATTACCCCACCGTCGCGCTCTAGAGGAACCCACCCCACATGTGCGGCTGTGCGTCTCCCTCCCCCTTGTGACCGTCCGCCCTCCCCCGACCATGCCCACGCCACGCCAACGCCCCAAAGTGGGGAAACTGGACGCCAGCAAAGCGACTACCCGCACCGACGAAACTTTATATTCACACTCTATTCATCATACGGTATACTCTGTCCTAATTCTTCCACACTCATATATTTTTTACAGCGTATTCTATCCACTATGGGGTCTACTTGTCACTTTATCTAAATATATCCATGTGTTATCTAGTTTCGAATGATTTATTGAAACGAATTCAACGGTGTAATCAGAATTTAATTAGGTTTTTGGTTTGTGAGTTATAACATTTTTTATCAGTTGAAATAATAGGGTCCACTCATTGGATTCTTTTTCTACACTCTCTCTCTTCTTCTTTCTGTTCCGGCGTCTCTCTTCTCTCTGTCCCCGTGTTAGAGTGCGTCAGAGTAGCGTTGCCCTGTATCGCGCTTGATTTACAGCACCCGGTGTTATCGCACACGATTTATAGCATCCCGCTGCGGGCTTTTTCTCACGCTAAATGCTGTCATGGCCGGGTACCTGGAGTGATACCGCACAGCAGTGCAGGTAGTCTTATGACCGGGTTGAATGGTCTTTTTTTTGAGAGCTACCATGTTGTCATGTTGAAGCTGGGTTTTTCAAGAGGCGTAGGTTAATCTGATCATGAACATGAAGTGCATGTTCTCGTTGTGTTACAGGGTGAAAGAGAATGGCAATCTATGTGCAATTTGCCTAAACATGGCCTATGCAGCTACGCCAGGGCGACCCCCTATTTATCGGTTCTGTGTTATGCGCTGATGGGTTTGGTGCTCTACTAAATGAGGTTGAAAGACGGCTTGATCATAGGGGTTCAGAGTTCTCTCAAATGCCTCAAGCATGTCTGGGCAAACAATAAATAAAGACAAGCTGCTATTATGTTTAGTAGCAACACGTGTGGCGTGCATGGGTGAATTCAGTACTGCAGATTGAGATAGAAACCACACAACAATCATAACATGACATTATTTACTATATTCATCAATAAAGTAAAGTTACAAACCAGCAAGCCAGGAACAACGACGAGCTATATGCTTATTAATGGACTACACATATTACATATATGTATCATATTTATTTATAGCCCAAGAACAGAAAAGGAGAACAGAGGCAGGCAGGCATCTTAGCCTGCGGGTAATTGACAAGCATGAAGCATTATTCATGGGTAGATCTCGATTACTGAAAAGGGGCCCAATACAGGCATGATTTTGTAATCGTCACTGAATCCAGCATCAGAAAAGATCTTTTTCCATTGATTTATGTCTCGTTCCACCCCATTGATAGACAACGTGAACATGTTCCGTATGACTTCCATCTCGTTGACTTTGCTATCTCCCTGTGATGATCCTCTCACGATCTCTATGATTATCACCTTTCCTCCTGCAGTTTTAGGAGGAATGGCTTGCTTGCAACGTTGAAGTATCTTGACACAATTTTCATCGCTCCAATCATGTAAAATGTTCTGAAACAGGTACATTTTTTTTTAAACAAATTGAAGGAAAAAAAGAACAACCAAAGTAATGAAATGATCTATTTTTCTATAAGTTTGAATACGATTTCAGTACGCAATCAAGGACGACCCGAAGTCATTTGTATAATTTAATGAAATATTGTTTCCCATAGGTTCATAACACATAATCTGTTTGATTTACGAAACTAAATATTTTAGACTAGCGCTACCAGTCTTCCATATGGTCACGTTTTGATTCTAAAGTTGGCTGAAACTTGAAATTTTTTCTGTCATTATATATGTGAACTTTCTGTTAATTTTTGTTGTTGCTTGCTCCAGTATTGTAAGCATGCCAACAATTAGATCAATTTACACACTACTGGCGACGTTCTTAAGAAAACGTAGAACCACTAATATAAATATTTACACATATAGTAGTTAAGTGAGGGCAATAAAATAAAATATTTTTCGCTAGTTTTTCATACTGTCCATTCAGGAAGAAAAAACGACAGTACAGAAAAAGAGCCATAAGAGTAAAAGCCGCCTGTCATCGATCTATATTTCTATTTTATTTTATTTATTTGTTGCTCGTATCAGAATTTTTGTTCACGGTGGAAATTAAGTCTTGTTGTTGTGTAGTTTTATCGCCTTAGCCCAAATCCAATGCGACAAACAAACAGCACTAGTTCAATTAGAGTGACGAGTAGTAGACCATGCATGTGCGGTATACTATTGGGTACCTTGAGTAAGACAGCGCCAGCTGGTGGAATGGACTCAAACATGTCCCTTGCGATGACCTGCGCGCCCTCGCCACGGCCGCCACCAACGTCGACCAGCGAGCTCAGCCCGCGAAAGATACGGCCCTTGTCCAAGATAATCACCTCGAGGAAGAGCTGGCTATCAGCGGCCATGGAGTCGTTCAGGACGCTGCTAAACGCGGCATCCTGCTTCGCCATCTCCGACTGGGAGCAGCCGTGCGCCAGCTCGAAGAGTGACCCGGCAGCAGCCGGCTCCTTCCGTAACCAGTCAGACAAGCTGAAGAAGGAAGACACGACGAGAGGATTCACCAAGAACGGCACCACAGGGGACAGGTTGCGATATCCGACGAGGAAGCGGCACGCCGTGGTTAACCCGTACACGGCATCACCGCCCTCTTTATTACCGGCGGTGGCAGTGAAGATGCCCGTGGTGCTGAGTACTTCCATTACGCGCTGGAGGTCTGGCACCTTGGCTGGATGTATCTTGGCGTCGGCTGCGATGTCGGCTAGGGTTGCGGCACCGCCGTGGCGGTGGATGGTGTCGGGGATGCCGAGATCCACCGCGCACTTGAGAGCCATGGACTTGATGTAGCCGTGCACATGGGTTTGGAGCTCGGAAAGAGATACTAGCAAGTCCTGTGGGCTCACTTCGGCCAAGAGTCTAAGCGTCATGCTGAGGGTTAGTAAGCTTCACGTACTGAAAACTAAAGCTCGTCTGTGTACTCGGTGGCTCAGATTTGTTCCATCCAACGCGCCTTTTATAGAGAACACTACCCAACGCTTTTTATAGAGAACACTAGAATGACCAAAACATTTAAGTTTACTCAGAATACACAAGAACCCATATCAATCTATCAGGACGTACGCCACCCTTGTTTTTCATCTAATCTAACAGTATCGACTACACCATGTGTTTGACAAGAAGAAAGAGCATCCAGCCATATGTGTTCTTGGTTTCTACTAGAAAACAAGTTTATCGAGGCCGTCAAAACAGAACTAAGGCATCTTCGATAACCACCTCTGTAAATGTTTTAAAAAAATGAAAAACGCCCAGCAATGCCATCGACAGAGCCTGCTATAATGAAAATAACATCTTGCATGGGCCATTAAGTGATTTTGGGGTTTGAATGACACACATGACCATTTCGACTAACATCGGTTGCTAGTATATAAGGTGAAGTTCTAATGGATGGAAGGTTGAGCAGCTCAAGTAAGACACTAGAAACCTGTGTGGACACTACTACACTACTTATTTGGCAAGCGGGCGTTTTGGGTTTACATAGGAGGGCAAAGTGTCTGCCTCGGTACGTCAACAGGGCCTGCGTTAATGCATCTTTGTGGAGGCAGACATATACATTGCCCATCTACGAAAATCAACATTTTAGTAGCTAGACAGAATGTTCATCAGGCAGGTACCCCACTATACGAACCCTATTTTAGATACACATTTACCGTTTCAACTATGACATACTGTATTTGTCTCAGCGACACAAGTGTCATCCACTTGACCAACTTGTGTACCAGCTTGACCGACAGAAGGTCACCGTAGGAGAGTGCCAACCGGCTTTCCCTTCATTAGGATCTTGCGGTTGATAACATATATGACAATCCCAGTAATAAACCCACACGTGACCACATTTACCATATCTCCAAAACTTAAGTAATCATACATTTAGGATTCGAGGAAAACTCAACATAGAGGTTAAGTAAATACAATTTTTTTTAAAAAAAAACCATTCCAAGGTTGCTTCTGTAATCGCTCGCATACGCGCTATCAAAGTTAACTTGCAGCTCATCTTGGAGTCGCCCATTCCAAGGTCTTCTATAGTGCTATTCCTCAACATGTTAATCTTGGCTCCACTACTATCATAATGGGGATACCTGTAAAACAACTTTATGACAACACCGTGAGCACATTTCCTACTCGCATGGATTGATTCCCATATATTGATGTTTGGTGGATGCATAGGAAATTATCATGCATTTGTACATTTGCAAAAAAGCATGGCGTTTGTAAAAAGTAGAATGCTCATGATGCATGATCAAAAATAAACAGACAAGTTCAAGTTCATAACATAAGAGAATAAGTAGCACAAAGGAAATGATCAACATATTAAATCATCCTAGAACAGAGGTTGCCAACGCTACCATGGGTCTAGAAGTAAGAACGACCGATAAGATTATGTCCTAAGGGAGTTAGGCTTTTGAAATTCTGCAAAGGTGTAAAACTATACCCACACAGTGAATGGGGTGAACCACCACATGAGCGACACTGTAAGGGTTTCCTCAGGTCTCCAACCTTTCCCTAATCTGGCCAAGGATGTCCATGGAGGTGTTGATTGGTTCCCAGGTAATACAACAATGATTTACCCGTTGCCACCTTCATGCCAACTGAAGGGACAAACCAGCCCTGATCAGTTACATGCCTTACCACCCCCGGCCCAAATGTGATATGTGGTCTGTATGGGTGGTTACTCGGACTCACTGGTCCTGTTCAACAGGTTAAAAAGCTGACAGATTTCGGCATAATCAATAGTGGTTTGTGAGAGAAAATAAGCTGAAATCTATCAAAATCCACCGGTTTTCAACTGGCTGAATAAGACCACTATCCCAGTAAACGGTCCTTAGTGCTATGCAAGCTACATCACTTGAGATACGAAACTCATAGTGACCTACCCCTCGCATGAAGGAAAGAACACAAGGTTGATCTTCAAGATAAGTTACCAGATTAGTTTAGGTTCTTCATCATATTAGAGAACTAAGTAAGTTGTCACCGTTTCAAGTTTTAGTAATTAATTCCCCAATGTACAACCCTAGATGCGCGAGAGTGACTTCCCTTGTCAAACTCATATTATTCTACTTTACTAAGAAACTAAGCATAACATCTAACGATTCAAAACCCAATTGTTGGTGATAAAGGCTCATAGTTATACAGTATGGAGTTTTAAAGAAGTTAAGCACTTTTAGTTGGGTTTTTAAAGAACATTTGGATGCAATGCTTAACTCATAACAAGATAATAGCTAGTATCCAAAATAGGGTTCATAATAGTGGGTTGCCTGCCTGATTATGTGCCGATCTAACTTTTGTAGCTGACGATGATGACTTGTACACGTCCCTCACTTGATACGATCATGAAAGAATAAAAGTGGGGCAATTGAAGAGATACGTTGATGATTGACTTCAACAAACAAGTTTGGGGTACCCCAAACACGTTTAATTTGAAGAGATACAATTAGTGATGACTGTTACCATCCGATATAAAAAAATTAACGGTTCACAACTATTTGGGTATAGCATAGCAAAGCCTTTCCATATTGATATACCTTCCTGGCTTGTCTCTTCAGTGGGTCTTGTGCGTGGTCAGTGGTCAATGGCAGCCATCTCGTTTTCATAATTCATGTTTGAGCAGCCAACAAGAACATCCCTATATTTAAGTGCTTCCATGACTTTGGTCTCATCACTGTTCATCTAGCTTCTCATATCCTACTATAAAGATCCTATCACCATTATTCTATGAATCTCCACCATAATAAATTACATCTTCCACAAAGGTGTTCTATATTAAGGTGAGCCAGTCCCTCCCAAACCTCCAATTATGTGGAGGGTGTTCTTACACCATAACTATAGTGACAGGTAACATCTTCCTAATACTTCTGTATGGACACTTCTGGAATCTTGGATGTTGTATGCACAACCGTAGCACCCTCCTATCATTCCTTTTCATATAGCACTATGCATCAAAATGTTTGTAAGACCTATGATTAAATTGAATTGCAAGTAAATATTAATCCTTCAGCATAATCGTAACAGCTGTGAGGATGTTTCCCATTAGCCATTGTACATAACCTTTTGAATTAAACAGTTGACCAATATAATAAAATAAGAAAAGAAAAACTGAAATACCCAAGCATCCGAGCTACGTTGCCTTGTTCATACAGATATTACTAGGACCTTTCTTTCCACGTGTTGTTTATAAACTTTCAGGTATGTACGTTAGACACAGGTTACGTAAACAAAAGAAATTTGATTAATCGAATTTTGTTCTGAAATTTTAAAATAAAAAGATTTATTGTATCCAATAGATCATGCATGATAAATTAAATCTAAAATGACTTTTATTTCTAGAACTTCCTATCGCCCTATTTTTAAAAATATAAATTACATAAATATTTATTTTACTGGTTACCTCCTTGCAAGTAGTATTTGATCGTAACCATCCCATGTAAAAAAAATAAACGGTTTATAGTCATTTGGATGTAATATAGCAAACCCCTTGCATATTTGATATAGTTGCTTAGCTTGCCTTATAAGTGGGCTTCGTGCATAGTGACTGGGTCAATGATAGTCATGGACTTTTCATAATTCATGTTTGAGCAGCCAACAAGAACATCACAATTTAAGAGCTTGATGAATTTTGTCTGGTCTCGGTTCTATCACTATCGGTCAAAAACATATTATGGCAATGGTGTTCCACATCAACGGTGAGCCAACCCCACCAAAACCTCCCATTTTGTGAATACCCTTCTGACACTATAACTATTGATGGGTAGCACCATCCTAACAACTTGTATTGACAGTTCCAAAATTTGGATGTTGTAACCGTAACTACGGATAAGTAGCAACCTATCTTTTCCTTTGCATATAGCATATGTCATCAAAATGTTTGCATCGCCTATGATTAAATTAACTTGCTGCTGAGTACTAATCATTTAGCATAATCGTAACAGTGAGGATGTATCCCATTGGTCCTTGTAAATAAGCTTTTGAATTAATCAGTCAACATACAAGAAAAGAATAAAAAAGAAACGCCCCCCTCATGAGGAGAGGGTCAAAGCATCGAGCGGCCCTTCCGTCGTTAGGTGAAAAATGATTTTTAAGAACGCTGCCCCTCTTTTTATAGGCCGGTTCTATAATGAGCCGCTCTATAAATGGTTCTTTATTTGCAGTGGCGGCTCTATATTTAGCCACTTTTATAAATGGATGCTGGATATTTAAAATAAAGTATTAAAATTTAAATTTTTAAAAATAGCCTTTGATGAAGAAATAACCAAAATAAACTTTATATATTTTAAGAAGTTATGAAATATTATAGTTGGTAACTTTTTGATTTGAAGTCACCTTGTTATGCAAAACTAAGTTTAAATTTTAAAAGTTTAAAATTCAAATTTTTCAATGACCTCGGATGAGAAAACTTGCTAAGCAAAAAGTGCTGATCTCAAAAAGTTATGAAACTTTATAGTTAAAATTATCTTGTCATGCAAAAGTATATTTGAATTTTTTAAATTTAAAATTCAGATTTTATAAACGACCATGATGGAGAAATTTTCTAAACAAAAAGTGTAGATATCAAAAAGTTATGAAAGTTTATAGGTGACCACTTTTTTATTTGAGTTCGTTTAGGACTTCAAACAAGCAATTTACAAATAGTTAGTATAATATATGAGAAACCGAAATAGCTTATAGACACTTGTGAGTGTCTAGTGCAGTACTTAGAGAAGATATCGCGAGCGATAGAGGTTATGGATTTGAAGGCCGGTGGCCACAAAGTGTGGAAAAATATGAAAAAAGGGACCAAGTAGCTCCTACTGGGTTTGTTAACTGGTGGGGACTCCTAGTATTAAATATTTTTTCGTCGCTACAGATAGATTTGTAGGGGCGGTTGGTCAGCCGTCCTACAGATAATGTATTTGTAAGAGTGCTTGGATAAGGTCGTGGCATGTATTTGTAAGAGTGCTTGGATAAGGTCGTGGCGTACCGCTTGTTCGTGCAGATTACAAGCCCTTTCATTCTTTGTGTGTCATCGCTAAACTTCCACATATGTTAGACACAAGTTACGTGTAGAAAAAATATTAATCAAATACGTAATTCAAAATTAATAAAATAAAATGATTTACCACATTAAAAATACTAAAATGATTTACCAAATCTAAAAATATTTTTATTTCTAGAACTCTTATTCATCCTATTTTGGAAAAATAATTTAAATATTTAATAAATATGTAAATATGTATTTTATCTATTACCTCCATACAATTAATAGATGATTGTTGTAACCATCCGATCCAAATAATTTTAACGGTTCACCGCCATTTTGGTGTAACATACTCTATAGCTATATAGCTAGCGAAGCCCTTCCATATTTGATATATATTCTAGACTTGTCTCTTTAGCGGGTCTCCTGTATGCATGGTCACTGGGTCAATGATAGGCATGCCCTTTTCATAATTCATGTTCGGGCAACCAACAATGATATCCCTGTTTATTTTTTTCCTTTAAAAGGATGATAAAAGTTTTGCCGTGATTTCTATTAGACGAATAAAGAAAAAGAAGGCAAGTGCCCCCTTCAGTTTTTGAAGTAAAAACTAGACGAAAATCACATATACAAGTGTGGAGTGTACCTTACTCCACCTGCATACCTAGGTACCAAAAACAACTCAACTCGCACCATAAGGCACCAACTCGACTCAACTCAACTCCACACTTGGTCGGACTGGGACATCGACACAAGCCTTGAACCACTAGGACTCGGTCGGATTGGGTCGTCGACACGAGCCTCCACTTGAACCACTAGGAGCGCCACAACTGAGACGGCAAACTACTAAAAATGAGTAAAACAACTAAAAAACTAAACAACTAAAAACCAACTAAGCCTACTCCACCACAGGCACCAACCACGAATCCGATGGCTGAAACGACGAACTAGCACTGCCCAAAATATCCAAGCCGAGTCAAATACCATAACGACACCTTCAAGAAGGTTACGACACGCAAGCACCGCCGTCGTCCATCCACGGCGGGACGAGGTTCTCACCCATGGTATGCTGGGGATACGATGCCCTCAACAGGGGAGCGGCACCCACAAGTGTCGCCGTCGCCAGGCCTTCGCCCAAAGAAACCCCAGCACAAACGTCGAACAAGATGACGGGTCTTCGCCAGTCACTAAGACGTCGCTGCTGGCCACCCAGAAGAAGCCGAACTAGGGTTGACACGCCGGCCACGCGAGGAGCCGCAAAGCTGTGCCAGCACCTAGCTAGACCTCTGCTGAACACCAGCCTTCCGCCACCGAGGACGACCACCAAACGCCCGTCGAAACCGTAGCCGCCGTCGACCACCGCCGCCAACCGAGCTTCCATCGCAAGCACCGCCACCCCCTAAAGGTACCGGGTCAGGAGTAGCCCTGAACCAGCACCCCCGTGGATGCCACGGCCTCCGTCTTCAAGATGACTGACCCACGATGGCGGTCAGAGGCATGGGGGAGAAACGGTATAGACGAAGACCGCCCCTCAACGCTAGTACAACCCCAGTCCCCGCCACGAAAAGGCCACCATGGAGAGGAGGCGGGGGAAGAGCAGAGGGGGAGGGATCCCCCTGCCGCACCCCACACCCGAAAGGGCAGCAATCCTGCGACGTCCCGCCGGCTCTTCCCCGGAGAGGAGCAGCCACCACCGTGCCCGGCACAGTCAACAACACCGCCATGGCACCACATGTTGGGAATATGCCCTAAAGGTAATCATAGAGATGATGATATTCCGATTGTATCTATGACATGAATTAAGTGTTCATTGAATATCCATTATAGACAACTTGTGTTGATTGGCAATTATGTGAATTGTTTGTGAAACTCAATTAATTGAATGGTTATTCTAAAGTTGTCCCTGGTCAGCGTTCTTGTGAGAACACACTTGAGTATTAGACCAACACATGTATTAGTTGATGGCTATGTTTCACAAGTCATGGACATGGTGATGTCGAACTAATAATGTGGGCACATGTGAGACATGTAGGCTGGATTGACCCAACAAGAGATTGTCTTTACTCACATTATGTACGTTATATCCTTAGACCTGAGATTGTGGTATGTACTCAAGATGTGAAACGGCCTACTTAGGGACTGCCAAATGCTGCTCCGTAACTGGGTAGTTATAAAGGTGGTCTTCGGTTGGTCGGGAAGCATGTTATGAGATAGACAGTCAAGATTGAATTTGTCCCTCTCTGCGTGAGAGAGATATCACTGGATCACTCAAGTGATTGGATCAATAAATGCATGGCCGTGCTTGGGTTAAGTGTTAACCCACGAGTTAAACCAAATATCGAGTGACAAAGGGAATAACTTGTACGTGCTCATAGTGGTTTGTCTGATATGATCTTTACTTATGCATAGGAGTTGTCATGCCTTGCTAGAGGCCGCTATCAACTATTGGACGAGTAGGAGTACTCGGCCCATGTCTATGTGTGCGTGAACCCATAGGGTCGCACGCTTAAGGGTTGGAAGCCTAATTCAGGTTGTACCTGAATTAGACAAGGCTTAGGGTTTCCTGATGGGTCTCCGGGTTGGGGTCGCATAGGGACGCCTATATAAGCAAGGGGTAGGGGCGAGGCAAAGAGGGATCCGCTTGATCAATTGAGCCGTCGTCGCCCACCCCACACTCATGCCTTTACTCTTTGTAGACCTAGCAGTCTGCTTGCGCATTGCTTCCTTCCGCACGTGTGTGATACCTCAGAGGTGCTGCATCTATGGCACAAGGACGGACCTCATCGATCACAGTGGTCGGCAACTGGTCGGCGACTGGTTGGACTGGTCAAAAATGTGCTGGGAGAATCCTTGAGCGAAGGACATACTTAACGGATGACCACGCAACTGCACGACACTGCTGCGACGCGTTCGACTACATCGAGTCTTCTGCTGCACCTGCACGTCTAGTGGTAATCCCGTGACTTATATCTGGCAGTAGATCCTGGTTTATGAGGTAGAAAAAGTTTTGTTTTCTGGCTAGCGTAGCACCCTTATAACCCTTTAGTGGTATCAGAGCCGTAACTACTTTGTTATAGGTTCGGCTATGGGCATATGGTGATATGCGTCATTGTAGATGAGTCTCTGATCTTGGTTCATCGTCTTGCCACGTTGGTATTGTAACGATCTACTCGTACTGGTCAGAATTCCGCCATCCGAGTTAAGTGATACATGTAAAACCAGTCATGGTGAGTTTGAGATCAATGAGATTGATCGAATTGAACCCTAGATCAAGTGCCGAGCACATGTGATGTGCGGCGATAGTAAATTGGATCAATTACCGGGCACCGGTTTGCCGAGAAAGTGTTGTTCGATAAAACAACCATAACTTTTGAACCGTAACTCAGATTGGGACGAACTCTAAATGAAAATCATAGAGAACAAAATTTTACATTCAATTCTCCATAGCAAAGCCATGGATCAATGAAATTAGATTTGCAAAAAACTGCTTGGGAAATAGAGTTTTAGGCCTTGCAACGTTAGACGTCTATATTGGCTAACTCTGTTTTGCAGAAATTCGTGACTGGTATAGCCCTTATGTGTATGTGATGCATATATATAATTAATTCATGGATTGCATGTCATGAGGACAATATGGGCAGGAGCCATACAGATATTATCACTTTAATGTATTGGCCTACGTGCCAATCTGTGAAGATCCACGACTATGTAAATTTATTTCACGGAAGTAATAGCTAGTCTTGGCGGATGCACCACAGATGGATGACATACACAAACCATGGAGATGGAGATCACCATGATGAATAGATTGACATTGAGATAGGGATATCAAAGGAACAATGGGCTATACCAAGTCATATCTGTGTTTATGTTATTCTTACTATATTTTATTTCACGTGCTATAATGTTTTGTCTACATTTGTGCGGTAGTGAAGTAGAATGATCCCTCAGCAATGTTAAGTTGCATGCTTCCCCAAATCTTGCACTATCACAAGTCTTACAATCGATGGTGGGTCTATAAAATTAGGGTGCCACTGGTTTTCCTTGACTAGGCAGGTTTGTATCGGATACTTACTGCAAGAAGGTTTGGTTACTTAAACAAGGTCATCCTAAAGGTTAGGGATCTTGAAGCATGAGAAGGTTGAGTGCTCGGCATAGAGATGTTGGTCTAACAATAAGAGTCATATGAGATATGATTAGCAAGGTGTTGCTTACCGATCTACCATAGCGACCAGCGGTGATGCTAAAGCTCACTGGCCAGCATGTTAGTTGTGGGTCTTGAATCACTAAGTATCAATTAAGAGATATTTATTTTTGTGGGAGTAGATTCTATTTGATATGTTTTACTCTTCATGGATACATTGTATTAGTATTTTGTATTACTTTTGTTGTAGATAAATGGCCGCCCGCAATCAACCATTTTCTTTGTGTACAATCTTGAGAAAGATAAGTTGAATGGAACAAACTATGCGGATTGGATCCACAACCTGAGAATTGTTCTCAGGGTTGAGAAAAAGGATGAAATTCTAGACACCCCATTACCTGATGAGCCTGATGAAAATGCAACTGATGCTGAAAGAACGACTTACAGGAGAGCTTGTGATGCTAATCTTGAAGTGAGTTGCCTTATGCTAGCTTGCATGGAACCTGATCTGCAGATGTAGTTCAATAACAATCATTCAGCAAACGATATGATCGTGGTGCTTGAAGAGATGTTTCACACGCAAGCCAGGACTAAAAGGTTTAATGTCTCTAAGGCGCTTGTTGAAACCAAGCTTGCAGAGGGCGCAACAGTCGGACCACACGTAATCAAGATGGTTGGTTACACTCAGAGGTTGGCGAAGTTAGGCTTCCCAATCGGCCAAGAGTTGGCTACTGATTTTATTCTCTCATCTCTTCCACCCAGTTATGGAAACATCATCTCGAACTACCATATGCATGGGGCAGAGAGAGGTTTGAGTGAATTGTGTGGCATGCTGAAAACAGCAGAGGCCGACATCAAGAAAGGTACTGACAGTACCCAAGTGTTGGCAGTCCAGAATAGGCCTCAGTTCAAGAGGAAGGGCAATTCTTGGAAAAAGAAAAAGGGCAAGGCTAAAGATGAGATCTCTAAGCCAAACCCATCTGCTGCCAAGGCTGGACCACTGCAAATTCAGATTGTTGTTACTGTAAGGGAAAAGGTCACTGGAAAAGGAACTGCAAGGAGTACTTGGTGTCCTTAGAGAAGGATGGCAGCGGTAAATGTATTACTTCTAAATGTACTCTTGTTGTTCACATTATGGACATTTTTCTCGCTAACTCCTATATCAATTCTTGGGTATTTGATACCAGATCGGTTGCTCATATTTGCAATATGATGCAGGGAATGATAAGAAGTAGAAGCATGGAAAAGGGAGAGGTTGACTTCTGCATGGGCAACAATGCAAGAGTTGCTGCATTGAACATCAGGACGATGCAACTTCACCTGCCGTCAGGATTTATCATCGAATTAAATAATTGTTATTTTGTTTCTAGCTTAAGTCGAAACGTTGTGTCACCTTCATGTTTGATGAATGATGGTTATTCTTTTGCGAGTAAAGACAATGGTTGTGTGATCTCTAAGAATGACATGTTTGTGGCTTTTGCATCCATTGTGAATGGGTTATTTATTTTAAATCTTGATGATGCACCTGTCTGTAATATTAATGCTAAAAGGCCTCGGCTTAATGAGTTAAGTCCTATGTATATGTGGCATTGTCGTTTGGGTCATATAAGTGAGAATCGCATGAAGAGGCTCCATGCTGATGGGCTTCTAACTTTGTTTGATTTTGAATCTTATGAGACATGTGAAGCTTGCCTGCTCGGCAAGATGACCAAGGCACCTTTCACAGGTTTTCTTGAGAGAGCGTCAGACTTGTTAGAACTCATACATACTGATGTGTGTGGACCACTAAGCATGATAGCTAGAGGCGGATTCCAATACTTCATTACTTTTACTGATGACTTTAGTAGATATGGATATGTCTACCTAATGAAGCATAAGTCTGAAACCTAATGTTGTAATTCTTAAAGACTTTACTGAATAATAGTTTTTCTATGAAGGATTTAGGAGAAGCAGCATATATCTTGGGCATTAAGATCTATAGAGATAGGTTGAGAAGGCTAATAGGATTAAGCCAAGACACGTACATAGACAAGGTGTTGAAGCTGTTCAATATGGAATAGTCTAGAAAGGGTTCTTGCCTGTGTCACATGGTATGTGTTTCAGTGACAAGCAGTGTCCTTCCACTGATGCTGAGTGCAAGCGCATGAGCAAGGTTTCATACGCTTCGGCTGTTGGTTACATCATGTATGCCATGATATGTACTCGCCCAGATGTCACGTATGCTCTAAGTATTGTGAGCAGGTACCAAGCTAATCTAGGTGAGAGTCACTGGACGCTGGTTAAAAATATTCTTAAGTACTTGAGAAGGACTAAGGATGTGTTCCTAATCTATGGAGGTGAGGAGGAGCTCGTTGTAAATGGTTACACCGATGCTAGCTTCCAAACCGATGCGGATGATTCACTATCTCAATCAGGTTTTGTGTTCACAATGAATGGTGGTGCAGTAAGCTAGAAGAGTTCCAAGCAGGATACAGTGACCAATTCTACAGCAGAAGCTGAGTACATTGCGGCAGGTGGAGCTGCAAAGGAAGGTGTTTGGTTGAGGAGGTTTCTCATTAAACCTGGTGTGTTTTCTAATGCATCGGGCCCATTGAATTTACATTGTGATAACGATGGGGCGACTACACAGGCTAAGTAGCCTAGGGATCACCAGAAGAACAAACATGTACTTCGGAAGTTTCATCTCATTCGACAGTTTATGAAACAAGAAGAGATCAAGCTATGCAAAATACATACGGATTTGAATATAGCAGATCCTTTGACAAAGGCTCTTCCACTGCCTAAGCATGAGGCGCACATGAGGTCTATGGGGATTAGACATCTTAGAGATTAACTCTAGTGCAAGTGAGAGATTGTTGGGAATATGCCCTAGAGGTAATCATAGAGATGATGATATTCCAATTGTATCTATGACATGCATTAAGTGTTCATTGAATATCCATTATAGACAACTTGTGTTGATTGGCAATTATGTGAATTATTTGTAGAACTCAATTACTTGAATGGTTATTCTAAAGTTGTCCCTGGTCGGCGTTCTTATGAGAATACACTTGAATATTAGACCAGCACATGTATTAGTTGATGGCTATGTTTCACAAGTCATGGACGTGCTGATGTCGAACTAATAATGTGGACACATGTGAGACATGTAGGCTGGAGTGACCCAACAAGAGATTGTCTCTATTCACATCATGTACATTATATCCTTTGACCTAAGATTGTGGTATGTACTCAAGATATGAAACGGCCTACTTAGGGACTGCCAAACGCTGCTCCGTAACTGGGTAGTTATAAAGGTGGTCGTCGGTTGGTCGGGAAGCATGCTATGAGATAGACAGTCAAGATTGAATTTGCCCCTCTCTGCGTGAGAGAGATATCACTGGATCACTCAAGTGATTGGATCAACAAATGCATGGCCGTGCTTGGGTTAAGTGTTAACCCACGAGTTGAACCAAATATCGAGTGGCAAAGGAAATAACTTGTACGTGCTCATAGTGGTTCGTTTGATATGATCTTTACTTATGCATAGGAGTTGTCACGTCTTGCTAGAGGCCGCTGTCAACTATTGGATGAGTAGGAGTACTCGACCCATGTCTATGTGTGCATGAAATCATAGGGTCGCACGCTTAAGGGTTGGAAGCCTAATTTGGGTTGGACCCGAATTAGACAAGGCTTAGGGTTTCCTAATGGGCCTCCAGATTGGGGTCGCATAGGGACTTCTATATAAGCAAGGGGTAGGGGCGAGGCAAAGGGGGATCCGCTTGATCAATTGAGCCGCCGTCACCCACCCCATGCTCACGCCTGTGCTCTTCGCAGACCTAGCAGTCTGGTTGCACATTGACTTTTCCTGCACGTGTGTGATACCTTGGAGGTCTGCATCTGTGGCACAAGGACGGACCTTGTCGATCACAGTGGTCGGCAACTGGTCGGCGACTAGTTGGACTGGTCGGGAATGTGTTGGGACGATCCGCGAGTTAAGGACGTACTTGACGGACGACTAGGCAACTGCACGGCACTACTGCGACGCGTTTGACTATATCGAGTCTTCCGCTGCACCTGCGCGTCTAGTGGTAATCCCGTGACCTATATCTGGCAGTAGATCCTGGTTTATGAGGTAGAAAAAATTTTATTTTCTGGCTAGCGTAGCACCCTCATAACCCTTTACCACAGACCTACCAGGAACTACAGCTGGCCACACCACCACGGCGCCACTGAAAAGCTGCTCCTCCACCACCAAGCACCCCCACCCCACAGCCACCAGCAGCAGCCGGCAGCAGCCAACCTGCAGGGTCGGCCGTGGCTGCCAGCAGCAGCCCGGCAGCACCGCCGGGGGGTGGGGGGTGGGGGGAGGTGGAGCCTATCACCAGAAGGGCGCCACAATACCCCACCGGAGGACCCCACAGCATAGGATGTAGATGCAAAAGCAGACCCGCTAAAGACCGCCAAAGGAGTGCCACTGCCGCCACCACCGCACGATCCCCTGCCGCCCCCACCACCGCCGTGTGCCGGCAGGCCGGATACGGCCGTTGGAGTGCTGGATCGGGGCCTAGCCTGCCGGAAAACCCGCTGCCGGTGACCACCCCAAGAAACAGAGGAGCCGACGGAGGAGAGGGCAAAGGAGGGCCGCCGTCGCCTCCAACCCGCCCGGGGTCATCGGATCCGGGCACGGGCGCCGCCCCGGGCCAAACCGCAGCTGCCGGTGGCTGGCTACCATCGGCCAAGAGCCGCCCAAGCCGAGGCACCCCACCACCCCAGCATAGGGGCTCCGACGCCGCCCAAGAACTTGATTTCTAGTTCTAATGCATTACATTTATCTTCTGTAAATCCGTACTATATATATGCTTCTTTTTTACAGTTTGCATTGTCATTATTTCATTCTAAAACTTAATTAAGGCCCCATTTAAGTTTCACTGAAGGCCCTCCAAATTCCTAGGGATGTCAATGAAAGCTTCTCATATTATTCACTAGAATGTTAGCATGTTTCTTATTTTTAGTTTGTTACATTCATGTAATTCTGATCGGTACTGCATCATGTTTGTTTAGAACACATAGAACCACGAGCTTGGGCGGAGATGTGCCTAGTCCGGGGCGTGGCCACGTGAGTCAGGTGAGTTGGTCACCGCCACTACATGGACGTCGTGCATGTCACTCGGCATGGGAAAAATGTTGGGAATATGCCATAGCGGTAATCATAGAGATGATGATATTCTAATTGTATCTATGACATGTATCAAGTGTTTATTGAATATCTATTATAGACAACTTGTGTTGATTGGCAATTATGTGAATTGGTTCTGAAACTCAATTACTTGAATGATTATTCTAAAGTTATCCCTAGTCGACGTTCTTGTGAGAACACACTTGAACATTAGACCAGTACATGTATTACTTGATGCTATGTTTCACAAGTCATGGACATGGGGATGTCAAACTAATAATGTGGGGACATGTTAGACATATAGGCTGGACTGACCCAACTTGAGAAAGTCTTTATTCATGTCATGTACGTTATGTCCTTATACCTGAGATTGTAGTATGTACTTAAGATGTGAAACAACCTATTTAGGGACTCTCAAACACTGCTCCATAACTGAGTAGTTATAAAGGTGGTCTTTGGGTGGTCGAGAAGCATGCTGTGAGACATAAACTATCAAGATGGAATTTGCCTCTCTCTACATGAGAGAGATATTACTGCATCACTCAAGTGATTGGATCAACAAATGCATGGTCATGCTTGGGTTAAGTGTTAACCCACAAGTTGAACCATATATCATGTGGCAAAGGAAATAACTGGTACGTGGTTGTAGTGGTTTTTCTGATATGATTTTTATGTGCGCATAGGAGTTGTCACGCCTTGCTAGAGGCCGCTGTCAACTATTGGGTGAGTAGGAGTACTCGGCTCATGTCTATGTGTGCGTGAACCCATAGGGTCGCACGCTTAAGGGCTGTAAGCCTAGTTCGGATTGGACCTGGATTAGATAAGGCTTAGGGTTTCCTGATGGGCCTCCAAGTCGGGGTCACTGTCGATGAAATATCCTCGACAGTCTACCATGGGATACCCCAAGGTAGTAGATTTGCGATGAGGGCGCACGAAGATCTACGATCTAGATGTGAGACGCAAGACAAACAATCAGGACAACCAGGGTTTATCCAGATTTAGGCCGCTCAGAAGCGTAATACCCTACGTCCTGCGTCTCTGCTGCTGTATTGATGAGTACCGGAGTACAATGAGATGGGTTCTGATCAGATGCGTTCTAGGGGGTCCTTGTCCACCTTATATAGCCGGGGGACAAGGCTACATATCTAGGGTTTTTCTATGGTCGGTTACATTGTGCCGCATCCTTGGAGGACACAAAGATTTAACCAACTAAGACTCTTTGCATGCCAAGCAGCCTTCAGCTCCCATGCGGCCCATCGACCTGGGTGGTAGCAGACCACGGGCTTCGTCTTGTCATCCGGCCCACCGATCAAGATGATGATGGGCCAGCCTTCGTCTTCTTGGTCTGGGCCGCTAGTACTGAGCAGCCCAAAGTCTAGCCGCAAGGGTATACGGGGTCTATACCCCTAGAGCTAGTCCCTGAGCACCATGTATCTTGAGGGAGTCACCATCTTGACCTGTACCGAGTAGTGAAGCCGAGCAGTGAAGATATAGACCACGCGACGCTGAGCAGTGAAGATGCAGACCTCGTACTCTTGACTAGCACTGATGCTGACCATGCAGTGCAGACCAGCACTGATGCTAGCTAGGCGGTGTCATCCAGGCTTCTCCTGAGTAGTTTGTAAGTCTACTCCAGACCACAGCTTCTGTCAAGGAAGGTGATATGTCGAAAGATGCATGGTGTTCTAAGGAAAAGAAAAATTCTTTTTACGTCCTGAGATGTGGTCCCACGTTAACACGTGACATGAAGTATCACGAGGATGCTAATATAGACCATCCGTAGAGGTAAGTGCAATGAACCAAGAACAGAAGATAGGCCCAAGTCACCGCAAGGTGATATGGGCCCACGTAGTCCCCAAGCTCGATAGAAGATAGGATATGTTATATTGAGCTTTTTAAGGAAAAAGTCAAAATCAGCCTCAACTAATCGAGGCCACTACCACAGGACTAGATGTGTTCCAACCGATGTGTAGTCCCCATGCATGCTCGGGGTAAGTCATAGGCTCTAATGGGTCAAAAACACTGAGAATCTATGGCCCTAAGCAGCACTGGGCAGAGTGCTGCCATGCAGTCCCCAGGTGTGCCGAGACCTGCACAGACTCGATCGGGGCGAAGCCACCGAGAGCTGTTGTTCATAAACACCACTTGGGTGGAAAAACTGCCAGGCAGTCCACAAGAATAGGGAATAAAGTATTTGACCCACAAAATTAGTCCCCAGATTTGAGGAAAAAATCTGAGACAAATTTGGAAAGAAGTATATAATTAAAGGAAAATCTAGGATTAGATCCCATGATTACTAGACATGTGCACAAGATCCAGGATTGAATCTGCAACCTATCGCATGTGGGGGAATAAAATATCCCGGCCCACGCTCACACTTGGGACCAGGACGGCCCACAAGCTGTGTCCACACGAGTCAAGGGGGGTCCAACCCTAGAAGTCAAACTGATGTCATCCGGTTAGTATAAATAGTAGGTGCCGCTAGGGGAATCAGTTCCGCGTCGCATTCATTCCAACTCCCACTCTCTCCATCTTTCGAGCACTCCATCTGCCTATTCCCAAGCAACCACCGCCACTGCCAATCCACCGCAGCAAATCCACCCGCCACCGTGAGGCAATCAAGCAGATCTAGCGCATCCGCACCACCGCCGCACTCTGCTCTCCTCGCAACCCACCGTCCTCAGAGGAGATGGCAAATAAGGGAGCCAAGAAGGTGGGGAAAGCGGCTGGATTTGAAGCACCGGGGCCGCACTGGCAGTAGTCAACATCCACATAGGAGTCGCTGTAGGCACTCGCCAACGAGAGCTTCTTGCCACCGCGGGAGATGGAGGCTTGGTGTGAGCCATGTGGTGAGGATTCTCCTCTTTCCTGGGAGGGAGAAATCATGGTGTTCGAGGATATGGTGACGCAGGGATTGGGGGTACCGGTGAATGGATTTCTCCGGGACCTTTGCATCTACTGGATGGTGTCCATCTGCAATCTGGACCCCAACTCCATCCTCTCTATTTCCATTTTCATCGGTTTCTATGAGATGTTCTTGGGGATCGACCCCCCATTTCAATTTATTTTGCCACTTCTATCTATTTCAGTCAAGAGGCTGAGACCGGGGGGTTCCAAGTTGTTGGTGGGTGCTATGTGTGTCTTTGTGATGGGATGAAGGTGCACTGGCTAGGGAGTCGGCACCAGTCAGCCTCGAAGAGCTGGAACAACCATTGGTTCTACATGAGCCAGTATGTGGAGGGGAGGAGGGTGCCGTGCGATGTAACACAGGTGCCGGAATTCAACCCCTGGTGGTCGGACCTCCATCCCCAGATGAGATGCATCAGGTGAACAAGCTGCTGACTTTGATTGACAACAAGATGGTCAACAGTGCGCTGGTGGCTAGGACCTGTCTGATGTGCCGGATCCAGCCGTGCAAGGAGCAGGTGAACCACCTGTATGAGTACGCTGGCCGGGACGACCCGTCGCGGGAGACCCCAGAGAAGGCGATGCTAGAAGCAGCGAGTTGGTGGATGTCTTTGCTGTTTGAGAAGTTTGACCCGACCATCAGCTACCCAGAAGTGCGTGCACGGCCGTACGACCTTGCCCGACCATCACCAGAGGTAAGCCGACCAATTCCATACTTTAATTTGAATGATATGCAGTTGTATATGTCTATGGCTATAACATGAATGGTCTGACTGTCAGACATTGCTTGGACAGGATCAGAAGGTGTTTTTCTCCGCTGTGCTAGTGGAACCATGGTCTAAAGGCGAGGCGTAGGCCAACCAGCGGAGAACCGAGGAGACCCACTACCAGAGCCGAGCTAGAGCAGGGCAGGAGACACTGGATGTCTCCGACTCTGATGATGGAGAAGTCCCTGTAGCCCAAAGAAGGCACTGGGCCATGGGCAAGAGGCCCATGTTAGCCACGGCCAAGAAGAAGAAACCCTCCTCACTGCTGTCTGGGGCCAAACTTGATGGGATATGAGGGTACTACGCTAGCCAGAAAATAAAACTTTTCTGCCTCATAAACCAGGATCTACTGCTAGTTATAGGTCATGGGATTACCACTAGACGCACGGATGCAGCGGAAGATGACTCGATATAGTCGTACACATCGCAGCAGGCAGTGTAGTTGTGTGGTCGTCCATCACATCAATCCCCTCGCGCGGTTCGTCCTAGTGCTTCAGATGCAGCACCTCCGAGGTATCCCACACAAACAGGGAAGAAGCGATGCGCCTCTGGACTGCTAGGTCCGTGAGAAGCAGAAGGCGTGAACATGGGGAGGGCAACAGCGGCTGTCCAAGGCGTGTAACCCTCACCGCGTGCCCTACCCCTTGCTTATATAGGCGTCGCCAATGAGCTCACGAGTTGGAGGCCCATTAGTAACCCTAAGCCTTATCTAATTCGGGTCCAACCCAAATTAGGCTTCCAGCCCCTTAAGCGTGCGACCCTATGGGTTCACGCACACATTGACATGGGCCGAGTACTCCTACTCGCCCAATAGTCAACAGCGGCCTCTAGCAAGGCGTGACAACTCCTACATGCATGCAAAGATCATATCAGACGAACCATTACGACCATATACAAGTTATTCCCTTTGCCACTCGATATATGGTTCAACTCGTGGGTTAACACTTAACCCAAGCACGACCATGCATTTGTTGATCCAATCACTTGAGTGATCCAATGATATCTCTCTCGAGTAGAGAGGGGCAAATTCCATCTTGATTGTCTATGTCTCATAGCATGCTTCTCGACTACCCGAAGACCAACTTTATAACTACCCAGTTACGGAGTAGCGTTTGACAGTCCCTAAGTAGGCCGTTTCACATCTTGAGTACATACCACAATCTCAGGTTTAAGGACATAACATATATGATGTGAATAGAGAATTTCTCTTGTTGGGTCAGTCCAGCCTACATGTCTCACATGTGCCCACATTATTAGTTTGACATCTCCATGTCCATGACTTGTGAAACATAGCCATCAACTAATACATGTGCTGGTCTAATATTTAAGTGTGTTCTCACAAGAACGCCAACCAGGGACAACTTTAGAATAACCATTCAAGTAATTGAGTTCCATAAACAATTCACATAATTGCCAATCAATAAAAGTTGTCTATAATGGATATTCAATAAACACTTTATTAATCATGGATACAATCGGAATATCATCATCTCATGATTAACTCTAGGGCATATTCCCAACAGTCTCCCACTTGCACTAGAGTTAATCTCTTAGATGTCTAATCCCCATAGACCTCATGTGTGCCTCATGCTTAGGCTGTGGAAGAGCCTTTGTCAAAGGATCTGCTATATTGAAATCCATATGTATTTTGCACAGTTTGATCTCTTCTCGTTTCACAAACTCTCGAATGAGATGAAACTTCCAGAGTACATGTTTGTTATTCTGGTGACCCCTAGGCTGCTTAGCCTGTGCAATTGCCCTGTTGTTATCACAATGTAAATTCAATGGGCCCAACACATTTGGAAACACACCAAGATCAATGAGGAACCTCCTCAACTAGACACCTTCCTTTGCAGCGCCAGAAGTTGCAATGTACTCGACTTCTGTTGTAGAATCAGACACCATCTCCTGCTTGGAACTTTTCTAGCTAACTGCACCACCATTTATTGTGAACACAAAACCTGATTGAGATAGTGAATCATCCCCGTCGGTTTGGAAGCTAGCATCGGTGTAACCGTTTACAACGAGCTCCTCCTCACCTCCATAGATTAGGAACACATCCTTAGTCCTTCGTAAGTACTTAAGAATGTTTTTAACCAACATCCAGTGACTCTCACCAGGATTGGCTTGATACCTGCTTGAAACACTTAGAGCATAGGCTACATATGGACGAGTACATATCATGGTGTACATGATGGAACCAACTGTCGAAGCATATGGAACCTTACTCATGCGTTTGCGCTCAGCATCAGTGGAAGGACACTTCTTATCACTGTAGCACACACCATGTGACATAGGCAAGAACCCTTTCTTGGACTATTCCATGTTGAACCTCTTCAACATCTTGTCAATGTAAGTACCCTGGCTTAATCCTATCAGTCTTCTCGACCTATCTATATAGATCTTAATGCCCAAGATGTATGTTGCTTCTCCTAAATCCTTCATAGAAAAACTATTATTCAGTGAAGTCTTTACAGATTGCAACATAGGAATATCATTCCCAATCAATAGTATGTCATCCACATACAAGATCAGAAACACAACAGCGCTCCCACTTTCCTTCTTGTAAACACAAGGTTCTTCTTCATTCTGATGGAAGCCAAACCCTTTGACGACCTCATCAAAATGAAGATTCCAACTCTGAGATGCTTGCTTTAACCCATAAATAGATTTCTTAAGCTTGCATATCTTTCCAGCATTATTAGGATCAACAAAACCTTTGGGCTGTATCCACATCCTCTTCTAAATACCCATTTAGAAAGGCTATTTTAACATCCATCTGCCACATCTCATAATTGAAATATGCAGCAATTGCTAGAATGATTCGGATAGATTTAAGCATCGCTACCGGCGAGAATGTCTCATCGTAGTCAACCCCTTGAACTTTCCGAAAACCCTTTGCGACAAGCCGAGCTTTATAGACGTGAACATTTCCATCCATATCCTTCTTCTTCTTGAAGATCCATTTGCACTCAATGGGTCTAACCCCATCAGGCGGGTTAACCGAGTTCCAAACTTGATTGTCTCCCATGGAATCTATCTCGGATCTCATGGCACTTTGCCATTTCTTGGAATCTGGATCCATCATAGCTTCCACATAATCCGCGGGTTCATCATCGTCTAACAATAACAAATCCCCACACAATGCACGAAGTCTTGTTGATCTTCATGGTTGTGGCGGTATCTCCACTGCCACGGGTGTCTCAACTTGCTCTGTTACAATAGCATCACTCATAGAGTCAGTTTCTACTGGCTCATCTTGAACTTCTTCAAGATACACCTTTTGTCCATTCTTTTTATTTTGAGAAACTCTTTCTCTAAGAAAACACCGTTTCAAGTAACAAACACTTTGCCCTCTGTCCGATTATAGACATAATACCCTAAAGTTTCCTTTGGATATCCCACGAAAAAGAACTTGTCCGATTTGGGTGTTAGTTTATCTGATATAAATCATTTGACATAAACTTCACAACCCCAAATTTTTAGAAAAGACAAACTGGGACTCTTACCAGTGCACATCTCATATGGTGTCTTAACTACGGACTTAGATGGTACCCTATTCAATGTGAAAGCGGCTGTTTCTAGAGCGTATCCCCAAAATGATAAAGGTAGGTCCGGCTGGCTCATCATAGACCGAACCATGTCCAACAAGGTCCGATTATGTCGCTCAGACATGCCGTTTCTTTGAGGCGTTCCGGGTGGCATAAGCTGTGCAACAATTCCACAACTCCTAAGATGAGTGCTAAACTCATGACTTAGATATTCGCCTCCACGATCAGATCGCAAGGCCTTGATCTTCTTGCCACGTTGATTCTCTACTTCATTCTGAAATTCTTTGAACTTTTCAAATGTTTCAGACTTATGCTTCATTAGGTAGACATATCCATATCTACTAAAGTCATCAGTAAAAGTTATGAAGTATTGAAATCCTCCTCTAGCTGTCGTGATCATTGGTCCACATGCATCAGTATGTATAAGTTCTAACAAGTTAGACACCCTCTCAGGAAATCCTTTGAATGGCGCCTTGGTCATCTTGCCTAGCAGGCAAGCCTCACATGTCTCGTATGATTCAAAATCAAATGAAGTTAGAAGACCATCATTATGGAGCCTCTTCATGCGATTCTCACTTATATGACCCAAGCGACAATGCCACATATAGGTAGGACTTAACTCATTAAGCCGAGGCCATTTAGCAGTAACATTACAAACACGTGCATCATCAAGATTTAAAATAAATAATCCATTCACAATGGATACAAAAGCCACAAACATGTCATTCTTGGAGATCACACAACCATTGTCTTTACTCGCAAAAGAATAACCATCCTTCATCAAACATGAAGGTGATATAATGTTTTGACTTAAGCTAGGAACAAAATAACAATTATTCAATTCCATGATAAATCCTGATGGCAGGTGAAGTTGCATCATCCCGACGGTCAACGCAGCAACTCTTGCATTGTTGCCCACACGGAAGTCGACCTCTCCCTTTTCCATGCTTCTACTTCTTATCATTCCCTGCATCGTATTGCAAATATGAGCAATCGATCCAGTATCAAATACCCAGGAATTGATATATGAATTAGCGAGAAAAATGTCCATAACATGAACAACAAGGGTACAAGTAGCAGTAATACCTTTACCGCTGCCATCCTTCTCTAAGGACGCCAAGTACTCCTTGCAATTCCTTTTCCAGTGACCTTTCCCCTCGCAATAAAAGCAATATGAATTTGCAGATGGTCCAGCCTTAGCAGTAGATGGGTTTGGCTTAGAGATCTCATCTCTAGCCTTGCCCTTCTTCTTGCCCCACCTCTTAAACCAAGGTCTATTCTGGACCGCCAACACTTGGCTACTGCTGGCACCTTTCTTGATGTCAGCTTCTGCTGTTTTCAGCATACCACACAGTTCACTCAAGCCTCTCTCTGCTCCATGCATATGGTGATGAAGTTTCCATAGCTGGGCGGAAGAGACGAGAGAATAAAATCAGTGGCCAACTCTTGGCCGATTGGGAAGCCTAGCTTCTCCAACCTTTGAGTGTAACCAACCATCTTGATTACGTGTGGTCCTACTGCTGCGCCCTCTGCAAGCTTGCTTTCCACAAGTGCCTTAGAGACATTGAACCTTTCAGTCCTGGCCTGCGTGCGGAACATCTCCTCAAGCGCCACGATCATATCGTTCGCTGAGTGATTGTTATCGAAATGCATCTGCAGATCAGGTTCCATACAAGCAAGCATAAGGCAACTCACTTCAAGATCAGCATCGCATGCTCTTGTAAGCAGCTCTTCCAGCAGCAGGTGCATTTTCACCAGGCTCATCTGGTAATGGGGTGTCTAGAATATCTTCCTTTTTCTCAGCCCTGAGAACAATTCTCAGGTTATGGATCCAATCCGCGTAATTTGTTCCATTCAACTTATCTTTCTCAAGAATTGTATGCAAAGAAAATGGTTGATTGCGAACGGCCATCTACAACAAAAGTAATGCAAAATACTAATACAATGTATCCATGAAGGAGTAAATTATACCAAATAGAATATACTCCCACTAAAATCAATATCCCTCAATTGATACTTAGTGATTCAAGACCCACAACTAACATCCCGACCAGTGAGCTTTAGCATCACCGCTGGTCGGTATGGTAGATCGGTAAGCAACACCTTGCTAATCATATCTCATATAACTCTTGTTGTTAGGCTAGCATACCTATGCCAAGCACTCAACCTTTCCATGCTTCAAGATCCCTAACCGTTAGGATGACCTTGTTCAAGTAACCAAACCTTCTTGCAGTAAGTATCCGATACGAACCTACCTAGTCAAGAAAAACTAGTGGCACCCTAATTTCATAGACCCACCACCGATTGTACAAGACTTATGATAGTGCAAGGTTTGGGGAAGCATTTAACTTAAACATTGCTGAGGGATCGTTCTACTTCACTACCGCACTCATGTAGACAAAACATAATAGCATGTGAAAATAGAACAAATAATGAGAATCACATTCACACATAGTGACATAGTATGGCCCTTTAATGAATGGTGATCTCCATCTCCATCATCTTGCCCATCATGGTGATCTCCATCTCCACGATCCATGTGTGCCATCCTTCTTGTGATAAGTCCTCCAAGAACTATCTTATCGCAGGCTATACTAATTACATAGTCGCATAATCACAAGTTAGGCGTGCAGGCCAATACATCAAATGGCAACACATATGGCTCTAGCCGTGTTGCTTACATGACACGCAGGCCATGAAAGAATTACACACATACACATGGGCCATACCAATTCACAATATACCCTGCAAAAACAAGTCAGGCGTAGAACGATTCTATGTGCTACGACAGATAGCAACGGCGGTCCGAACCATTTCGGATTACATACCCTGCAAAAACAAGTTAGGTGTAAATCAAACCGGATTACATAGATCACATCTATGAAATTGCTATGAAAATCTCATCAGATTGATCTCATCAACCTGATTCCAAACCATTTGGAGTCCCTCTATTTTCACTAGATCAATCTCATTGATCTATGCCCAACATGTATGGTCTTACGTATATCACTTAACTCAGATGGCAGATTAAACCGATAGGTATGAGTAGATCGTTACACGACCACACATCAAGAGCATGAAAACAGAATGAGTTTCCATCTACCACCCCATTTCACAATTGATCTAATCAAACTGTGCAACCAAGACTAGCAGATCACATCTACTATCTCTGCATATCATCTATATGCCATCAACCAAACCTATAACGAGCAACCTGGCACCGATACCACTGATGGGATATGAGGGTACTATGCTAGCCAGAAAACAAAACTTTTCTGCCTCATAAACCAGGATCTACTGCTAGTTACAGGTCACGGGATTACCACTAGACGCACGGATGTAGCGGAAGACAACTCGATATAGTCGTACGCGTCGCAGTAGGCAGTGTAGTTGTGTGGTTGTCCGTCATGTCAATCCCCTCGCGTGGTTCATCCCAATGCTCTAGATGCAGCACCTCTGAGGTATCCCACACGTACAGGGAAGAAGCGATGCGCCTCCGGACTGCTAGGTCCGCGAGGAGCAGAAGGCGCGAGCGTGGGGAGGGCGATGGCGGCTGTCCAAGGCATGTAACCCTCACCGTGTGCCCTATTCCTTGATTATATAGGCGTCCCCAATGAGCTCACGAGTTGGAGGCCCATTAGTAACCCTAAGCCTTGACTAATTCGGGTCCAACCCGAATTAGGCTTCCAGCCCCTTAAGCGTGCGACCCTATGGGTTCACGCACACATTGACATGGGCCGAGTACTCCTACTTGCCCAATAGTCGACAGCGGCCTCTAGCAAGGCGTGACAACTCCTACGTGCACACAAAGATCATATCAGACGAAGCACTACGACCATATACAAGTAATTCCCTTTGCCACTCGATATATGGTTTAACTCGTAGGTTAACACTTAACCCAAGCACGGCCCTGCATTTGTTGATCCAATCACTTGAGTGATCTAGTGATATCTCTCTTGAGTTGAGAGGGGAAAATTCTATCTTGATTGTCTATGTCTCATAGCATGCTTCCCAACCACCCGAAGACCAACTTTATAACTACCCAGTTACGGAGTAGTGTTTGACAGTCCCTAAGTAGGCCGTTTCACATCTTGAGTACATACCACAATCTCAGGTCTAAGGACATAATGTATATGATGTGAATAGAGACTTTCTCATGTCAGGTCAGTCCAGCCTACATGTCTCACATGTGCCCACATTATTAGTTTGACATCTCCATGTCCATGACTTATGAAACATAGCCATCAACTAATACATGTGCTGGTCTAATATTCAAGTGTGTTCTCACAAGAACGCCGACCAGGGACAACTTTAGAATAACCATTCAAGTAATTGAGTTCCACAAACAATTCACATAATTTCCAATCAATACAAGTTGTCTATAATGGATATTCAATGAACACTTTATTAATCATGGATACAATCGGAATATCATCATCTCATGATTAGCTCTAGGGCATATTCTTAACAAAACTAAACCTGGACGGCGGAGAGGGGGGAGCAAGAAGTGGGGTGCCCCGGGTGCCCCAGAGTCATTAGACTCTGACGACACCGTGACGCTGAAGGAGTGCCAGTAGAAACGCGAGGCCCAGGCACCTCAGGCGAGAGAAACGCCGAGGCCCCCGCCCACAACAACACCTAGGAGGTCTACGCGGAATGTGCCACCACCAACTCCTCCCCACATCAGGGGGAGAGCGCCTCAACCACATGACCGGAGCAGGCAAGGGGCGCAACGCCACCACCACCGTCACCGCCACCTGCACCGCATGGGGTGGCAACGTCTCTAGCTGGGATTGCTTCATCGCCAGGGCACCGGGAGGCGGCAAAAGAGCCGACCTCTCTAATGTGCCCCATCGGGACGAGTAGGATGAGCGAGGCGTCAGACCAAGTCCTCGGACACGGCAGCGGGGCGACAGGCAGGGCCCCAAGCACTCCTAGCGGGGAACGGCCCCACAGTTTAGAGGAGGATTTCGGCGGCCATCCAGGTAACTGTCATTGTATTCGTGTATGTTGCTTCATCTTGATTACTGGTTTTCTTGTAGACAAACTATTTCTATGATATGGCTTGCAGTCATGCTCCTCCAGTGTCGACACCAACCCCACCTCCCAGTCAGACCACCCCACAGCCGACCACCGAACAGGCGACCGCTGGCAATGTGACACAGTCCATGGGGCAAGGAGAGGCGGCCAGTAGTACTGTGACACCCACCAAGCAGGTCCCCGACATCGATCCATCAGCCAAAAAGGCGGGTGGTGCTGTTTAGAGCCGTCAAGGCAACGACAGGTCGGTTGCCTCACCGCCCGTCGGGCCAAGTAGGTCCGAGCAGGCCAATGTCAACTGAGGAAGTCCAAGTGGTGCCTAGGGTGCCCAAGATGCCATGCACAAACCTGCACAAGCAACGCATCCACACGATGGACAAATTCATGTTCTATGAGGAGATCCTTGATGACGACATCGACACAAGTGTGTAGGATGCTGTGGAGGTGTTACTGGATAGGATCAAGGTAAATCTGATCACCATTTTCCTTTATGTTTAGTGTTCGTGCTTTGGAGTAGGCATGCTGACTAGCACGCGGTGTGTGCAGTCCCTGCTGGAGACCAACGCCCAGCGGAGCAAGACCATCGACCACTTTGTGGCTACCTAGGAGGAATGCCTGACCCTCAGGGTAGCCAAGGCTTAGCTAGAGGCGCAGGCCAAGATCTACCAGGACCGGGAGCTGCAGTAAGAGGAAGAGGTCACTGCCCTGCACCGAAAGATGGACTCCCTGGAGGCAGATAACGAGAGTAAGTAACCCTCCTTGTTTTTACTAAATGCATGTTGGAGTTTGTTGTAAGCTTATGCACACTTCTTGTAGAGCTGAGTGGCTAGAATGAGGCCATGGCTCAAGAGCTTGCCAGCCTGCTAGGCCAGAAGGAGGCCGCTGAGGAACAAGCAGTGGAGCACCAGAAGAAGATTCTGAGCTCACTGGTAAGGATGACAACATAGAGTTGTTATGTGTAGTATGCTACATACTGGGCAGACCAGGGTATGCTAACCACCATAGTTCATTCTTGCAGATGTAAGGAACCGCCACATGGTCCAGTTCCTTGTGCTGGAAGAGTCCATCTTCGTCCTCCAAGAGAAGATGTGGGCTATGCACCAGCACATCAAGCCAGCGTTGAGGGCAATCTTCCAAGGAGAGGAGTGCCAGACCAGTGCCAGAGGCTGTGGCTGGCACTTTAGGGGTTCATCGCCAAAGCTAGGCGTTACGCAGTGGATACCGCGCTAGCCGTGGTCCGCTCGAGGTACCTGGAGGTGGAACCAGCAGAAGTGGCGCTTGGCATTGTACCAAAGCTTAACGAGAACACCACCGAGGACCTCTAGACCACATCTGCCCCTGCTATTGCCGCCCTTGTTGATGACATGATGCTCATCGAGGATCCTATAGAAAATGATGGTGGTTAGTAGGCTGTAAACAATATATTTGTGATAAAAAACACTGTTTGTAAGTTGTGCCGAGCACGGGGTGCTCGTAAACTTTTAGCCTTTTGATGCAGACATGTTAGGCATGTTTAAGCGGGTGATAAACATACTGCTATTTTTAGATGCATATTTATGCATAGTTCATTTTTCAAAAAATGTCAACAGTTAAGTTTTGCCCCCACCATCGAAGCGAGCTAACTCTGTTAGGTAACTAGAGATGCACTAGTGAACAACGTAGGACCGCCAGGATCACTAGGTACCTAGCACTGTTAGAGAGCAATTGCTGAAATCTCCTAGTGCCATGTAGCGCGGAGCTGTAACACATCGTAAGAGTTTTCTGGACAGTGCCTTGTCAAGCTGTTCTCGTGGGGTAGAAAACAAAGTTTAATTGTGACTTATGCAGGGTGCATGTATGATAGATGAGTGCATAGAAATAGAGTTGTGATAGGAAAGAAGAAAAAAAGGAAACTTTATTAAACATTGGAATAATGAAAACAGGGTACATATCTTATTCTATGGATAGAAGCATATGAGGTGATCGATGTGCCAGGAGTTAGACTCCTCGACACCCTTCATCATCTCCAACTGGTAGGATGTTGGGCATGTGACAGCCTTGATCCTAAACAGCCCTTCCCATCTGGATGACAACTTGTGTAGGCCATCTGTGTTCTAGATTCGTCGTAACACCATGTCGCCGACCATGAACAACCTGCCCTTGACATTGCGGTTATAATAACGACGCACAATGGCTAGATACTTAGCCGTCCGAGCACAAGACTCAAGTGCTATATCTTCTTTGGCAATGACATCTATTTCACAGGCTTCGTTGGAGGCTTCTTCATCGTAGTGCTAGACACGTGGTGAAAGGTGAGCAACCTCAGCTGGTAGGATAGCCTCAGATCCAAACACCATGAAGTATGGAGAAACTCCAGTGTTGCAACTGGGCTGGGTACGAAGTCCCCAGCCCAGTGCAGGCAATTCCTTGAGCCACCGACCAGGCTTGAGGTCCTTGTCATCTCAGTATACCCTCTTACGCAAAGCATCGATGGTCATACTGTTGGCTCGCTCCACCTGTCCATTGGCTCGAGGATGGGCAATGGACACATATTTGACTTTGATGCCGTTATCATCGCAAAAGTCAAAAAACTCATCGCTGGTGAACTGGGAGCCAAGATCGATGATGATAGTGTTGGGTATACCAAACCTGTGGATGACCTCATCATGGAACTGTACTGCTTTTTTAGATGAGGCTTTCTTGATGGCTATGTACTCAATCCACTTGGAGAACTTGTCGATGAGCACAAAAACACATGTGTGACAGCCAGGAGCCTTCTTGAAGGGGCCAATCATGTCGAGTTCCCAGCATGAGAATGGCCAAGCGACTGGGATGAACTGAAGTTCATGTGCAGGGATGTGGATTTGCTTGGCAAACATCTGGCATTTTTTTGCTTCGGCACACATAATCTTGTGTGTTGGAGATGGCTGTTGGCCAGTAGAACCCTGCTCGGTAGGCTTTGCCGAACAGTGTCTGTGATGCTACATGGTTATCGCAAGTGCTAGTGTGGATATTCTTCAGAAGCTCCAAACCCTCTTTTAGGATAATGGACTTCTGGTAAATCATAGACCTTGGGCCCTTGCGCATCAACTCGCTGTTAACCATGAGGTAGGCACGGGCTCTGTAGACCAGCTGCTGAGCTTTGATCTTATCCTCCAGAACAAGGTGGTCATTCAGGTACCTGATAAAGGGCTCTCTCTAGTTTGGCTGGGATGGACTGCCAGCCTGGCTGGTTCGTTAACTGGCGGCTGCTTACTACCATCATCAGGTCCCTGCTGGCCAAGGTAGCTATCCTCCACCTCTTTAGCCTTGCCACTGAGCGCCACTATGAGCTGGTCGGTAGCAGTACTGGGCACAGGTGCTTCATAAGCCTAATTGGGGATCGAAGGCTTGATCAGATCCTCTACAAAAACACCCGGTGGTACCTTAGCTCATGACGATCCGAGCTTGGATAGCTCATCGGCACCTGTGTTCTCAGAACAAGGTACATGTGTAAGATCCAATCCATAGAACTTATTTTCCAGCTTGCGAATCTCAGCCACGTAGGCATCCATTTTCTCATTGACTATGTCCTAATCTTTATTGACTTGGTGAATGACCAGAGCAGAATCTCCGTACACCAGGAGCCATTTTATACCTAGCTCGACTGCAATGCGGAGGCCATGTAAGGCAGTTTCATACCTGGCCACATTGTTGGATGCCTTAAAGTGGATGTGCAAGACTTAGCAAAGTGTATCCTTGGAAGGAGATATGAACTAGACGCCTGCTCCGGTGCCATCGATGTTCAAGGAACCATTGAAGTACATCCGCTAGTGGTCGGCAGACGTATCGGCTAGGGGCAGGTAATGGTCCGACCACTCCACAATGAAATCAACTAGCGCCTAAAACTTCATAGTGTTATGACTATGGAAGTTCAATGTGAACTCAGAGAGCTCTAATGCTTATTTAACAATATGACCACTAGTGTCTCTATTGCAAAGGATATCACCTGGCGCGGCTTCCGTGACCACAGTGATTTTGTAGGCCTGAAAGTTATAGAGGAGCTTCCACTTGGTGATCAGGAGTGCGTAGAGTAGCTTTTGAACGTGGTTGTAATGCTACTTGGTTTCATTAAGAACCTCGCTAACGTAATAGAATAGGCACTGTACACCATAGACGTGCCTGGGTTCCTCGCGCTCGACCACCTTCATGGTATTGACCACATTGGTTGTGGCGACGATGTAGAGGAGAAGCTCCTCGTCGTCACATGGGACTGTTAGAACTGGGAGAGTCATGAGGTACTCCTTGAGCTATTTGAAGGCTTTATCAGCCTCCTCTATCCACTCAAACTTCTCTTTAGCTTTAAGGAGTTTGAAGAAGGGAAGCCCTTTCTTTCCCATGCAGGAGATGTAGCGGCTCAGGGCCGCCATGCACCCGGTGAGTTTCTGGATATCTTTGACGCTTTGTAGTTGTTGTACATCTAGCACGATTTGAACCTTCTCAGGATTTAGGCATATGCCGTCTTGACTAACGACGTTGTCGAGCAAGATCCCAGAAGGAACGCCAAAGATACACTTGTTGGGGTTCAACTTCCACTGGAACTCATTGAGTGCCGTGAAGGTCCACTCGAGGTTTGCCACCAGTGTGTCGGATTCCCTGGTCTTCACCACCACATCATCTACATACGCCTCGATAAGGTCTCGGTGATGAAGGCGGCGTTCTTGAGGCAGGCCTGGATGGCCCGCTGGTAGGTAGCTCCGGCGTTCTTGAGGCCAAATGACATGGTTGTGTAGCAGAAAGCACCGAAAGGGGTGATGAAGGCGGTCTTTTCTTGGTCCTCCTTCTTGAGGGCTATTTGGTGACAGCCTGAGTAGCAATCTAGGAAAGAAAGCAACTTGCAACTTGTAGGAGAGTCTATGACCTCGTTGATTCGAGGGAGATTGAAATCCTGTTTAGGGCAGTGTTTGTTGAGATCAGTTTAATCAACACAAATTCTCCATTCATTATTCTTTTTAAGTACAAGAACCGGATTGGCTAACCAATCCGGGTGATACACCTCTTTGATAATGCCAGCTGCTAGAAGGTTGGCTACTTCTACCCTAATGAATTCCTTGTGGTCATGAGCAAACCATCACATCTTCTGCTTGATCGGTTTAGCGGTCTTCGAGACGTCAAGGTAGTGCTCGGCCTTTTCCCTGGGAACACCTAGCATGTCAGTGGGTTTCCACACAAACACACTAATGTGCTCTTGAAGGAACTGGATGAGCACATCTTCCTATTTGGAGGGAAGGTTAGCCTTGATCTCCGTGGTCTTGGAGGGGTTAGTCAGATCGAGCTGGATTGCTTTGTGCTGCTTGACCTTGTTGGAAGGCCACCTAGCAGACTTGACTGGAACCTCTAGCTCTACTAGGGGCGTCTCCTTGACTCCTAAGCTGGTGTGCTCTAGGGTGTGCTTTAGCTCCTCAAACTCTATGGCCGCGTAGGCATTGGACTCTCACACCCGAGCCGTGTAGATGTTGCCGTGCAGGGATAGGATGCCCTGCTTGGTGGGGAGCCTGATCATGAGGTACCCATAATGAGGAACTGCCATGAACTTGGTGATCCCTAGTTGGCCAAGGATGGCATGGTAGATGCCCTCAAAGTCGGCCACGATGAAGTTAATGTGGTCGATGCGAAAGTGCTGCTTCGTCCCGAACTGGACGGGCAATGTGATCTGCCCGAGTGGGTATGAGGGTTTGCCTGGCATGATGCCCCAAAACAGAGACTCTATGGCTTGGGGTTCTTCCTCTTCAGTGCTAGCTCCTTGAAGGCCAGATAGAATAGGATGTTTAGGGAGCTGCCGCCATCAATGAGCACCTTCTCAAACCAGACGCCTTCTATCACCGGGTTAAGGACCAGTGGGAACCGACCAGCATCGGGAATCTTAGCCCACATATCATTGTGACTGAACGATATGGGTTGCTCAGACTAGGCGGGCACCTTGACATCTGCAATGAAGTTGTCTACCTCCTGGATAGCCACAATGGCTCTTGTCAGTAGCTTCTTGTCACGGGCGTTCTCCAATCTGACCTTACCACCAAAGATGACGGTGGTCACATTCTTTACAGGATCCCTGTAGGCTTGCCATGGATCCAGATCTTGAGTTTCTTCCTCATCTATGTCCTATTAGATGACTTTCTTGGCCTTCGCCTTTGGGGCCGGGCGCGGCTTCTTGTTTGCCACCTTATCAAGTGCCTCCACCAGGACTTGGCATTGCCAGGGTGGCGAGGGCAGTCCTGGCTGAGGACCTTGTCGAGCTCTTGGTCGTTCGCCCGCTTCTGGCCCTGCACCATGTTGACAGAGGAGTCACTGCGGTTGCACCGACTGCCTTCGTAGGCGTCCTGACCATGGCGCTTGAAGGAGCGGTCATCGTCTTGGTGGTCGGTGTCGTGATTGCTATGATGGTTTCTACAACGATCATCCCGTCGAGGTGGTCAACGGTCTTGATTGCTATCGCGATCACGGTCATCATCGCGACGATAGTTGCAATCTGAAGGGACAAAGTCACCTTCGTTCATCCCATCATCGAGATGAGTGAATCTATGGGCGGTGGTAAGGAGCCTTTCCATAGTTCTTGGTTTCTCGAGGGGTAACACCTTCTTAAGATCCAGACCACATGGCTGGATCAGGTCGGCGATGAAAAGGTCGATCCCTTCTACCGGGGTGACATCGATCACGTGGTTTCATGCATCGGAGAAGCATCGGATGTACTATCGCAATGATTCTCTTGGATGATGCCGCACCTGTGCCAGGGAATACTTGGTGTTCGGCTGCACACAGATGGGCTTGAAGTTGTCGATAAAACATCTGCCTGAGCTAAAGCCAACTGTGGATGCTATCGGCACGCTGGAGGAGCAACCAGGAGGTAGCGACATTGTTGAAGACTACCGGGAGGTAGTTGGCCATGACATAGTGGTGACCACCTGCCACTCGGACCACTACTTCATACAGCATGATCCAGTGCTCAAGGTCATCCTGCCGAACGTACATCTTGACGTTCCCAATCCGAAAGTTCTTCGGCCAGTCAATGGCCTTGAGATCTTCCAAGAACGGGGCTGGTCTGCTCACATGTCACTGAGCGTGAAAGCGTTCATCGAGGTGGTCATGGAGATCATGGTCCCAGGGCTGCTTGACTTCCTGGATGTGTTCGGCGTGGCGGTTGGCCTGTTGCCGATTGGCACGTTGACGATTGTCGTGTTGGTGCTAGTCACCGCGTTGCACCTCATGCAGAGCGTTGTTGGCCGGTCGGCGTGGCTCTAAAGGAGGTTGAAAGTGCATCATGCCCTTTAGTGGGTTTTGGTGAATTGATTGACAACATAATTAAAAGGTCTAATGATTCTGCTATGTGTTGGACAGGAAATTGATTATCTCACAAGTACTTGATTAAAGTGTATAAAGCCAAAATGATGCATCATTGTTGTATAAGCACAAGACAACAATGCAAATAGAATTCATATAAAGGCCTATCTATTGTGAGATTTCTATGATTCATGTGGAAGCAAGCACATTGAGTTAGATAATGAGACACAAGGGATTGGATATGGAATGGTCTCATATTTGAAGCTTGCTACATTGAATGAAAAGTGACTTGGTATATTTGGATTTATTTATATTTGATGAATAGAATCAAGTCACGTACTCAAGATGACATTGCTCAAGAAAAAAATCAAAGTTGGATGTTATCTCTCCTTGAAGTACATTGAAAGATTTGAACGATGATATTTGGTGATCCTAGCACCCCAAAGTTTCTTCGGATGGACGATGTTTCTACTCAAGAGTGCCCTCAATTTTTATCTTTACTTGAGTTATAGGAAACGCCGTACTATCAAGAGGGATACAAATTAGGTTGGTAATTCGAGGTCTAAAAGTGCTCAAGTCTATATTTAGAGCATTTGGAGAGTCACCGTTGCACCCACATCACTTAGAAAAGTCCTTTGCTTCAGCCAACCTGACCTACTGGAAGTATCAGAAATATTAGAGTTTTAAACCGGAAGTATCCATGCTATTTTCTCAGAAAGTCGAGATGTGCAAATTTGAAGAAACTTTGTACTACCGATAGTATTGGTTCCCCAACCAATAGTACCGGTCCTCTCCGGTAGCACCGCATTTTATTAAAATTATACTCCGGAAGTATCGGGCATCTTTTTCCAAAGTTGAAGTTTGTGAGTTGGTGTAGTTGTGTACTACCGGTAGTATCACTGGTGGTACCGGTAGTACCAGCTACATATATATTTATTTTTAAGCCAAGTCGAAGGTGCCCAGTTGTGCAGGAAATGTACTGCTGGTAGTACCGGTCCTACTTCCGATAGTAACAGTATGTCATCCTGTGCACGCTCTGACACGACAACGGTCATATTTGGTGAGGTACCGGTAGTACCGTGGTTCCATCAGTACTACCGGTAGTTGTTTTGGACAGACCATATATATACCCCTCACCTCTCTCTTTTTGGTAGAGCTCTTGCCATTTTACTCATTCTTCACCTGAGAAAGAAAGCTCCCAAGCACCAGCTCGCCTGCTCTCTCTCCCCCTTTGCTCCCAAACTTCATCCCCTCAAGGATTCGAGCTAGGGACGTGAGATTAGAGAGTGGGAACTTTGATCTACGACTTGAGCACTTGCATTCCTCGTCTTGCTGGCATGATTTGTGTTTGTTACTCTTGGGTTCTTGGAACCCTAGCCGGCTAGGTGTTCTTCGTGGCTGCCCGTGTTGCCTCATTTGTGAGGGCGCCCCGAAGTATTTGTATTACCTTTGATTCTTAGTGAATATCTCAAGTTTGCCTTCGTGGTTTCTTGAGGGAGGAAACCTTTGTGGTGACCTCAACAATGGAGACGTAGGAACTCCTTTGTGGGGATTGTCGAACCTCGGATTAAATCATGTGTCTTGCTGTGGTGGTAGCATCGACTACCCTTGTTCTTCGTGTTCTTTGTGTTCTTTATCCCTATCCCCAAGTTCTTAGGTTGCAGGACTCGATCTACGATTTGCATTTTACTCTGATTTCCATTTCTATTTCATAGTTTCATAGGCTACCGATAGTACCAGAAGTTTGCATCGGTAGTACTGGTTTTTATACTACCGGTAGTACCGGTGCTACTTTCGGTCCTACTACCGGTTGGTATTTAACTTCCGTAGTTGAGCTTTAAGTTTTAGGTTTTCGATAATTGCCTATTCCCCCCTCTAGGCGACATCCTAGGTCCTTTCAAGTGGTATCGGAGCTGGGATCTCACTAAAAGCTTCACCGCCGTGAGAAAGGATGTCGATGCCTAATGAATCAAAGCTCGTGATTCTCCAAAATGATGGTGCAAATTTTCTATATTGGTCTAATTATGTACTCGATATTTTTAGGACTATTCGTCCTCTTGTTGAGTGTATTGTGGATGCAAGCATCTCTATTCCTAAAGTTGATTGGAGCAACTATAAAAATATGCCCAAAGAGGAAAAGAGATGTGTGCAACTCAACGCTCAAGCAATTAATGTCATCTTGAGTACATTGAGTGCAGAGGTTCAAGCTGAGGCAATTTACAATGAAGAAACACCATCTGAGAGTGCTCATGTCATTTGGACGAGACTCATTGAGTTATATGGAAAGTCCAAATGTGATGATGCACATGAGCTCAAGTCATTAGAAAACATGCCCATTGTGTGCAACGAAGAAGCCTCACAAGACCTCAAGAGCATCGAGCTAGAGCAAGAAGTGCAAGTCAAGAATATTGCTCAAGACTGGTGGCGGCCAAGTGAGGAATCAAGTTCCACAGCTCAAGATCCTCACCACTCATGTCTCATAGCCAAGAAGAACAAGAAGAAGGCAACCAAGAGTGAACAAGTCAAGGAGATTGCACATGAAGATGATCAAGAAGAAAGTGGTCTTAAAATTAAGGATTTTGATACCATTGATCATCTCAGCAGCAAAGACAAGAAAATATTTGTTAAGTTGATTAAGAAGAATGTTAAGCTAGAAGAAGAAAATGAGAAGCAAGAAAACATACTTCAAAAGCAAGAGATGTTTCTCATTTCCATGTCAGATGAACTAAAGGAAATCAATAAGAGGTATGAAAAGTTGTCAATTGAGCATGCTTTGGTTACTAACTCCTCTTCTAGTGTGTCCCAACTAGAACAGGAAAATAGTGAGCTCAAAGCAAGACTACATGAACTATCAAGCAAATATAATGTATTACAAGCAAACTATGTTCATCTCAAGTGCTCCCATGAGAAATTAATAGAATCACATGCTATGCTTGAGATAGCACATGAGGTTGTAATTACATCGGTAAAATCATTTTAGCCTCTCACACAAACACTCACTTGTACACAATCTTAATTGAATATTTCTTGTACTAATGAGTGTGCTTCTCAAGTAAGACAATCTTTGATTGAGCTAAATCTCATAGAAAACAATGAGCTCAAAGAAGAAGTGGAAAGACTAAAGAAAGATGTGATTTGTTTGGAGGGTAAGGAGAAAGCACAACCTTCTCAAGATAACCGTGATAACATGGTGAAGAAGCTTGAGAAGGGTTCAAATCTTACTTCCTCCAAATCTCAACAAAATAATCACACTTCAAGTAATGTCAAAACAACCAAGAGCAAGAAACATGGACATAAGTGGGCTTTGTGTCCACACAAGAGTTGGGTTGACAAGAAGTTGGGCCATTCTACCAAGAATTGCCCCTTGTACAAAGAGGCAAGAAAGAGAGCCCAAGTTACAACAAGAAGATGTTATGGATATAATGAGATGAGGCACTTGGTTGATGGTTGTCCCAACAAGAAAAACAAGCATAAAGCAAATCAAGGCTGCATATGCTATGCTTGTAAGAGAAAGGGGCATCTAAGCTACGATTGCCTAAATGGTAACACTCCTAAGTTGAACACATTTGTTTATGATAATATGCTTAGGAGGGCCACAAATGGAGTTAGTGCTAGCAAGACAATGTGTCCACTACAAACTAGTGCTAAAGTCATTTGGGTGCCTAAGCACTTGTTGACTAACTCAAAAGGACCCAACATGAGTTGGGTACCAAAATGTGTTAGGATATTGATGTAGGTACTTGATGGTGAGATGAAGTCTTCGGAGTGCTTGAGGAAGCAAATTGAAAATATTTACTCAAGCTATCAACCAATTCTTATCATAATCTATTGTATGGTTGACCCAAAGATAATTTAATGATCATATTCTCTACTTCATCCTTTCCATTGGTAACAAGTACCTAATTTAGTAGGATAGCCACTTTGTTTGTGGAAGTGCTTAATAGTTCACAAATAGAAATATTTGTGAAATATTGTAAGTGGCTAATTAGGGTTATTTGATCACTTGATGTTTGCCATTTGGTGTTATTAATGGCTCTCTAGTAGAGCAACATATCTATTGAGATGTAGGTATGCAAGAAATACTAAGTGCCAAATAGTGAATCACGAATGTTGTAAACAAAGTAGTTTACAAGAACACTATTTTGGATGCAACTGAGTTCTTATCCATGAGATTTCACATATTCATTCTTATGATTATCTACACCTAAGTGGGTTGTGAGCATCTCTTTAACTCAATTCAAATATGGCATTTGATTATGTATTTGGTGAAAATAGAAATTGACTCCCAGAATTCTTGATAGAATCAAGTGCCTATTGCAAGTCATTCAAACTACTTGTGGCACTCATTTAGGGGAGCTCAATCTCTATTTTCCACCATTATGGACTAACAAATTTATCTAGTATTTTTTTTGTAGTCTTTTGGATGAAATTTGTCTTACACATAGCATGATTACTTGACAAGAAAGGTCAACTTGATGATTATCATGTCATATATTATCTCAGTGGTGGTTTTTTGAGCTCAAGAAAAAGTTTCATTCAAAGTATGGATTGAGGGCTTAATATAATTGAATTCATTCATCAAGTTAGAGACAAGTTTAGAAGTTGCATTTCCAATCAAAAGAAAATGTCAAGAAGGCATGCATATCATTTAGAAAGCATGATATTGATTGATCATGAGCTGCAAAGGTATATCTCTTGTTGATCATATACTTTTGGGTGCATATGAGAGTTGATTGAATTGGATAAATATGCATATGTTGCTTGCTATGAGATATTTTGAATAGATTAAATATTTAGTAATAAAATTTGAGTTGGTTTGAATGGATAAGTTCATGAGAAGACCTTTTAAGTGGAGTGAACGGATATATTTCTTGTGAAAGTATTCAAACACATTAACTTCAAGTTTGGTTCAGTTTAAAGAAGTATAGCTCAATGTGTTGAAATCTGCCCCACATTTTAAATTTGACTGAGCTGTGCTGTGAGCCTTGTTTATATGATCAAATCTTTTTGAATTGGCTTGAAATTTGGTGTGCATGCTCAAGAGTTATGGTATTAATTGACATAAAAGTTGCATGAGAATTGGATAAGATATGCTTTAGCTTTGGAGTGAATCTTGTCAGCTATGGTAAATCAATTCTCAGCACATAGCAGTACTGAAAGATGATAGATCTGGTAGAAATCTACAAGGCAAATAAAGCTCAAATTTTCACAGCTACTAGATGACTTTGTAAAGAGAATATAAACCAAATTTTGTGGTTTTTGGATATGTACATTGGTAGTTATGGATTAATCATTGAAGGGGGACAGAATCTGCCAGAAAAAATTAACAATCATTGGATTGATCAAGTCATTTTGATAAAAATGTCCTCAAGTTGTAACCATGATTAGAAGTGTTTGGGAGACCTAAGTGTGATCTTGAACTAATCTAGAAGTAATATATGATGGTGTATATGGTTATTCGATTGAGTGCTTTAGCACACACTTGGTACTTAAAACTGAAGATCAAGGACAAGTAAGGTGAAGGCACTTATTGTTCATAGTTCAAGAACCCTATACTTGATGAGATTTTATCATATGTAGATTATTAACTTTTCATTTTTATCTTATGGACATTAACATACTGTGATGGTTCCAAGTTCACCTTAAAATTGGATAAGAAGCTTGGAAAAGTTGAGAATTATCAAATCTGCTAGAAATTTTTGAATTATGTGATTGACTGTCTTCAAGCTTGGATTTGGAGATTCAAATACTAATGAATTAACCTGAAAATTTGTGAGCATGCTATACACATCTAGTACTTGTTGTTATACAATTTACATGAAGATTAGTTTTAAAGAAAGTCAGTTGCGACTTAGTTTCTATCAGATTTAGTGCTACAGTTTTTAGACCTTGATAATTTTGGTAGAAATTTGATTTGGCTCATCAAATAGGGTTTCAAATGAGCTAAAAGTTTTACACAAATTAGATGACACATAGATTCTGCTATCTACCAAATTTCATATATATTGGATTAGTGGTCCGAGAAATATGGATCTTTCTCTTAGAAGGACAGAATCTGAAAAATGACTATATTGAATTGAATTAGATTGTAGCAACAAGGTTCAGTTGGCTCTCAAGTTGGTCATGTAAAATCATTTGAAAAAGAGAAGTATCAGTTTGGCCTAAAGAAGTTTCAATGATAGAAAAGAGACTCACATGGGTCCGAATTAGTTGAACTCAAATTACAAGTAGCAGCAGGCAGTTCTAACTAGTTGGACCAAAAAGGCAATCAGTTGCAGTTTTTCAGAAATAGCAGCTAAAATCATTTGAAACTAGTTGACTTGAGTAGTTACAAGAAGCATAAATGAGTTATAATCAATTGGTATTAGCTGAAATCAATGGGAAGAAATTAGAAACATATGATGCTATTGGATTGCAAGCAGCCTGAAGGAGTTTGAAACAGATGGAATATTGTGCAAACCTCTCTATTGACATCACATTATTGATATGCATCATAGTGCTTCGTGTACTCATGCATGCACAAATTTAGGGGGAGTTTAGCTTATATCTTGTGGGACTATTGGCTTCTTCCAAGAGTATTATATGCAGTCCCACACATGAGGAAAGGTGGATGGATGGTTCCTTAGATTCTTTGGGTGTTTCAAAAGGATGTCCCAATCCTTTAGTGGAACTGAATCTAAATGAGTTGGAGAAAATAACTGAAGATCAAAATTCCACTTCTATTTCTCCTCTCTAGATCTCATCAAGTGAACTTGATTCATCTCATTGATTACCCAAGATCTTATCAACAAAAGTGGTAACTCCTAGTTCACAGTTTGCAAATTTCATAAATTTTACCTTTTGCTCTGTGTGTGAGTTGTTTTAGGTAAAGAAAGAACCAGGAACCTAATTTAGATCTTGACGTATCATAATCAACCATGAGTCATCAAGTGAAGAATTATGTCCATTTGAATCATGAAGTCTCACTTATGATGGTCATATCTATGTAGTGTTTTATCTACCTTGGTGGTGGTATGTTTTATTGGCATAATCTCAATTCTTATAAATTTATCATGCCTTGGCCAAGATATAGGGTGAACTCCTCATGACCCTTAAATCAATTCAAATGCATTTCACAAGTAATTCGAATACTTGATGCATATATTAAAGGGGAGCCCATCCTATATCTTGTGTCTTTGAAGACTAACCTTTTCTTCTAGTGATTTGTGTAGTCTCTTGGTGAGAATGAGCTTCTCATAAGTATGCTACATTAACTCAATCCAAATTGGTAAAGTTATCTCTCATATTCTGATGACAACTAGGTTCCCGATCTTCCGTCAGTTCAAGATAAACAACGATTTGGTGGAGCACGACACACCGATCCGGCTTTAGATCACAAAGACCCAAACCTGCAACCTTAGCACCATGTCTCCTCTGGTTATCAACCGTGTCACCAACTGGTTAACCTCACCAAGAAGGCTAATCCCTACTTGCGAATCAAAAAACACAAGCAAGAACTCGAAAGTACGCAGCTCAAATATTGGGACAAACTGCAGATATATGATTAAGATCACAAAGTGGGGTTTCACAAACCAATAACGGCGACTCTTCAAAGATAGATTAATCTAAAGCAAAACTCAAACCCTAACGTAGATGGCGGCTGCTCATTATATAGCCTAAGGGGCGTCCAAGGACCCCTACACACGTCCATACACAGCCCCGACATATTACAAGGCCCAAATGGCCCAAAAGATGACGATGCAGCGCTCTGATAGATTCTGGATGTCAATTTGTTTTGATGATTTCTGTTGATCCCGAAGGAATTTTGATGTGGGTCCACTTTCATTGGTTTCCTTATCAAATTATCTTTCCATCCATATGTGGATCGTTGAAAGCGGAGTCCGTATGCAACCTGGGTGTCCATTTTATTGCATGCTGCTCCTGGAACCCGAGACGACCTCGAACTTGACTTGGATTGGGCCTCCAACTTAGCTTGAACGTCCCTGCTGGTATCCAAAGGTGGTGGCCAAGGAGGAGGACGTCCAAGGGCTTCTTTGGTGTGTTCCACATCTCCTTGGGGCATGCTCTCACTTGGGTCAGAGTCCCAATGGCGAATAACACGCCCATGATGATGACGTAGCCCTTGGCAGAAACAGTGATGTCATGATGAATTGGATGCCTTTCCGATGTGATATTGAGGTAAGACGGAAAGATTATCAAATAATCTTTCCAACAAGTGCTGATTGACCTCAATCGCACTCCGGATGCATGAGTTATGGCCTTCCCACTGAAGCCCTATCCGGCTGCCGACGAACCAAACATTGGACTTTGATGAGTTTGCCCTTTGAGACACGTTCGTACCTACATTCAAATAAAAATATGCACATGTGGAACCAAGTGAATTGTACCAAAAATCATTGTGCACATGAAGGAACGAACTCACCTTTTCTCTAGCCTCTATGGGCGTATGCATAGGTCTCATGTCCTCATCATCCTCTCCTTCTTGACAACAAACCGTCCTCGGTTTGAGCTTAGCTGGAAGACAGGTTGTAGGTAGTAGCCAACATTGCTCTCCTTCTTGAAATATAACCTGCTTCTTTATAATAAAACTTGGGGATCTCGACATGACATAGTTATAGCTATTGCAGCCCTCTAGTTGATCATATTTATGTATAGTCAAAGGAGATTTCAGATTTGAACAAATGAAGACATGATGCACCATATACTCTCCTTTACAATTATATTTGCTAATAAAGTGATATGTACAGGTAGACAACCATGGCAGTTCAAAACATTTAAGCTTCTCTTCCAAACTACTAAGAGCACACAAAGTATCAAACTCTATATAGCCCAAAGTATTTAGAGAAAACAATAATTTATGCTCATCTTTTTCAGTGTTAATGGGAAACAATTTTTTATTTTCAGCACAAGTATTTTGTTCCAAAACAAAAGAATTAGTTGCCTTCATAAGTTGTGACATAGGATAAGCATAGCACTATCACTCAACTCTGCTTTATCATAAATATTAGTAGAAAGTTCATCATGTACCAAAGGCAATTTAAATTTGGTGTCCACTAAATGTTGCTCTATTATAGCATGAGTGGTGGACAAATTCAGCTCAGCAGGAGAGTTCTTACTTGAGACATTTACCTGATCTTTCTCAGTCACATTGTCCTCGTTTTTAACTTCATGATGCAAAATATTAGTTCGAACAAGAGGCAAAGCAATATCTTCACTTTGCAAAAATTCAGATTTAGATGAAGAAACTTTAACATCTAAAACAAACAATTCTTTTCTAAAAGGCTCATTTTTCCTTCTCTCTACTCTCAAGAGATCTTCTTTTATAATTTCAGCAGCAGTCATAGGTACAAGAGTAATTTTTCTACCAAAGTATTTGAATGAATATTGATTAGTAATCATATGGTGCATAACATTATTATCAAATATCCAAGGTTTACCAAATAATAATTGACATGATTGCATAGGTACTATATCAAATTCAGCACTATCTTTATAAGAACCAATGGAAAACTCAATAAGTGCAATTTCAGTTACCTTTATCTTATCCCAAGAATTTACCCATTAAATGTAGTATGGATGTGGATGTGGTCTTGTGGTTAGACCAAGCTTCTCAACCAACTCTAGGCTTGCAAGGTTGCCGCAAGTCTCACCATCAATCATAACTCGACAACGCCATTCTTTTACAACAAAGTATATTTGGAACAATTTGTTGAGCTAGTTTTTCTCCGTATTCTCCATTTGAGAACTGAGCACTTGTTGTGTGATGTCCTACAATTCATTCTAAAAAAGAAACTCGTTGTTTGACATTATTAGCACAATAAATTCCCTATCAACTATTTATGGGTTGGTAGAATCACACCCTCACACACGTCATACCAAGTTCTTACCAAGTTCTTATCAACGCTAGTAGAGGATGGCAACCAGGGACTTGATTGTGATACCTGTGAAGAAGTGGCACCACGATTGCAAGGTCTTTTTCTATACCGATCTGAAGTATATATGTGGAGCTTTAGGAGGCTTAAAATATAGTAGCAAGGAATAGCAACAATTTAATTCAGAAATTGCAAGATTGAAAAGTAGTCCCAAGCTAGTCTATGTCGTTGGCCTAAACTCGCTGTGGACCTAGTTCAAGCAAGCAACGACTATACAACTCAGCACAAGAATATAAAAGGATGCAAGCACTTCTGAATTTTTTTCCACTTTTTAAAGCTTTTTTTGACTGCAGCTTTTACTTTTTGTTGCAGCTCGTCGCCTTTTACTTTTGTTTTTGGTGCGGCTTTTACCTTTTTTTGCGCCTCGTTGCCTTTTTCTTTCGTTATTTTACAGAATATGCCACAAAGTATAGATACACAACTAATTGATTTGGAAACGGCAAATGAAGCTCACCCCAAACCTATAGATGTCAAGGAGATAATTTACTTCCTTTTAGATTTACAAAATCTTGCCTTCTCTGCGTGCTTCCATAATAGAATTCTAAAACTTTGTGCGACTAGACAAAATAAAATGTTTTAATATACTTGGCTAAAACTTGACTTCTTGAAATCTAAGAGCAGCACCGATGGAAAGAATTAGTGAGCTCCACTAGGTAGTCGTTTATGTATTCTGCACAAAAGCTTGTGTCCACGCACAACTCTACTAGGGACATGCAACTAGAGCACGATTTGCTGAAAAAAATGCGATCAAACTGATGGATGACACAACCCAGACCTAGACTCGTCTAAACCAACAAACACAACGACACAATGAGGGACGACTGTTCAAGAAAGCAAACTGAAATAAATATTGCAATGGCATAAGGGGTGATAGGATAGGGAGAAAACAATGATGAAACAAATATTTTTTTGGGGCCAATTTTCTGGATTTATAGGACGAATGGAAACAAAATTGATCTAGGATAAACATGAACTTGACAGTATACCTTAGCTCTGAATACCACTTGATGACAACTAGGTTCCCGATCTTCTGTCAGTTCAAGATAAACAACGATTTGGTGGAGCACGACACACCGATTCGGCTTCAGATCACAAAGACCCGAACCTGCAACCTTAGCACCACATCTCCTCTGGTTATCAACCGTGTCACCAACCGGTGACCTCACCAAGAAGGCTAATCCCTACCTGTGAATCGAAGAACACAAGCAAGAACTCAAAAGTACGCAGCTCAAATATTGGGACAAACTGCAGATATATGATTAAGATCACAAAGTGGGGTTTCACAAACCGATAACGGCGACTGTTCAAAGACAAATTAATCTAAAGCAAAACCCAAACCCTAATGTAGATGGCGGCTGCTCATTATATAGCCTAAGGGGTGTCCAAGGACCCCTACACACGTCCATACACAGCCCCGACACATTACAAGGCCCAAATGGCCCAAAAGATGACGATGCAGCGCTCTGACAGATTCTGGACATCAACTTGCTTTGATGATTTCTGTTGATCCCGAAGGAATTTTGATGTGGGTCCACTTTCATTGGTTTCCTTATCAAATTATCTTTCCATCCATATGTGGATCATTGAAAACAGAGTCCGTATGCAACCTGGGTGTCCGTTTTATTGCATGCTGCTCCTGGAGCCTGAGACGGCCTCGAACTTGACTTGGATTGGGCCTCCAACTTAGCTTGAACGTCCCTGCTGGTATCCAAAGGTGGTGGCCAAGGAGGAGGATGTCCAAGGGCTTCTTTGGTGTGTTCCACATCTCCTTGGGGCATGCTCTCACTTGGGTTAGAGTCCCAATGGCGAATAACAAGCCCATGATGATGACATAGCCCTTGGCAGAAACAGTGACGGAATGTCATGATGAATTGGATGTCTTCCCGATGTGATATTGAGGTAACACCAGACCTATTGGAAAGATTATCAAATAATATTTCCAACAAGTGCTGATTTACCTCAATTGCACTCCGAATGCATGAGTTATGGCCTTCCCACTGAAGCCCTATCCGGCTGCCGACGAACCGAACGTTGGACTTTGATGAGTTTGCCCTTTGAGACACGTTCGTACCTACATTCAAATAAAAACATGCACATGTGGAACCAAGTGAATTGTACCAAAAATCATTGTGCACATGAAGGAATGAACTCACCTTATCTTTGGCCTCTATGGGCGTATGCATAGGTCTCATGTCCTCATCATATTCATTTGGATTGTAATTTTATCTCTTAAGTAGCTACTCTCCATAATATAGATTAAATTCTCTTATTTGGACTTCATTGACCAAAAGTGCATATGTTCTTGCCTTCCACATATATATGTATGCACTGTCAAAAAGGGGAATTCAATCTTTGTTATGAGGTTTTGTAATTAGTGACTTACATGTCTTCCACATCTAAAAGTCACTAGTTGTGAAACTGTAGCTTGTGTAATTTGATGCTGTCTCTTGGCTTTGTGAGCATTCCCTAGGTGATATTATGAGATACAAGCATTCATTCCAATTGGCATAAACTTGTGAAGACTGCTTCAAATTGATATCAAAACTGTGAAGACCATATTTCAGTTGATATTGGTGGATAACTTTTTAACTTGGTATATCAAGAAATATGTCTTCAATTGGTATCTCAAAATGACAACAAAAGCTAGTAATGGACTTTCAATTGAGATCAAGCACAAGTGTGATATCTCCTTGAAGATGATGATAAAGAGAGATGGGCACAGATGAAATTATCTTGGATAAAGAAGTACTAGTCCAATCAAAGAACTAAATCCAACTATTGAAATCACCTACATGGTGAAAATTATGAGACTTAGAACAAAGGTATATCGCTCCATGAACTCTTGCATTACCTTTGTGCATCTAGGCCCTTACATGCTAGTTCGTGCATATGTATGCAATATTTTGGGTCACACCATAAGTTTATTCTTGTGGTGACGACTCGAGAAATCTTTAGATATTTGGTTCATACCTCTTGTGTCTAACTATGATCTAAGTGAGGTATGAGCTAAATATGCTACTACTCAAGAATCTTGACTTAAGTTGTTGCATACTTTATGTGGTAGAAATCCTAGAAGAGAAGTCCTATATGCTAATCATTTACCCACCTCTTGCTCTCACTTGTCTTCCATGCATCATTTCCTCCTTTTGACAGAGAGACCTTTTTTGGAGATTAATGCCAAAGGGGGAGAAATATTGGAAGATAGTGAGATTGATATGTGGATTGAAAGGGGTAAAGGAGGGCATATAAGATTTTTCAATTTTGTGTGGTGTATGCAAGGATAGTTTAAATTGATGCTTTTTGATAAGGATCATTTATGCTAGTGTGTGACATTCATGCCTTGAATGGTATAATGTTTATTTTCTTTGAGTGCATGAACTATCATGAGCATCACGGTTATAATGTTACACCTTGCACCCCATGGATGCTAAGATATAGGAGAATTTCCACACTTCATCTTAAATATGTGCATTTGGCATTTGAGGCTAAAGTTTGAATTCCGTCAATGCACACATTTAGGGGGAGCTCACTATATCATAGGATTCAAAATCTTATTATTAATCAATCACTTGTAAGCTTTAATTGTGTTGTCATCAATCACCAAAAAGGGGGAGATTGAATGTGCATCTAGCCCTTTAGTGGGTTTTGGTGAATTGATTGACAACATAATTAAAAGGTCTAATGATTCTGCTAAGTGTTGGACAGGAAATCAATTATCTCACAAGTACTTAATTAAAGTGTATAAAGCCAAAATAATGTGTCATTATTGTATAAGCACAAGACAACAATGCAAATAGAATTCATATAAAGGCCTATCTATTGTGAGATTTCTATGATTCATGTGGAAGCAAGCATATTGAGTTAGATAATGAGACATAAGGGATTGCATATGGAATGGTCTCATATTTGAAGCTTCTACATTGAATGAAAAGTGACTTGGTATATTTGGATTTATCTATATTTGATGAATAGAATCAAGTCACATACTCAAGATGACATTGCTCAAGAAGAAAAATCAAAGTTGGAATGTTATCTCTCCTTGAAGTACATTGAAAGATTTGAATGATGATATTTGGTGATCCTAGCACCCTAAAGTTTCTTCGGATGGATGACGTTTCTACTCAAGAGTGCCCTCAATTTTTATCTTTACTTGAGTTATAGGAAACGCCGTACTATCAAGAGGGATACAAATTAGGCTGGTAATTCGAGGTCAAGTCTATATTTAGAGCATTTGGAGAGTCACCGTTGCACTCACATCACTTAGAAAAGTCCTTTGCTTTAGCCAACCTGACCTACCGGAAGTACCAGAAATATTGGAGTTTTAAACCAGAAGTATCCGTGCTATTTTCTCAGAAAGTCGAGATGTGCAAAGTTGAAGAAACTTTGTGCTACCGGTAGTACCGGTTCCCCAACCGGTAGTACCGGTTCCCCAACCGGTAGTACCGGTCCTCTCTGGTAGCACTGCCTTTTATTAAAATTATACTCTGGAAGTATCGAGCATATTTTCCCAAAGTCAAAGTTTGTGAGTTGGCGTAGTTGTGTACTACCGGTAGTACCGCTGGTGGTACCGGTAGTACCAGCTATATATATATATTTTTAGGCCAAGCCGAAGGTGCTCAGTTGCGCAGGAAATGTACTACCAGTAGTACCGGTCCTACTTCTGGTCCTACTTCGGGTAGTATCAGTATGTCATCCTGTGCACGCTCTGACATGACAACGGTCATATTTGGTGAGGTACCGATAGTACCAGTGGTTCCATCAGTACTACCGGTAGTTGTTTTGGACAGACCATATATATACCCCTCACCTCTTTCTTTTTGGAAGAGCTCTCGCCATTTCACTCATTCTTCACCTGAGAAAGAAAGCTCCCAAGCACCAGCTCGCCTGCTCTCTCTCCCTCTTTGCTCCCAAACTTCATCCCCTCAAGGATTCGAGCTAGGGACATGAGATTAGAGAGTGGGAACTTCGATCTACGACTTGAGCACTTGGATTCCTCGTCTTGCTGGCTTGATTTGTGTTTTTTACTCTTGAGATCTTGGAACCCTAGCCGGCTAGGCATTCTTCATGGCTGCCCATGTTGCCTCATTTGTGAGGGCGCCCTGAAGTGTTTGTATTACCTTTGATTCTAGTGAATATCTCAAGTTTACCTTCGTGGTTGCTTGAGGGAGGAAACCTTTGTGGTGACCTCAACAACGGGGACGTAGGAACTCCTTTGTGGGGATTGCCAAACCTCGGATTAAATCATGTGTCTTGCTATGGTGGTAGCATCGACTACCCTTGTTCTTCGTGTTCTTTATCCCTATCCCCAAGTTCTTAGGTTGGAGGACTCGATCTACGATTTGATCCAGTGAAAAGCTCCAAGAAGTTCAACATCTTCATCAGCAACATCAACAAAGGGGGTGGTAAGAATGGGATCTGAATTTATAGCTCATTTTACTCTGATTTCTATTTTGATTTCGTAGTTTCGTAGGCTATCGGTAGTACTAGAAGTTTGCATCGGTAGTACTGGTTTTTGTACTACCGGTAGTACCGGTGCTACTTTTGGTCCTACTACCGGTTGGTATTTAACTTCCGCAGTTAAGCTTTAAGTTTTAGGTTTTCGATAATCACCTATTCACCCCCTCTAGGCGACATCCTAGGTCCTTTTAGAGGTTTGCCATGGTTAGACTCATTGTCGGCTCCACTCTTCATGGGTTGGCGGTGACGGCTGCGCCTGGACCGTCATGATCGGTGCGATGTGGTCAGTGAGCCAGTGGAGCGGAGTTGAACCACTTGTGCCTCGGCTATGATCAAAAAAATCTCAAATTGCCTTGACCCCGGGTGTGTTCGAGGAAAGCTAGTTGAGCCGATCCATGGCCACCATGATGTTGGCCGTGGGAGTCTCCTTGACGAGTTGGTCTCCTACCATGCTAAACTCGCTGTTGAGATCACGTTGAAGGCGGTGAGGCTGAGGGCCTGCACCATTGCCACCATTGCCGCCATTATTGGTGGCATTTGCCTGTGCCTTAATGAGGCATCGGCGCTCACGATCGGTGTTGCGAGCCTCTCTTGCTACCTTTTCCTGCTCTATCTCATTTGGAACAGGGGGCTCATTCTCGCTAACCATGAACACCGCACCGTGGAATCCTGGCGGAAATTTGGGGGTGTCCAGTGCCAAGTCGACAGAGTGTGTCCGGTGGACCAGCGTGGTCGGGCATTCCTCCTCGACATTCACTTGACTCCAGACTTCTGGACTCTCTTCCTCAGAGAGGAGGTAATCAGTGTAGCTGAAGGAGCCGAAGGGCGTCCTGTCGAGCCCTGACAGCAGATCGGACATGTTGCTGTCCTCAGGGATGGTAGCGTTTGACCCAGAGGGAATCTGCTCTAGGGCCACCATGCCGATCATGGGCCTTGGGTCTTCTAGGACTAGAACCAAACTTGGATCTAGGTCTAGGAGGTGATCGTCACGTCGCTGGGGAGCAGTCAGCAAGTTCCTCGCATAAGACGCGGCTACGTTGCTCAACCCATGTGGGAAGACTGGTGCATTACTTGGGCCAAAGCGGTTGAATCTACCGGCCTCGACATGGGTTGCATCTGCTATGCCCGGCGTTGCTGTCTTTGCGCTGCTCGAGCCTGGCGAGCGGCGTGGCCGAGCATGCACTGGCGCTGGTGCACATTGATGAACTCGTCTAACCTAACTGGAGGTGGAGCACGTGCAGCAGCCAGAGTTGGATCTGGTCGGTGCGAGCAGTGAGCCTGATTCTACATGGGGGGCTGCTACTGTCGCCCCCGATTGGGCATGTGATGCTGCTGACGTTGTCCCACCACCGTGGGGGCCTGCCCTGGTGTGAGGCCGGGGGCCCTCCTCTGCGGTTTGTAGGTGGTGCTCAGGCTAGAGCCAGATTTGGATCTGGTTGGCGTGGGCCACCAGCTTGGCCTGCGCGACCTCGCTGGTGCCGAGCGTTGCCATCCTGACAAACAGGTGGCTACCCATGAGCCATGGGAAAATTTGGATCTGTCTAGTGTGGTTGATTGTGGTTGGGTCCGCCCTGCTGTCGAGCAGGGGGCTATGCTAGAGCCGCAGGCAAATTTGGATCTACACAGCCTAGTTGGTCGGAGCGGTCCGTAGGCCTGCGTTGATGTGGATGAATAGGGGTGAAGTCCAGGTATTCTTCACGAAGCTGTGCAGGAGCGGACTCCACGTACTCCAGGAGTTCGGCCAGACCTTCTCCATGTTGATCGATCATGTCGATCAGATCATAGTTGTCGATGTGCCTACTCTGGTAGCGAGGAAGCCACCAGTTCACCACTGGCATGGACACCATCTCCGCAACCATCATGGGTGGCATGGATGACCCCGAGGGTGACCCCGAGATCTGGGTTGTCAGTGAAGTGGTTGGCGCGGTCGGTGCTGGGCCGACTACGTCACAGCCGGAGCTGGGGCCGGCTGCGCTGCTCCCGTGAACATGAGGGACGTCGCCACGCCGGTGGTCCAGGTGAAGGAGCCGATGGTGAGGGAGACACCCATCTCGAAATCCATGGAAGCTGGGAATGAAACCATCTTGATCGCCTGCTAATCAGATCACGCACACCCTACCTGGTGCGCCACTGTTGATGAAATATCCTCGGTAGTCTACCACGGGATACCCCAAGGTAGTAGATTTACGATGAGGGCGTGCTAAGATCTATGATCTAGATGTGAGACGCAAGAAAAACAACCAGGACAACCAGGGTTTATCCAGGTTCCGGCTGCTTAGAAGCATAATACCCTACGTCCTATGTGTCTACTGCTGTATTGATGAGTACCAGAGTACAATGAGATGGGTTCCAATCAGATGCGTTCTAGGGGGTCCTTGTCTGTCTTATATGGTCGAGGGACAAGGCTACATATCTAGGATTTTTCTATGGTTGGTTACATTGTGCCGAATCCTTGAAGGACACGAATATCTAATCAACTAAGACTCCTTACATGCCAAGCAGCCTTCAGCTCTCGTGCCGCCCACCGACCTGGGCGGTAGCCGACGACGGGCTCCGTCTTGTCGTCTGGCCCACTGATCAGGATGATGATGGACTAGCCTTTGTCTTCTTGGTCTGGGCCGTCTGGTACTGAGCAGCCCAAAGTCTAGCCACGAGGGTATTCAGGGTCTATACCCCCATAGTTGTGTAGGAACGCCTTTATAAGCAAGGGGTAGGGGCGAGGCAAGTATTGATGGTCCTTAACTATCAATTTTGACCATCATTATTGAATCAAAATGAGGACAACCAATAATACAAGTTGTGATTTATGTTTATAATTCACCTAGTTCCACTTGTACTTGGAGTTTATCTTTGTATGCAGAAAAAGTACCAAAAATAAGTGCAAATGGACCAAATGGAGGCAATGGAACATGGCAGGGCCAGCAACCCAGCTAGGGCCAGGGTGCCCACCTTGGACTCATTCTTGTGTTCTTGTTCCACCACCTGATTAAGGTGCTCTAATCAGTCATGAGGTTAGAAGTAGTGAGTCTATAGATTGAGCAAGGTGCTTAGGCTATAGCTTGCCTGTGGATGCTCCTAAATCTCCAGAGGTGGTAGCAATAGGTGATGACAGCCCTATTTGCCTGTGTAGTCCACCACGATAGGTTTAGTTTGATGTAGAGCTCGAGGTGCTTACTGTCGGAGCCATTTGCTGTGGTGAGTTCCGAGGGAGTACGCTCACAGTATACAAGACCCTGATCTATCTTTACTTAATATATATCACAATGATCCATGGCTAGAGTTATGCTTGTTTGGAAGTAATATAAGAATCTCGTGCTGTCCCTCTTACTACTCAATCATTTACTTATCAATGAGTAGAACCTCTTGGGTGTCATCCTATCTTGAATATCGCTTGACCCACTTTAGTCTAGTTGGTACACTGGTTAGCAGATGAATGATGGTTCACTATCACTATCTTTAACCATTGTTTCCCTGTGGATAAATATGATACCTTGGAATACTCCTAGGTGAAGTGCAATAACGATATTCTGTGCGCTTGCGGAATATTCTACATGAGCATAAGAAATATCAACAGACATTTCTCGCATTGTTGCCAGGAACAAACAAACCTGGTAACGCCGTTAAGAAATGTCAACAAGCATTTCTAGCGCCGTTGTCGGGGAGGCAATTGGCATAAAGATTTTGATATTGAACTTGATGTCTGCTAACTTAGTTGCCACTAGTTTTTCGTGGGTAAAACATTTGTCATGAGCCCAGGGTGCCTGATCATTCTTGAACAATCAAACCACCACCCTGCCATCGTGTAGATAGGTATGTGTGCACACTAATTCTGTGCAAATGAAGAAAAGGTCACCCTCAAGCTAAAAGAAAATCATATATGTGTGATGGAGCGACTATGATTCAATCACAGGTTGTGAGTGATGAATTGATCAAGGTAAGAGAGAACCAACCCAAAAACAATTTATGCATTCTAATTTTATTTCTACCACTACATGTTTGTTAAATTCATCATATTTCTAAATTGGCATGCATATTGCTCTTTTAATTTCTTTAAACCATGACATGTTTGATTGATCATATTCATTCACCAAATTTGCATTACCTTGCATTAAAAAAACTTTGGTTCTCTGATTCATCATTCAATGCTCACACATCTGTTTGAATCATCTCATGTTTACATGCTTCTTTCTACATTAGTATGTTTTAGTTTGGGAGTGTTGGTTATTGCGCAATGATCATACTTTCATAGGCGTTTAAATTAAGCATGCCTCTTGGGTTAAATAGCCTACCTTAATCAAATTAAACATGGTGTATAGTTTGATTATTAAACTAAAAATGCTTGTGTAGACATTGGTTGTGTGGACTAACCCCTGTAGGAAAATTGAAAATTTTGAGTGGTTAAGTCTTTGAGATAAATTCAATGGAGAAGTCATGCTCAATTGACTTGAAACAATGAGCCCTTGCCGACAGGTAAATCGGTATGTATCTCATATTTAATTCTTGCATAATGTTTTAGTTCATGCATGTTTAGTTTCCAACAAAATTGTTTTCCTTTCATGCATAATAAATTAAAACAACATTTTCTTATGTTAAAAAAAATTTGCATTGACTCTTAGCATAATAAGCTTACAACCACTCTCCTTATAAGACCTCTCAAAAAAAATAATATGAAGAATGTGCTCTAAGATAAATTCCCTTTGGTGTCTTTGCTCACTAAATGTTTCGAGATTAAAAAGAACAAGGAGAATGCATGTCTAGAAATTTGATTCTTGCTCTTGCCTTGTGCTTAAAAAAAGTTCCCTTTTTTCATTCTCACCTAAAAAAGTTGTAATAAAAATATCCTTGTAAAAGCGAGAACCAAATGCATCCGGTAGACTTTATATCCTTCGGGTATGCTTGTCACTAAACCTTGCAAGATGAACATAAAAGAGAATGAAGGGTCAAAACAACACGGTAGAACAATTTGAGCAAGACATCATTCAGCGATGGAGTACATTTCAAGGGATGAACAAAATTGACACTAGGCCTTTAATGTCAAATACATAAAAGTCCTAGTGTGGGGGAGGCTGCGCAATTCGTATATACCACCCTCACTCGGCCGCCGCCATTTTGGTGCATTGGTTTGCACCCCCTCAGCCACTCTTTCTTTTTCATTGTAACCTTGATGTCCTGATAATGCTACATGTTAAAAAATATCAAGCTTAAAATCATATGGTGTTCTTTGTTAGAATCTGATGCAAAAAGAGGTGACATTAATGTTGACTTAAGTATCTATCATAAATTGACACCTTAAAGTTTTGTTGGAAGTGATGAAAAGTTTCTCTATAATACTTTGCAAAATCCCTTCATACAACCCTTTACTGCTTAAGTTTTAAGCATGTGAAACAAGAGTTCATCTTAAGTCAAACGCTATTGTGGGTTGCACTTGCTATAACCAAGTTTATGCTCTTGTAAGATAAGATGTGGTGGTGAATAGAGTATAACTTGTCTAGGGAATGGTTGAGACAAATCTGGAGTTTTATTTTGAAAAATCTAAAAACCTTGCCAAAAGTTCCTCGATGGTGTTAAAATTCCTACCAAAAGCCATATACATGTTCCCTAGATAGGAAAGCTACATAAAAAGCCACTTGATTGCTTTGAGCTTGGTTAGGCCTTATTGATCTAAGTAGAGAAACTAGTCATGCTTCTTGATCAAGATCACATGCATGTGCACCCATTGCTACTTCTACAAAGGAAGTAGCAACCACCAAATAATTATGCACCCCCTGCTGTTTCCACATTGGAAATATGCAACTAGCTCCATACACTATTTGAGACATATTTTTGAAGGACATGAGCTACCAAAAGAAAAGAAAGAAAAGAGGGATATAGTCCCCAATGAGAGATGATACAGTGGAAGCCTCAATACCCACTGTGAGAAAAAATGAGTGCTCTTGACGAAAAAAAAAGTCGAGCAAAAAAATAAAGAGAGAACCAAGTGTCCCATGTAGAATAGTGGTAGCCATGCTCCCTTCAAAAACAAGTTACCATCAGAAAGTCTCAAGGAGTTCCACCAAATATTCACACATGCACATCTTGATCATTTTGTATGCCTTGTAGCTCCTTTTGATCTAAGTGTCTAACTTAGCAATATATTCAGTTCAAGCCGGCTTACGCTTTTTCGACCAATGAGCTCCACATAAGATTTAGGATAGGTGCAAAAGGTCTCTACCTTTGGCCTTGGTGAGAATTATCAAACACCATTGAGCGATTGAGTGTACCATTTGAGGAACTTAGGCATGCTTTTCTTTTAAAATCTTGAAAACCTCTAGAAAGAGTCTCAACTTTACCAAAGCAAGGTACAAAGTTTCTACCTACTGCTCTATCTTACTTTTGCATATTACAAGGTGAAAGCTATAAGCCCCATAAGGCTAAGATTAATGGTGGATTTCTAACTTGCTCAACTCAAGAGTAGTATTGGTTTGTATATGAGTTTTTGTAGGGCATCACATTGTAGCAACTCCTGATCTAAGATGCTAAAGCCCACCTCTTTGCTTGGGACGAGCAAAAGTTTAGTGTGGGGGAGCTTGTTGATGGTCCTTAACTATCAATTTTGACCATCATTATTGCATCAAAATGAGGACAACCAATAATACAAGTAGTGATTTATGTTTATAATTCACCTAGTTCCACTTGTACTTAGAGTTCGTATTTGTATGCAGAAAAAGTACCAAAAATAAGTGCAAATGGACCAAATGGAGGCAATGGAACATGGCAGGGCCAGCAACCCAGCCAGGGCCAGGGCGCCCACCCTGAACTTAGGGCGCCCACCCTGGCCAGGGTGCCCAACCTGGACTCAGGGTGCCCACCCTGGCTTGGGCGCCCACCATGATCGTGCCACCAAACCGACCCAGCCACGTCACCGATCCACGACAACATCTTCCCACGTCTCCCAACCATCGAAACCAAGTCAATTTGATCCAAGGGCGCTCGATGGATGTCACTTGGATTCATAGGCCCATTGTCATACACTCAAGGAGGTTAAGTCGGTTGGAACCGAGTCTAAACTGACTTATCTCGCATGCAACCGACTTTGGGGAGTAGCCATCGCCGTTGGATCGAAAGGCGGTGCAAACGGATGGTATGTCCAGGGTGCCTGTAACAGAACCGCCCAATTAATATAAACCCAAGGTACTAAGTAAACCGCCAAGGCAATTTAGTTAGAACATTATGCTCATATTAAACCGGTAGCCCGTGAAATCTTGAAGGATTTCAAACTTTTCCAATGACACACCAGGAATCGCACAGTTCAGCAGTTACCGTTCACCTGTTCTTACATTTTGCAAATAATCAGAGTTGCAAATAAATAGCAGAAGTAGGTATATTTTCAACATATACTCACACCTATGGTTTAAATACATTGCCAGTTCAGGGTCGACATCCAACAACAGCAAGTAGACGAGCTATAAGAGATGACCTTGCCCAAGGTCTAATCTTCCCGTAGTGGGATACAAGTCCATCTTGTCGCCACAGCAAAAGCCTTATGATCTACAACAAGTGGGAATTAAACCCTGAGTACGAGAATGTACTCAGCTAGACTTACCCGTCATAAACCAAAAACAAAGTGAAACCAAGAAGTATGCAAGGATTTATAAGTAGGCTAGCTGACTCTTTTCTTTGCACAAAAGCATGAGCTTATTAAAGAGCAATTATTATAACCTTCTAGCTTTGCATTTTAAAGTCAGTAACCGGATCATGCTAGATTAGCACCTAGACTAACAAGCATGTGAAATTATCAGGCAAGAATAATAACCAATTTCGGTTGAGCATCTTTCAACGTCAACATCATAACCATCTCATCTCTTTGTTCAAGTTGTTGCTACGATGTTGGTGCTCAAGTCAAGTACTCACTATCCAAGAGTGATGGCGATCGAATTAATTCCTAACCAGATGGTGAAATATTCCCCACACAAACCCAGACATGCCTAGCCGAAGGCACCTTAGGTCACCGTTCGCACTGTTCGGGTAAAAGATAGTCGCGGGATCAACAGGAACCATCGTACCCAGGGGCCGCCCGGCTACATACTAGTCGGACGCTGACCTCAGGCTTACTCTCCGAGCCCCTATAATCACCCGCGCCATCTCCAATACGATGCGTTCAGTAGGTCAAAACCCGGCCCAAACATGCTACTAGGCTTCGTGGTTTCCATAATGCCAACTAAGTGTGGGGCTGCGTTCAACATGACGAGAGGGCCGAGACATCGGACGGGTCCTAGGTCGACACAGATGGGATAAAAGCAACATAGAACCTCTAGTTCTATCCACAACACCAATCCCGCCTAGTCTCAATTTATTACTTCTCATGGTTATTCCAAGATAGCAACATAGCTCACCATTCTGAGTATCCACCTATAACTCGCGGATGACAGGAAATCACCCGACTTCTACCGATCTATTTAAGCAGGGCTAAGCATATAAGCGAACCTATACTTAACAGGATGTTTGGGTAGCTCAGGTGGACAAGGGTAATCATAATGCATTAACGGTATTGATCAACGCCTATAAACTTAATGCATCATAAACAATAAAGGATGCAAATTAAGTTATTTATAAAACTATAGAAAGGAATGCTCTGGGGCTTGCCTTCCTCTGATGAGCGAGGTTGAAGCTTTAGACACTCGATCACTCCACTTCTAGATCCTCGTTTCATGTCCTGTTTCATTCTCCTATCGATCTTGTATGATGCGTATGCTTGTATGAATACAAAGAATGCACCTGGAATGGATATGGATATGATGATGAGCATGAATGCTTGCACATGACCTCAACAAGGTAATCCACATCATCCAAGAACATGTACCCTAATCACATGTAACCTACGGCATTCTCTACTAAATACAATACAAGCCTATCGATGAAACCTTTCTATTTATCGCTAGTAAACAAGCCAGTAAAGCAACTAACCATCTTATAATCACTAGCAAACAAGCCAGTAAAGCCAAAGATCTATACTAAGCATGACCATCTTGACACATTCATCATGTGCTAATTACTACCACAACTCCACTCAAGACACGCATAATACATTACTAGTAAATCTACACTAGGCAGTATATCCTAAACATCAACTAAAGCTGCATAGTAGCACTAACAGATTAAACACCCTATGCATGGCTAAAGAAACATTATTGATGGCATGGCATGGCTAAGCAAGGTGGAATTAAAATAACTTTATAAATAGGGTATAACTGCAACACCTAGTTTAAATTCACATAAAAACCTAAAAAAAATAACAGAAGATAGTACACATCAATTCTAGGCTGCCATCCAAATTTCACCTTATTTGGATAAGTCTATCATTCTACACAAAAATCACAATGCAGCACAAAAAAGGGACCTAAAAATACTTTGTACTATGGAGTATACTAGACTTCATGTTTTACTACATCTAGAGCTACCTTAGAGCATACAAGTAGCCTACAAAATTATCAACCCCAAACTAGGTCCACACAATGCATTTATGATTTATTCCAAGAATAGCCCCTTAATCCCACTTGAGCTACAACTTTATATTTTTACACAATAATTGCACATGATACAATTGTCATAGCTAGAGAATCTCAAGAAGACTAATAAAACTGGAATCATATTTTTCTGACCTTCCTAGAATTACTTATGCATTTTTCTAATATTATCAATATATCAAAAATTAATTAAAGCTACACATAAAAGTACTACAAACATGGCATATTATATTTTTAATAGATAGAATACATCATAAGAAAAGTTGGCAACTTGAACCACTCGAGCTATATTCACTGGGATATGAATTTTAGAAATTTAATACTATTTTCTAGAAATCATTTTGGGATTAAATAAAAATCCATATAGGACAAACACTTTACTTCGAGGCCCCCAAAATTTTTACAAATTACATAAGCCCAGATCTGCAAAAGCTATGGGTCTACAAACTTTTGCAGATAGATCTAGAAAGAGTAATACATTGCGTTCACGCCCTCGTCTTCTACCTCCCGACGGACGGAGCCAGAGCTGACGGTGGCGCCGCTCGGCTCGGCGAGCTAGGCCCTAATCAGCCAAGCCAACATTGGCATGAGCACTAGCATGTCCTAGCGACCTAAGCCATAGAGGGAGGAAGGGAGAAGCAGGGCCAGAGGCGCTCGGCCACGGCAACGCACGGCGGCCATGACCGGCGAGCGGTGGTGCAGCCGATTCGGCGCATACCTTGGATGACGACGGCAATTGAGGGCAGGCAAAGGTGGAGAAGGTCGAGGCAAGCCCCGTGGTGGCCAAAAGGGAAGAAAATGATGACGCAATGGCGGAGAACAATGACGGCGGGCTCTCACGGCACGGCAATGGTGGCTCCCGTGAGCTCGCATGAGCTCTAGAAAATGTAAAGGAGATGGGGGAAAAGGAAATGAGGGGTGGGAGGCCGGGTAGCTTGCCCGCTCACTTAAGAAGGCCAAGGCCAGGCAGAGAGGGGGAAACTGCGTGCTATTGCTGACTGCACTGCACATGGTGATGATGGTGGCACGGCAGCAGGTAGTGGCGTGCGCGCTGGGGCTCGCGTCGTGTAGCGCTTGTCCGGGCATTGGAACGGCGCGCGTGCTGGTGGCAGCAGCGCACGGCGCGATGAGAGGGGGCAGCGAGGTAGTAGCGGCACTGGGGTTCTGGTGTGGGGAGTAGAGGAAATAGCAGGGGAAGGGGAAAAGAGAGACGAGGGAGATGATGACGTGTGGGGCCGTGTGGGTCCCACCACTTTTGTCTTGAACTAAAAACTTTGACTTGCTGTAATTTCTAAACGACTCTGCATCTTGAGAAACTTTGAATACAAAAACTGTTCATCTTGATGAGTAGAACATTTTATATATAGAAAGTTTTGGCTAATTTAGCCTAGATTTGAAAATGTGAATTTGGGTCAAATTTAAATTATAAAAATATTATTTTCCAATATTCAACCCACTGTTTTTGCCCTTTTTGAAGGCCTAAAATGCATTTTCATACTTTGATGAAAATAGAAAGTTTGCTCTAAATATTTTTATCTACAAAACATATTAAAGGTCCAACTTGAGATAAGTAATGTAGCTACCCTTTCTAGTTAAGGTCGAGTAATCACCATTATGGTAATTAAATCCTAATTTTGTAAAACTTATTTTTGAAACCATACAACCAAGCAAACATTGACCTAATACCCTTATAAACATGTTTAGGTCCTAACCACAATCATTTGCATGCATTCATCACAACTCTGCATCTAGGTCAAACAATTTGAACTAAATGCAAACAAACATCAAGCAAAGCAGGTCATGATTATGCTCATGATATGCAGTGCTAAGTCATGATTAACACTATGGGTGTTATAGTGCCCACCCTGGCCAGGGCACCCACCTTGGACCCAGGGAGCCCACCCCTAGGGTCACAGCTACCAACCTCCAGAGCACTATAAATAGGTCTCCAATCCTTCATTTGTAACACACACCAAGAAGGAGCTCTCTCTCTACCTTCAATATGTAACTCTAGTAGTAGTCTTAGCGGAAGCTCTCCGCTGAGTCTGGAGAAGTCTTCAGGAGTCTGGTATAGCTTTGTACCTCTCTTGTAATACTTTTCTTATTTCAATAAAGAATTACATTCTCTGCAAGTACTTTTCCAAGTCTTTAATTCAAGTAATAGTCTTGCCTTTAACAATGCTCTAGTGATAATCTTAAGTATTTATTTATCATTCTTGTGTGCTTGTTCCACCGCCCGGTTAAGGTGCTCTAACCAGTCATGAGGTTAGAAGTAGTGAGTCTATAGATTGAGCAAGGTGCTTAGGCTATAGCTTGCCTGTGGATGCTCCTAAATCTTTGGAGGTGGTAGCAATAGGTGGTGACAGCCCTATTTGCCTATGTAGTCCACCACGATAGGTTTAGTTTGATGTAGAGCTCGAGGTGCTTACTGTTGGAGCCATTTGCTGTGGTGAGTTCTGAGGGAGTACGCTCACAGCATACAAGACCCTGATCTATCTTTACTTAATATATATCACAATGATCCATGGCTAGAGTTATGCTTGTTTGGAAGTAATATAAGACTCTCGTGCTGTCCCTCTTACTACTCAATCATTTACTTATCAATGAGTAGAACCTCTTGGGTCTCATCGTATCTTGAATATCGCTTGACCCACTTTAGTCTAGTTGGTACACTAGTTAGCAGATGAATGATGGTTCACTATCACTATCTTTAACCATTGTTTCCCTGTGGATAAATATGATACCCTGGAATAATCCTAGGTGAAGTGCTATAATGATATTCTATGCGCTTGCGGAATCTTCTACATGAGCATAAGAAATATCAACAGGCATTTCTAGCATCGTTGCTAGGAACAAACAAACCTAGTAATGACATTAAGAAATGTCAATAGCAAGTCTAATCCGCTTGATCTATTCAGCCGTTGTCACCCACCCTATGCTCATGCCTTTGCTCCTCACGGGCCTAGTAGTCTAGTTGTGCATAACTTCTCCCTGTACGTTTAGGATTCCTCCGAGGTGCTACAACTATAGTACTTGGATGGATTGCGGAGATCATCATAGTCAGGACTGGTTGGTGACTGGTTGGTAACGTTCTCGGACAATCAGCAAGCAAAGGGCGATCGTGATGGATGACCACGCAACTGCAGGGCACTGCTGCAATGCGTTTGACTACATTGAGTCTTCCGCTGCACCCGCGCGTCTAGTGGTAATCCCATGACCTATATATGGTAGTAGATCTTAGTTTATGAGGTAGAAAAGTTTTATTTTCTGGCTAGCGTAGCAACCTCATAACCCTTCAAAAAAGACTGGATTGAGTAGCGATTGTGAGGTGTCGGGGGACGATCTCAAGCCATGTATCTACATTAGACAAAAAACAATGAGAAAACCCAGAAGAGCTGTGGCGGTTGTACAGCGCAAAATTATTTCCATTTTCAGTTCTTCGTGTGTGTGTGAGATAGCCTAGTGACCGCGCTCTGGGGTTCACCGACGTTCTAGCAGCAGCGGCAGGAACTCAACGGACACCATCGGTTCCAACAAGTGGTATCAGAGCTCGGTGCATGTTCTACAATGGGTCAGTCAGTCCACCTCGAGAACCACCTTAGAAGAAGTTCGTGATCCTATCCAAGGCAGTGCCGACGGCGAAGATGAGCGATCCTGGCATGTCGGCAAGCATGGTGGCAGGCGGCCCTCGTGAAAGCTCATTGATGTGGTCGATGCTCACGCACATGATGTCACACCACAAAATTTCAATTTTGGGATGTGAACCAAAAACACTAAATAAAATAAAGGATTTATTAATTTTCTAAAATTGGTCAAGATTTAATTCATTTATTATCGTTATAAAGTGATAAAAAATGTGGTTTAATAAAACTTTTATGAAGTTAATAAAGATGTGTCTGTGCTTGGTGCTTTGCTTTGTTTTGCCTATGTGTGAAAAAGATTTTCTAAACTTCGAGCAAGTCATGACTAGGTTCTTTTCCAGTTTGAAAAGAAAGCTTCAAAAACCCATGTTTGCCTCAAGAAAGTTTTGGAAAACTCTTTGACTTGCATAGAAAGAGAGAGAGTTTTTGTTTCTCCTCTATAGTGTTGGCCATCACTCTAGCTAGACACCATCTCCTATCTAGCTCTAGCGGGCCTAGGTCAGTCTCTAGACATCCCTAGATGGCCCTAGCCTATCCTAGCTTACTCTAGCCTACCCTAGCTCTTCATGGTCTTACTCTGACTAGCCATAGCTTTTCCCCTGGCCACCTTTGGCCCTCTCTGGCCATCCCTGGCCACTCCCAGCCTGCCATGGCCATCTCTGGCCGGCCATAACCAGTAGTAGCTAGGCTAGCAGTGGCCAAGCGTGGCCATCAGTGGCCAAGGCCTGCAGCAGCATTGTAGCTAGCTGCAGCAGGCCGCCAACGGCCCAGCCTAGCTCCCCTGGCCTGCTCCCTCCAGCGCACCCACGTAGTGGGCCTCCGCCCAACAGGCCAGAGCCAGCAGCAGTGCCAGCAGCCCAGCTCGCCCGCGCCACTGACTAGTGGGGCCCGCCAGCTGTGGGGCCCACGCATGAGCTCCGAACCCGAGTCGGGCTCACGACCCGCGCCGTGCCGCGTTTGCCCCAGGCACGTGACCTGAGGATCGCTACCGAGGCCCCACCATGCGTGCTATAAAGCGCCTAGTGCCGTCGCCCTGGCCTCTCTTCCGCAACCCTAGGCGCCGCTGTCTCGTTTCTCAAGCCCCTGAAACCCTAGCCACCATAGCCACCACCTCCGAGCTCGCCCCATGCTGTCAACTCCGTCGTCATCGCATCCCCGTTGACTAGAACCCATCCATGAGCATCACGTCAAAGTGAGCATCTCTGCAGTGCCCTCCCTTTCCTCTCTCCCGCTCTCTTGAGGCCGTATGCCGTCGCCGAGGTAGCGCCGTCGTCGTCCGCCGCCGCCGCGCTGTTCCTTGTCCCCGGCCTCCATCTGCCGCACCCGTCTCACGCATCACGTGCACGTGCATGCACACTTCGTGCCCGTCTGTCTAGCTCACACCCTAGCGCCCTACCATGCCTCTCCGCCGAGCTTCGGCCAGCATCAATGGTGCCGCCATTGCCTAGGCCTGTCTCTGGCCTTTCCCCGCCGCCAAGGACCACGCGGTCAAGTCCGCGAGGTCACACCGCGCCTCCCCGTTCCCTCTGTGTGGCTAAACGGGCCCTGGAGCACCATTTCCGGTGAACTCCGGTGGTCACCGCAGCGAGGTCCGTCGCTCCAGCGACCACCATCGTCGGACTTCCGGTAGCCGTTTGATCTGAGCCGAGCGGCTCAAATCTGCTGTTGACCTCCGGTCAACCATGGGTCAACCTGGCCCAGTCAGCAGCAGACATGGCCACCACGCGGCTGCCATGCCAGCGCCACACAGACGATGACCAGGTCAACCTGGTCAACCCGCAGTCAGCCCTGGTTGTTTTGCAAAAAGACCCCTGCCCATCTAGGTAATTATGTTTTAGTCCAACACAGTTCAAATCAGCTTTGCAGTTTCACAGTTTAGACCCTGGTCTCTGGTATTTGTACCCGAGGTCCAAAAGCTTTATAAAATGCAGTTTTTATTTATTTAAAAATGCGAAACCAGCTCTGTTTATTTATGGTTTTGCCCCCTAACCTTGTTTTATCTATATCTTGCCCGTCTTAACTCCGTTTAAGCCCGTTCTTGTCGTGTTAGATTCATATCGACATAAGCTACGCGATAGCAGTGATGTTTACTAGGTTCTATGCTTTTGAAAATGCAACATAAAAGCTAACTTGATCAATGCTCTTTCCAAAATGCGTTTAGCCGAGATCGACCTCGTTAGTTGTGCCCTCACCACGTTAGCTCCTTTGTTGGTCGTTCTTACGCTCTCGTGATCGTTGTAACAAGCTCTACTGGGTAGTTCATTCTTTCTTTAGTGTTCCTTTTGTATGATGTATGTTCTTAGTTTTGTCTGTTTGTATTGCTTGTTTGCTGCGAATAGACAAAGAGCATTTCGTGAGTGCTGAAGATCAGGAGCTGAGGACTGACAAGTATAGCTGGAGTTGGAGACTAGAATATAGAACAAGTAAAGTCTACTGAGCAGCTAGACTTTGGATTTAAGGCAAGTGCAGGCACCTCTTTGATCATATTGATCCTATGAATGTTTAATTCATGTTTACTTTCACGCATGTGTCTTAAATCATTGAACCATAGGATCAACGAGCCACATTATCCAAATATCACCCATGGGGGTTTGTAGACAGGTTGTAGGTCAGCTAGTGCTCTGCTCACCTTACCTTTCATGTTTAATAAGTTTATTAAAACTTGCTTCTTAATAATGATGTTGGAGCCTTAGGCTCTTGGCTTCAGCCGTTGGAGAAGTTGATGCTGTCCGCATCGTTGGTTGGCGGTGAATGAAGGGGAAACAGATGCTAGTGGGACTCCTGTTGACGTGGGCAGCCGTATCTCCTCCCCCCTAAGGACCTTTCATGGAGCGGCAACCTGGGACTTCCATACAGCTCCATGCTAATGGGCTCTGGCTTGGTTTATTAGCAGGACCATCATATGCAGGTTAGGTAGCTTACCAATGGGTGCCATTGCCATGGTGAGAAGGGTGTTACAAGTTATAGCATGGGAGTTCTGGTGGATCTGTAGATCGGGGCGGCGGCTACGAGTACATCTCCCATGTGCTTAGGACATCACTGATTGAGTTACCACTGCTTATGCCCTGTGAACATCCTTATAGTGAAACCCTGCCCGCTCACCTTGGAAGTGTTTTGGGGAGTCATGACCCCGGGCAAATGGGAATCACTTCTTGGAGTGAACGTGTACACCTTTGCGTAGAGTTTAAATTGATATATCATCCGTGCTCACGGTCATGAGCGGCCTGGATCCTCGCATGATTTGCCAAATGGACAACACACAAGATTTTGAGGGAGAAGGTTCTTGGAGGTGGCTACCTCTTGTTTTACGGGATGGCAATCCTGTGTGCATCGGGATGGCAATCTTGTGTGCTTCGGAGATGACAATCTCTGGTTATAAAAATAACTATAATGCTATATAATGATGCTAAATGTACTCTTAATTGCTACTTGAACCTTAATTAAGGGTTGGGTTGTTTCATCAACATTTAGTAAACAAGTTGTCTAAAATAAAAGAGCTAGTAATAGTTTTTTAATAATAGTTTGTTATCTACTTAAAATGCTAACCGCAGTCAAGCTGTGTCAGCCTACCTTTGTTAAGCCATGCATGTCACATACCTTCCACCTGTACTTGCTGAGTTCGACATGGACTCACCCTTGCTATAGTTTATAGTAAGGTGCTGCTCTGAAGAAGGATAAAGATGTCGAGTGACAGAAGTGTTTGGCGTACGGAGCCCCCAGTCAACTGTCCCTGAGCCCCCAGTCAACTGTCCCTGAGTCAACTGTCCCCCAGTCAAGTGTTGATATAAATATGTTTCCGCTATATATTGTAATACATTATTTTTCTAATATTTCCATTTTGTTATATGTGTGGACTTCCTGGGCACATATATGACGACCTTTGGTCTTCCTTTGGGAACTGAGGTGTTATACATGAACTACTCTAAGTGGGCAATTCTGATGCAGTGCAATTATGAAGCGCAGGAGATCTGGGAGGCCATTGATCCAGGGACGAACGTTAAGCATTCCAAGGATTGTCAGGCTATGAGTGCCATGATGCGGTCTGTGCCAAGGGAGATGTGGACAATGCTGGGAAACAAGAAAACCATAAAGGAGGCATATGAGGTGGTCAAGACGATGCGACTCGGTGCCGATCGAGTGAAGGACATCAACGCCAAGAAGTTGCTACAAGAATTTGAGAACATCGGCTTCAAAGATGGGGAGACAATCAATGATTTTGGCATGACAACAATCGTTTCACCGATCTTAAGTCTCTGGGAGAAATGGTGGAGGAGACCTGAGTTGTGAAGAAATTCCTTCGAGTAGTCCCTGCGAGGCTCACTCCAGTTATGGTTTCAATAGTGATGTTTTGTGATCTCAAGACCATGATAATGGAGGAGCTCATGGGGAGACTGCATGCCTTGGAGGATCGCATGGAGTACAAGGTGGACCAGATTGTTGACAAAGCCGTCAAGCTCACGTCGGAGGGCACTCCCGGCGTAAAGGTAGGTGCCATAGTTGTTGCATCTACGGGCATTGGCCTGAAGATTGCAAATGGCCCAAGAAGGAAAGAAAGCCGAGAAGAAGGAAGAGGCAAACATGGCAGTCATTGATGCACAGCCGATGCTTTACCTGGCAACGGCGAGCGACGTCGTGCACATATTGTCGGCAAAGTCCATGAACCTAGAGGAGGAGAAAGTGGTGCCGATCCATTGCGATGATGGTGTGTGGGCGCTGGACATAGGGGCCAAAAACCACATGATAGGAACACATGAGGCACTGATGAAATTGAATGAACAAGTGTCAGGCACTATCTACTTCGGTGATGGCTCCTGCATCGAGATCAAGGGGCTCAGCTCAATTGTCATGGAAGGGTGTGATCAGCAACATAACATACTGACCAATGTGTATTATATTCCTAAGTTGAAGAGTAATATCATAAGTCTAGGTCAGATAGAAGAGGCTGCTTGTGATGTGAGAATGAAGGATGATAGACTTATAGTTGTTGATCCAAAGGGCACACTAGTGATCAGTGCTCCACGTACCAGCAATACACTGTATACTCTGAAGAATGCAGTAGTACATCCTGTTTGTTTGCACATAAGCTTACATGAATAGTCCTGGTTGTGGCACGCCAGGTTTGGCCATTTAAATTTCAGAGCACTTCACAATCTAGGCAAGAAAGATATGGTTGTGGGTTTACCTATTGTTGATCAAGTTGAACAGCCTGTGATAGCTGCACAGTAGGCAAGCAGCACAGAAAGCCTTTTCCACAATAGTTTGTATTTAGAGCTGAACTTGGACTTGAATTAGTCCATGTAGACTTCTATGGAAAGATCACTCCACAAACTCCATGTTGGAGGAACTATTTCCTATTAGTGGTTGATGACCACAACAGGTTCATGTGGATGGAGAAGCTAAGAACAAAAGATGAAGCACTAGCATTTTTTAAGAAGATCAAGCAACAAGCTGAACTAGAACATGGGAAGAAGATGTAAGCTTTCAGAACTGACAGAGGAGGTGAATTCAACTCAACTTAGTTCACACTCTTTTGCAATGAGATAGGCATAAAACACTACACCAATACTCCTTATACCCCACATCAAAATGGAGTAGTAGAGCATCAAAATTAGACTGTAGTAGAGATGTCTATGTGTCTGTTGAAAGCAAAAGGAGTGCCACCAAGATTCTGGGGAGAAGTTGTTGCCACTATAGTCTACCTCTTAAATAGATTTCCAACCAAGAGTCGCCAAAACATGGCACCTTTTGAGGCATGGCATGGCAAGAAACCTAGGGTGGATCACTTGAAAACTTTTGGGTGTATTGCACATGTAAAGATAGTTGGCCCTGACATCAGTAAGTTGTTTAACAGATCAATCAAGATGGTCTTTCTTAGGTATGAGTCAGGAACCAAAGGATACAGGATGTTTGATCCTGTGAACAACCAACTACATGTGAGTAGAGATGTGGTGTTCGAGGAGAAAGGAATGTGGAATTGGGACTCACCAATGGAACCGGATCATGCTGTGATAGATACATTTTTAGTGGAGTTTCTGCCCACTGATGAAAATCCAATAATAAAGGAGACAACTGATTCTGAATATAGTGGAGGCAGTGAGCAGAACCAGGGGGACAGGGCCAAGTGCAGTCACCTCAAGCATCACCACCAGCTGATCTTGAATTGCCATCAACACCAATAAACCAGGGTATTTGATTGCAATAGGCTCAAATTTGACTGGGTCAAACTCAATAGGTAGTTCAAGTTCAGAAGAGGGACCAGTGAGATACAGAACCTTGACTGACTTGTTTGACACTATTGATGAGATACATGACTATGAATATAGTGGATTGTGCCTACTTGCAGCTGATGAACCAGCAAGTGTTGATGAGGCTCTAGAATAACAGTGTTGGAAAGATGCCATGAATGCCGAACTGCAGTCCATTAATGAGAACAACACTTGGAGACTGACAAAATTGCCAAAAGGGCAACATGCTATTGGTCTCAAGTGGATGTTCAAAGTAAAAAGAGATGCTGTTGGGAATATTGTCAAACACAAGGCAAGACTTGTGGCAAAAGGATATGCTCCGAAGCAGGGGGTGGACTTTGATGAGGTTTTTGCACCTATGGCTAGGTTAGAGACAGTGAGGCTATTACTTGCTCTAGCAGCCAGTGGTGGATGGGAAGTCCATCACATGGATGTAAAATCAGCATTTTTGAATGGGGATTTGCTAGAAGAAGTGTACATTCATCAACCACCAGGGTTCCAAGACCCAAAGAATGCAGGGATGGTGTTAAAATTAAATAAGGCCCCGTATGGGCTGAAGCAGGCTCCAAGAGCATGGAATGCAAAACTTGATCATGAATTGTGCAGACATGGTTTCAAAAAATGTAATGATGAGCATGCTGTGTACAGGAGAAAAGAAAATGGTTCATTTCTCATTGTTGGTGTGTATGTAGATGACCTGATCATCTATGGACCTGACAAAAGCAAGATTGTCAACTTTAAACAACAGATGATGAAGCTCTTCAGTATGAGTGATCTAGGCCTACTTAGTTACCACCTTGGGATTGAGGTGACATAAGAAAATGGTGAAATCACCGTATGTCAAAGTGCTTATGCAACCAAGATAGTGGAATAGTGTGGACTGTCAGGGTGCAATTTAACTGACACACCAATGGAACAACGTGTGAGACTTGTTTCAGGCACTGCAGACAAGATTCTAGATTCTACCAAGTATATAAGTATTATTGGAAGCTTGAGGTATTTGGTAAACACAAGGCCTGATCTTGCTTTTGCAGTAGGGTTGGCAAGTAGATTCATGGAATCACCAAACAGTGAACATTGGGCTGTGGTAAAAAAGGATTGTCAGATATGTCTCTGGAACAATCAACTATGGCTGCAAATACACCAAAGGGAGAGAAGGAGAACTGAAGCTTCTAGGATACAGAGATAGTGACCATGGTGGGGATCTTGTGAAACGCTGAAGCACCAGTGGCATGGCTTTCTTTCATGGTGGAAATTTGGTGACATGGTCTACACAAAAGCAAAAGGTTGTCACACTGTCAACCTGTGAAGCTGAATATGTAGCTGCTTGTGGAGGTGCTTGTCAGGGGATGCGGTTCAGCAGACTCGTAGCTGAACTACCAGAGATGTTCAAAAGTTCAGACTTCTTGTGGACAACAAATCTGCAATTGAGCTTAGCAAGAATCCTGTTTTCCATTAAATAAGAAGCAAACACATTGACGCTCGATTTCATTACATCAGGGAGTGTGTGAGCAATGGCAGGTTGATGTTGATTATATCAGAACTAAAAATCAACTTGCCAAGGATCAGGTTTGTGGAGCTGCGTCAGAGGCTTGGCATCATCAAGCTAGATCAGGATTAAGGGGGTGATTTGTTAGCATGTTTAGTATTTTTAGTTTGTTACATTCATGTAATCTTGATCGGTGCATCGTGGTTGTTTAGAACGCGTAGAACCATGCGCCTGGGCGGAGATGTGCCCAGTCCGGGGCGTCGCCGTGTGAGTCGGGTGAGTTGGTCACCACCACTGCATGGTCGTCATGCATGTTGCTCGGCATGGCGAAAAGACCGGATCGAGGAGCGATCGTGCGGTAGCGGGGGATGGCCTCAGGCCATGTATCTGCATTATACAAAAAGCAATGAGAAAACCCAGAATAGCTGCGGCGGTTGTGCAGCGCAAACTCGTCTCCATTTTTAGTTCTTCGCGCGTGTGTGAGATAGCCTGGTGACCGTGCTCCGGGGTTCACCAGTGTTCTAGCAGCAGCAGCAGCAGGAACTCGACGGACACCGTCGGTCCCAACATAGAAGTAGGTACCATGAACCAGTATACATTGTCGCGTTTGCTACCCCTTTCTTTTACTGCGGGTGATACATATTGATTACTAGTGAAAGGCCAAAAAACACCGAGACTCTTCCTAGTTCTGGGTCTATGATTTCCTATATGGACAACGCTATGGTACTCCGTTTACTACCAACAGGAAATATTTTAAACAAATCTGAGTCAATTGTTTTATTTTTTAATTAATTAGTTAACCTATAAGGGAAAAAAAGAAATACCCATGGGAGAGTCAAGCGTCCGAGCTGCCCTTCCTTGTTCATGTGGACAACGAGACCTTTGTTTCCATGTGTTGTTGCTAAACTTCTCAATTTTGTTGGATACAAGTTACATAAAAAAAAAATACTAACCAAATAAGTCATTCTAAATTTGTGAAATAAAACATTTACCATATCTATTAGATCATGCATGCATCAATTTGGTCTAAAAAGATTATTTATATATCTAAAACGTTTCTTGTTTATCTTATCTTACAAAATTGAAAATTCTAAAATTAAATATCTATATTTTTATTATCTATCAGAACCTCCTTACAAATAGTCGATGATCGTAACCGTCTAATCTATATAAATGAACAGGAGATCATTTGGATGTAGTATATATAGGGAAGCCATTCTTATATCTGATATAGCTTCTCACCTTGCCTCATAAGTGGGCTTCGAGCATGGTTGGTCAATGATAGCCATGCACCTATCATAATTCCTGTCGAGCAGCCAACAAGAACATTTCCTATTTAAGAGCAGCCCTGACTGAGGTCTCGTCATCTCATTTCCCACTAAAGATCCTATCACTATCGCTTATAACTATTGGTTAGAAGACAGCCAATGTTTAACTACAAGGTCAGGGAGACTCTGAGTAGTACCGGGCAGCTTGCCGCCCACCACCGCCCGCCCCTTGTCCACCTCCGCCGGCCCCCTGCCTCCCCGGCGCCCTCACCGGCGGTAGGGCAGGCGGGCCGGCCCCCCTCCTCCTCCTCCTCGTCCTCCGTTTTCCCCTCTTTTCCCCCTTGTAAGATCCCTCCTGTATCGCTATGAAGCTCTACCTGGTGAACATCGCCGCTGTCGTCGTCGTCGCCGTCTTCACCGGCTTCTTCGCCGCCGGAGCCGCCGCTACCCAGGTTAGTATGAATAAAATAAAATCACCTACTCCACCACCCGCTCCTCTCCATTGAAACCTGGCTTCCCCTTCCTCCACCTCCGCTCCAACAGATCCGCGCTGCTCCGCCACGCAACTACTTCAACTTCACTCCCCCTCCGCCTCCGCCGCCGCCTCCACCTCGACCAAGCAGCCAGCAAAACTGCAGATCCAGTGTCTAGTCAGGGAGCTCTTCAATCGGTGTTGGCTCGACAAGCTCGTTTCCACGGGGGATTCGACATCGAGCTTCATCTCATATCTCCGGCGACGGCATAACATTGATTCTTCAGTCGCCTGGAATGGTCCTTCCCAACGGCTCCGTCGCCCCACTTACAACCAATGCCTAGCGCGGTCCTTCCACCCGGGTGTATGCGCCATTGACGCCTCTACAGCCCCTCACCGGTGAACCTATCGTCGTCAACGCCGCCGATGTATCCGGTCATTGGACCTAGTTGTAATTTGGTCTTCTTCCGAGCACCTTGGTGTAAAATGGCTGCTTAATATAATATAATATTTGCAGTTGTAAAAAAAACTACAAGGTCCTCCACCTAAGGTGCTCTACATGGACAGTGAGCTATTCACACCCAAATATCTCTTTTGTACATAGGCCCTTCTCAGACCAGATGCATCGGTGTTAGCCCTAATGTCAGTATAGTGGGTTAACTTGATTTGTACAAAATGTTACATCAATCTAGGAGATGCTCTTTCTAGTATTTATATTTTTCCTACGTATGATTATGTGAGAGCAGTTGCTTGGGCATCCTTGGAAAATTTGTTATTATTCCAAACATTATTTTAATGTGTGCTCATGAATTAGTATCATCATTATAGTTTTCAAAAGATAAATTCACTGCACAAGTATGTACGGTGTAATTTATCTTTGATTTAGCAAATTGTCAATTCTCAAAAATATATACATGGAAGGCCAATGGGTCAAAATATCAGGCTAATCTTCAGCGGCATGAAGTCCACATCTGCCTCCATACCACCTACTCAATTTGACAAGTGGAACAACATTTATTGTGTGGTTCAAAGGGATCCCCTATCTCCCATGTTGTTTGTCATAATCATGGAACCACTCAACGCGCTAATCCGGGAGGTGGATCGCCTACGAGCCCTTGTACCACTGCCTAGCCACACCATCAAGCATCGCGTCGCTTTATGTCGACAATCTAGTCGTCCTTGTCACCCCAGAGGCCAATGACCTCAACTGCCTCCAGCAAATCCTGACGCTATTTTTCGGAGCAACGGGCTCGTCGCCAACCTTGAGAAGTGCGCTGCCATACCGATCAGATGCACAATGGACATGATTCACGCGATGTAGGCTGCGTTCCCATGTGTGATTGTTCCGTTTCTGTGCAAGTACCTGGGTATATCTTTATCGCTAAGGCGGTTGAGGAGGGCCGAGGAGCAAGCATTGGTGGACACGGTCGCTGGAAGGATACCGACGTGGAAATCCAGCCTCCTCACGCATGCGGGGTGCACTGTTCTGACCAAGGTCACTGTATCGGCGGTCTCAGTACATATCAGCATAGCGTGCTGCCTATCCACCTGGGCAATTAGACAGATCGATAAACGTCGAAGGTCATTCTTCTGGTGTGGCACTGAGACAGCCACGGGAGGCAAGTGCAATATAGCATGGACTACGGTATGTCGGCCACCGTTGCTAGGAGGACTTGGCGTTCTATACCTCATATATTATTTGGTCTCGCACTTAGGCTGCGCTGGGAGTGGTTAAGCAGAGCGGAGCCTGATTGTTGCTGACCTCTTTGCCAGCGAAACCAGAGAAGGCCATTGCGGCGATGGCTGCTGCGATCATGTCGGTAAACATAGGTGATGGAGCTTCAATGAGATTATGGACAGACAATTGGTTTGCTGTCGGTCCATTGTGCACCTACGCGCCTGAGCTCTTCGCAGTTATCGCGTCGGCAGGGCAAAAAATGACACTCAAGGACGGCCTATTTCAGAATAGATGGGCACGCAAGATCAGAGGCGCGGACACCCGTCCAGGTGCTGCTGCAGTATCTACGGGCCTGGGCAATCCTGCGTGCTGTCGTTCTTTGTAACACCTCTGGTGTTATATTAACTAAAACCTGCCATGTCATCA
>CM041642.1:32387426-32430285 GCA_023333625.1 Bothriochloa decipiens
ACCACCGTCGCCGACGATCTCCCTCCGCCGCCGAAATTCGCCGTCGATGCTAAACCTCTGTCCAATTGCTCTCGCCCAAAGCTCCGTAACTTCCTCACGGTCCTTTTGGGCCAGTCCGTGTTTTCTTTCATCGCCCGAGCTGCCTGCACGCAATCTTCTTCCTCGCGGCCAGTCAGTCGCGCCGCCGCCGCCATCTCCGCCGTTTGCTGTCGCCGGAGGTGAAAATATTTTACTTTCGACCCCTTAATCGTGCTCTCCGTGTTATCCTGTGTCTGATGTGCGCCTTGGTTCGAGCAGCGCATTACCGGAGGTCACCGTGCCGTTGTGCCATCGGAGCGCCGCCGCCGCCATCGACCGCAGCTCAACCCCGCCACTCCGGACCTCTACTAACGTGCGCCTCAGCGCCGTGGTGAGCTCCTGCGTCTATTCGTGTTATCAATTTCATCCATCTCGCATCGGGAGTTGTTGTAGTGCAGTTCGAAGTCGTCGGAGTCCTGCTCGAGGGCTCGGCCGACGAGTCGAGGGGGGTGAAGGTCGAGGTGCGGGCTCGAATCGAGGGTGTCGAGTCGAGGGGTGCGCTGTTCTCGAGGGGTAGTCGAGGGTTGCACTGTTCTCGAAGGGTTCGAGTCGAGGGGTGCACTGGTCTCGAGGGGAGGCTCGTTCGTCGGGCGGAGTTCCGTCCTCGAGGGGAGGCTCGTTCGCTGGGGGAAGTCTCGTCTTCGAGGCTGGTCCATTCGCTCGACCGGAGTTCCGTCTTCGAGAGGATGCCCGAATTGTAACCTCGAGTGTACAGTACCTAACCAACCGATAGATCCTCGAGCAGGCTTTGGCTTCGAGCCGTCATAGACCGTCCGTGAGTTAACCCGGCATGCTTTAGCCTGCGGACCCTCGAGCGTCGTTAGTCAGCTCGTTGGACTCCACGTGTTGAGCTGAGTCTGATGGACCAGACCATATCGCCGGAGACCTCACCGACGGCAAGAAATCGACGGTCAACCGCCGCGCGGCCGTCGGTCAGCGCGGGGTTACTGTGCCGATTTATCTTTTTCCATTTTCAGAAAATGATTTAAATGCTATTTTCTTTGAAAATTCATAGTAAATCATATATAGCTCCAAAAATTCTGAAAATTTTTGTGAGTGTTCCTTATGATGTCATCTACATAGGAAAAATATGAAATGCCAAAATTGAGTACTTTTTGTATATGTTAAAATTATCCCTTTTAATTGAAAAATGGACCTTCAATGATTTTTAATAATTAAAATAATTGGCCTTTAATTCTGAAATTTGTTTTGCCATTTAATTAGGCTAAGAGCTTTCTAAAATAAAATTTTGGGCTTAATTTGACAACTTTAATTTTTATGTCTTTATTTAATGCTTTTAAATAATTTATCAACCCCTAAAACTAATCATACACTCATCGAGCATCATGTTTACTATTCCATCATGTAAAGCATATTAATTATCGAATAGTTTCCGTTAACGGAGAGTTAACGTATCACTCAGATTCGAAGGACGAGCAAATTCAAGAATCGGGAGTTGATCCGGATTTCGAGACCGTCTACCCCGAACATCAAGGCAAGCCCCGGATACATTTAAACCCTATTCTATTTATAAAAGTTTTACCGCTTCAGCTCTGATATGATGCATTAAGTGATAGGAGTTGAGTGAAAACCCACAAATTTGCATTACCTGTCTTATTTCCTTAATCCTTGTTACCTACTTGAAAGATGAGTAGTAATGCTTAGCCCTGCTTATTTATTTAATTGTTCAAAGGCAAAAGAATGAAAAAGATGAGATTGGCTTTATTGTTGAAATCTTGATGATAGTAATAAATCGAGTCCGGACGGCAAACTTGCACTGGGAATGGAGTCCCTCTGTAGTGTTCTCGTCTGTTGATGCCCTAGGTCCCGTTCGATGGTGACCTGTCGATAATCGAGAAATTAGAAAATCCACATGCATGAAGTGGTATACGGATGGTTGGAGCCGTGTATGCCATGGAGTGACCTAGCGTGGAGTCAGAGAATCCCATCTGCTGTCATAGTGTGTTTTACTGTGGGGTTTAAGTTCCCATGTATCTCGGTACGCTGGGCCGCAGAGCTCACGTGTATCATGTGGTGATATACGGCTGAGGTTGTTATCCCGGTATATCGGTGTATCTGGGGTGCTTCAGAGTTAAAGTCTCCGGTATGCTCAGTCGCCTAGGTCCCAGCTGGGTATAAAAATGGATTCGAATCGCCGTTGCTTCTCGGAGAAGAAGACTCGATCACTGATCATCATCGTAGTAACAACTCGAACAAAAATTAAGGTTCAATAATGAAGTTGGTTGATAACGGGAAATAGTCCCAGCAACTTCTCTTTTTGTAAAGCTTTTCTGCAAAAAAATTGCTTATCTCTTACAAGCCTTACCTTGTCCCTCTAGCCTGCATCTCTTGAGTCTCTACCCTTCTCTTTCGTCGGGTCAGTCTTGTTGAGTACTGTTGTACTCAGGTTTTGTTGAACCCCTGTTGCAGGTGAGCTGCATGGGCAGGAGTGTTATGCATCCTGCTGCATGACAGTCGTCGAGGAAAGCGACGACGAATAAAGATGTTAAGCTCTTGGGCAGAGCTTTTGTGTAATATTACAATCTACTGCTACTCCACTACTATTATGGTTTGTATAACTTAAACCTATCATTGTAAATATTTTCAAACTCAGAGTTTGTAAATGTATGTTATTGTAAGTCTTCCGCTGTTTTACTCCGTGGTATTTCATTTATATGAAACTGTTGTAATACTGCAATGTCTCTCTACAATGATTGATCCTGCTCGGAGAATCGTGGATGATTCGGGATTTACCCGACAGACTTTTTAAGTCGTATGGAACACAGTCATGGTTATTTGGAGTCTGTTTAGACAATAATCATGCGTGTGGGCCATATGATTTAGGAGGTTCTGCCACATTCTTGATCCCCTAACACTGGATCGTTTCATGTGGAAGTGGTCGCCAGCCGATATGTTTCGGGTATCATCGACCTATAGAGCGTTCTTTAAGGGATCGATGGCCCTGCTTGGTGCGATGAAGCTATGGAGAACCAAGGCACCACCGAAGGTGAAATTTTTCTTGTGGCTGGCGCTTCATCGAAGAATCTAGACGGCTAATCAGCGGATGCGGCATGGTCTTCGACCTTCGGATGATTGTAATCTGTGCTGCCAAGCTTCAGAGATGTGCAACAATTTGTTTGTGGGCTGTGTGATCACCAGACAGCTGTGGCATAGTCTACTGCTGCCCTTAGGCCGCAGGAACTGACACCATTGACTGACGAGAGCTTGGGCATTTATTTGGTGGCTTCGGCAGCGACAGCGTTTGGCGAGTGAGCATCGACCGCAGTTCGACACCATGCTGCTGCTCATCACGTGGATGACATGGGAAGAAAGAAACAACAGGGTCTTCAATGGAGTCACGTCTGGGTTTACGATGATCAGGCGAGCAGCCATCCGGGAAGCCGAATGCTGGAGCGAGGCGGGGTACTCTACCATTTCAGAGTTCAGTAGTGTTTGGTCGCAAAACAATTTTACCATGTAATAAGAACTATGACAATCCAGTAGCTAGGTTTTCTGTTGAGTTGATGATGGCTTCTCGCCACCATCATCTTAACCATATGTTGTAGGTCTTACGACCATTCCATTCTTCTTAATGAAATATGGGCATATATGCCTGCTCGCGAAAAAAAGCAATAGTGTTGTGCAAAGTAAAGAGAGGTGCCATGAAGGTGCGGCGGAGGCACAAGTCAATATAGTACATACGATCATTTGATATACATGTCATTATATTACGCCTAATTTTTTTATCTGGAACACAAGCAATATCCACATTAAGAAATACAGAACTAGCACTTCGACAAAATAGCTCGAAGATCTCAAGATTGATAAAGTGACCAAAACCATTTCACTATTAATGGATGTGTTAACTACTGTAGAAGAAGAGTGCATCTAAATTGCAAAAAAGGAAGATAATCCATGTCTCTACTGATCATTCATGACATATTGAAAGACTTTAAACGGCTAGCGGAGATGAATAGCCCATAAAAAATTTTACAACAATGCTAGAAGAACTTTTTTAGATGAGTAAATGGCGAAAGGAATTTTGTGCTAGCTCTACAAGTGTTGCAAGCCACCTATATCACAATTATTCTTCTAGTATTGCTATGATCTCTAAATCACACACAAGGCTATATATGTCACTACAACTAAGCTAGTGAGCTCTCAAGACTAACTAAAGAGACCCACTAACCAAACTACATAAGAAAAAGCTAGCTCTCAAGAATACTACGCTAAAGATGGACAGCTAATAAAGTAACGCAAGATAGAGTGTGATGGTTATACTGACTTGGCGAGAGATCAATAATCAATATGCAAGAATATCAATGAAATCCATGGAATCAATGACACAATGATTTTTACCGAGGTTCACTTGCTTGTAGGTATGCTAGTCCTTATTGTGGTGATCACCCATTTAGAGATTCATGAGCTAATTGTCATCACACGCCAAATCCGCAACCAAGTGTCGCCCAACCAACACAAGATGGAGATCCACAAGCTACGAGCAATCCATTAGAGGTGCCTTTTGAGATGTCCCGTGGGTTAGAGCTAGAGACAAGCAACACCCTCTGCTCAATGATGATCTTCACGGCTCCAAGCCATCTAGGAGTCAACAAACTCCAAGAGTAACAAAAGAAATCTATAGCAAAACACAATCACCAAGCGCCTCTGTTGGTATTTGTTAATGCAATAAATCCGTAAGCGCACGGCCGTTATAGCTTTCACCCAAGAGTATTCCAGGGTATCATATTTATTCACAGGGAAGCAATGGTTAAAGATAGTAATAGTGAACCATCCTGTATCTACTATCTAGTATACCAACTAGAATAAAGTGGGCTAAGCGATATTTAAGATAGGATGACATGCAAGAGGTTCTACTCATAGATAAGTAAATGCTTGAGTAGCTAAGAGGGAGCGCACGGGAGTCTTATGTTACTTCTAAGCAAGCACAACTCTAGCCATAGATTATTGTGATATATATGTACCAGGAAAGCACCTGGAGCTCTACTACACAGACTAAACCTATCGTGATAGACTACATAGGCAAATAGGGCTGTCTACACCTATTGCTACCACCTCCGGAGATTTAGGAGCAAATACAGGTAAGCATATAGCCTAAGCACCATGCTCAATCTATATACTTACTACTCTAATCGCATATGACAAATTAGAGCACCTTAACCGGGCGGTGTTCCCGCACAGGATATAACCACACTAAACAAGACCAACATGATTATCACTAGATCATGGCTAAAAGGGCAAGACTATTACTTGAAGTAAAGACTTGAAAAAGTACTTGCAGAGAAAGTAATATCTTTATTGCAATAGGAAAAGTGTTACCAGAGCGGTACAAGGCTATACCGACTTCTGAAGACTTCCTCCTGACTCTGAGCAGAGCTCCCACTAAAACTACTAGAGTTATATATTGAAGAGTGGAGAGAGATCTCCTTCTTGGTGTGTGTGTTACAAATGAAGCATGGGGGACCTATTTATAAGCTCTGGAGGTCGGTAGTTGTGACCCCGGGGGTGGGCGCCCTGGGTCCAGGGTGGGCGCCCTGGACATATCGTCTATTCGCACCGACCTTCGATCCAACGGCGATGGCTCACTTCCCCAAGTCAGTTGCATGGGAGATAAATCGGTTTGGAGTCGGTTCCAAACGAATTAGCCTCCTTGGGTGTATGACAATGGGCCCATGAATCCAAGTGACATCCATTGAGCGCCCTTGGATCAAACCGACTTGGTTTCGACTGTTGGGAGATGTGGATGTTGTTGTCATGGATTGGTGATGTGGCTAGGTCAGTTTGGTGGCACTGCCAGGGTGGGCGCCCTGAGTCAGGGTGGGCGCCCTGGCCAGGGTGGGCGCTGGCCTTGGCTGGGTTACTGGCCCTGCCATATTCCATTGCCTTCATTGTTCCATTTTCATGAATTTTTGATATTTTTCTGCATACAAATAAAATTTCCAAGAACAAGTGGAACTAGGTGAATTATAAATAAAAATCACTACTTCTGTTGTTGATTGTTCCCATTTTGATGCAATAATGATGGTCAAATTTGGTAGTTAAGGACCGTCAATGGCCTCTAGATGAACTAACTCAAATCAATGCACTTGGATGCTCTCCAATCTCACCAAATGATGAACCAATCATGCTAGGCGAGTGAGAGATGAATAGCTAGGATCACAAGGTTCCTATGTCAATGAAAGCGGCCTCAAGTCGTGTCCGTCTAGATTAGTTTCTTACGTTAACAGTTCATTTATTATATATAGTTCTTATCTTTCAAATTGTTGAATTTTTAAATGATCTTAGAAGGAGAAATATCCTATATATTAAGGTTGTTGTGCTCGACGAGATCACAAAAAATTATAATTAAGATTTTTCCTCATTTAAGATTGGTTGTACATATCAATACAAATAGATTGCATCATATAACTTATTTATAGCTGATTGCGTGGTGCAATGCAATGGTAGAGGATGGAATGCGCAAGATGAGAGGTTGTTGGTTTGAATCCTGATGGCTGCACTTGTTCAAAACCGGCGAAAGATAAATCTTGTGAGTAGTGGTTGGTCCTGTAGGCTTTTGGCCACATTAAAACTATTTTTTTATTTTTATTAGACTCTAAATGATTTTAAATTTTGAAAATTCGTCTTAGCGACTGCTGACTTAAGTTAATGACACTCAGTTTTTAAAGACGGATGTCTTAAGAAAACCTTCGCTAAAATTCTTAAAATCTATTTTAAAAACAACTTTAAAACCATCGTCCCTAAAAATGATGTCTTTTTGTGTACCATAGGTTTGTTACTGCATATCGAAATGTTTTTTAAGTTGACGCTGGAGATCTTTAGTTTGAGGGGACGCGCTGGAGATCTTTTTAACCGTTTGCAGATATCGTCTGTGTACTGTGCAAGAACATCCGTATTTAAGAGCTTCCATGACTTTGGTCTCATCACCGTTCATTAAATGAACGATTCACAGTAATCATTTAGACATAGCTGCTCGCATAGCCTTATCAGTGGGCTTCGTGCATGGTTGTTCAATGATAGCCTTGCCCTTGTCGTAATTATGTTCGATCAGCAAACAAGAACATCCCTACATCCCTATTTAAGAGCTTCTTTGACTTTGGTCTTATCGCCCGTTCATCAAACAAATCGTTCACAATGATTTGGATGTGCGGTAACAAACCATTATTCTCGGCTGCTAGCCTCATCAGTGGGCTTTCATGCACGGCGGGGGTCAATGATAGCCATGCCTTTTTCATAATTCATGTTAGCAGCCAACAACAACATACCTACTGAAGAATTTCCATGACTTTGGTCACCGTACATTGATTAGTATTAATATATATTTAACTGCCTATATCAGAGTCTACATGCTCCACTATCATATATTATGGAGTTTCTCTCATCTTATAAGTAAGTAGTATATAATTTTCTTTGATTTTTGCATATATATATATATATATATATATATATATATCCTTCTAGTCTAGTAATAAACCGACAAGCACTCTGGGCTTAGTCGCGCATCTGGCCAACTTCCAACGGTACATGCTGTCAATTCCAACAGTTAATTGACATTTCCAATTATCCGGTATTATAAATTAAGCCTGCGCCTGCAGAAACCCATCTCATCAAAGCCCAAAAAGAATATACTTGAAAAACACTCCGATCGGCCATGATGAGGGCTAACGGTGCAATGCATGGAAGCCGGAGCAGGCAGCACGGTGAAGGCCCTGCCGCGGTGCTCGCCATCGCCACTGCGAACCCGTCCAACACAATCCTGCCCCAGGACGAATTCGCCGAACAGTTCTTCCGCGCAACCAAGAGCGATCACCTTACTGACCTGAAGGAAAAGCTAACAAGAATATGTAAGTTATATAAGCATCACTAAATGTTGTTTTTTTAGCCTGGACTTGCAAGTAGTAGTATATGATGAATTCTAGTGAAGTCGAGAGGGTTGCACGTAGATGGAGGCAGATGAGAGGGCACTAATAACGAAGAATAGCATCTAGTAGTTGATCAGGAGAAGGAACCTTTGCCACTCATTGCTAGCTGCCTCAGCTGTTTCGCGGACTAGCCTCCATGCCACCGTGCAGAGGAAGTGATGGCGTTCGTCTCTCCCTCTTTCTCGTCTAGAGGAGTCAGGAACCCCACTGGGGGCGCCATTCCGCCCTTTGGTGACGAGTGGATGACACGATGGCTATGGATTTAGTCTAGGGTTTGGACCTGAACTCACCACGAAACTGCATGTCCCCGTCGGCCGAACGTAGCCATGGAGGACGATCGAGGACTGTGCGATGAGTCGGCTTTCCTGTGTGCCGCGGTGGCCGTTGCCTGCATGCCGGGATCCCGCTGACGTGCCTCCTACTTGTGGAGATTAGAAGGGATGATGTTGTGCTGAGGCTGTGTTGTGAGGGACTGGAGAGGGTATAGCTTAGCACTGCTACACGCCATCGCAGCCGGTTCTAAACCCCACTAGCGTTGTCGATTTTGGCAATCAATTTGTTTTAATCCTGAGAAGCCTTTTAGGGTTCGAACATTGCACCCCACAGTCATACTCTTGTGTAGCTTCTCTAACCGTACCATTGCACCCTAAAGTCTAATTCTATTCACTTTCTAATCCTAAACGACTTGCAATAAAAACGGCATCAGAAACAATGCTTCAAAAAAAAAGACATCAGCTACAAAGTTGTATTTTTCATCGAGATCTACAACTTTGGGTTTGGTCGTTTTGTGATTTAAGGTCATTTGATAAATTTGAATTTCAAATTGTGAGAACTTGAACCGCACATTTATAACCTCAAGTGATTTCAAATAAAAAAGTCATCAACTACTAATTATAGCTCTCCTGCAACTTTAGTTTTGGTCAACTTTCATATGAGATCACTTTCAAAATTTGAATTTTTAAAATATTAGATCTCAAATACAAATTTGAGGTCATAAATGTTTTCTAATAAAAAAGTTGTCAATAACAAAGGTGCTTTGGATCATTTTTTCATTTGTGGTTATTTATAAATAAAATAATAAAATATGAGAACTTCAAACAAAATAGTTGGACCGCAAAATGATTTTAAATGAAGAGGACACAAACTACAAAGTTGTAACTACATATGAAGTTTATATTCATCTAATTTATTTGAAAATATTATAATTACTATTGTGCTACAACATGGTTATCACCGCCGGATTATATGACAAGCTGATAGTGACAACCGTCTTTACGATGGGTCCATACGATGAGCCGGCAATGATGAAGAGTCCATCATCACAGATTGATGGTGATGCGAACCCGCTATGATGATTGACGATTATCGTCTATCCGTTCTAACAGGAACTGGATGTGATAATCTCACTAGTAAGTATTATCATTAGTTTTGATAAAACTGACAGTGATAGACTGTTTGTGTCGTAGGGGATGATCATATATCTATATCTATAGTATAGTACGAGAAGACACAGAGAGAGTGGTGCATTAATAGTGATGAGGAGTGGAGAGAGACTATAGGGACAGGGATATGGAGACATGAAGATGTTGCTAGTCCTCCAGAGTGGACTCTTTCTGATTCGCCGGATTCACTTGAGCGACATAGATATAGTTGGTAGGGGTTGTGAGCAAACATCTGCATCACAGAGACCATCTCAACTACACACGTCGGAGTTGCATTTTCTTGAGCCACGTCTATGGTATATGCTCTTTGAAAATCTGTTTTTCTTTTTTTATGGCCAACACAGATAGACTTATTTTGATGAGACCTGTCTCCGATGACATGTTAGACATGTGTTTGTTTTTGCATCACTAAATTAGGTGTTCTGTTTTTGTATCACTAAATTAGGTATCTCATGTCCGGTTTTGTTCCTCTAAATTCCGAGTACTATGTAGTTCTCCTTCTTGTTTGAGCAAAAAAAAAAAAAAAAAGATTACTTTTTTGCGCTGTTTTGTATAGTGCCACTTGCAACCTAGTGCTACTACTAGATATACAAATGGTGGTGAAAAACATTTGCTGAGGCATTATTTTACCTTGCCGTGCTTACTGAGGTTGGGAACACATTTGCTAGAATATCTCTGTAAATGGGTGGTTCCCTGAGGCGGGCAAGGAGCCAGCAGTATTAAAAAAACCAATCTTGAAGGGACGAACCACTTTGCTGTATGTAACACGGTTGCATCATATACTATCTCTGTAAATAGTCAGAGATATAGACCACCCTAGAAATCACTTTCCATACTATGCGCTGTTGGTGTTTCTAACCACCCTATAAATATAGATATTTTTAAGAGCAGATTGAAATATCAGCCACCTCTCTAAAAATTGATTTTTAAGATAGATAGTAGTTTTTACTGCCCTAAATATACAAGTGTTGCACAAAATAATTCATAGCTTTTTCATGTGGACTATAGATGTCAGGCTAAACTATTCATAATTTTTTAATTTGAAGTCTGATGAAGACAAACATTATACTATAATTATAGAGATAAATGAGATCTAAAACTTTATTGCTGATAATTTTTCATTTGAGATTGCGCAATGGAGAAAATATATGTTTTCAGTTCTTAGATTTTTTAAATTTTGTTTTATAAGTTTTCAAGCATCTCGATGGAGACATGTCCTATACCACAGTTATATACTCCATAAGATCTTAAATTTTGTAGTTGAAATGTTCTTCATTTATGGTCATTTAGTTTATCCAATGCAATGTTAGTCAAACTTAATACAATGGCATAGTACACAATACTTAGTCACAAGTGGCTAGGTGGCATGGATAGAATTTGCTATCTTTATGTCTAACTTTTAATTTAAAAAAATCATTTTGATAGGAAATTCAAGTTTCCACTGACCGGCCTTATAACCTTTTTTGTGAGGTTTTAACAGCTTGCCCTAGAAATTGAATCTGAGTACAACTAAAATGGAGTTCTTAGTTCATTTAAAGAGGCAAACCACCTAAGGCACCTTTGTAAATCAATTTTCATGTGACGTTGGTATACGTGGCCCAGCTCTATAAATAAAAAACAACAAAAATATTTACTTTAATCTCAAGACAAACTCACTAGCTAAGTCACAAGTCTCCAGATTTTTCAAATGGATTGGAAAAATAGATTCATTACATTTATAATTTGGTAGGTTCTTCCTATAGAGAATAAAAAATGAAAAATCTTTTTTTTAAAATAAATAGACAGTACTAATAAGAGTTATTAGTAAAGGCGTCTGGGAAGTCTATACGGAGCTGGTCCAGCCTCCTCCACATTTCCATCTTTGCAAATGAATATTGTAGAGACGGTTATCTAGTAACCTCAACGAATTGAATCTAGGGGCAGCTAGTAACAGGAGCCACAGCTATCTTTGTCCGCAAATCATAAATTTGCCCCAAAATTTAGCAGATTGTCCTCGAATCACTTCACCCCCAAAATAGATTTGTCCATATTCATTCTTCTCATATTATCTTTTTAGAATTTTGAAATGAGTGTTTTGGACGCTAACCAAATTCACATGAAAAAATTTTCAACTGCAAAGTTGTACAATAAAGTTGAGTTCTAAAACTATGGTTTGATTGTTATCCATCTAGGTCCTTTAAAAACTTTCAATTTTAATATTTTCTAGATCTAGCCGCCTACAAATCAATTTTTACAGGAGTCTTTTCCAACTGTCTTTAGAAGTCCATTTGTACAAGCAACCATATCTAGAGCCGCCTTTAAAAATAGGGGTATTTTGTAGATGTGCTTGAACATAATATTATCTCCACAAATGCATTTTAGAGGCTGCTTAGTTCGAACCGATTTGCAGAGGTGGCAGTAGATTGAGCCACCTCTTTTGTACAAAAAGAAGATATCTACAGAAATCATTTCTACAATAGTGAGATCGACGAATAGTTTTTAGTCATATTTGAGCCTTCAAATTATCTCAAATAAAGATGTTAACTACAAGTTGTTCTACAACTTTGGTGTAGATGCTATCAATAATCAAAGTTTTGAAATTTGAATTCTTTATTACAATCTAAAATAAAAATTACTTCAAAATTATAGATCGCATCAATAACTATACTTTTTGTGTTTACCTTGTCAACATCTGATATCTGATGTTGGAAAATTAAAAACTAATCTTTAAAATATAATAATCTAAAAATTATCTATGATTCTAAATAACCTCCGATAAAAATGACATCAACTGCAAGATCATAGGTTGCACCGAGATCAGTAATTTTGATATAGAGCTCGTCTTCATTTGGACACATAAAAACCTTATATGTAGGCTTTTGTGTGTTTAAAATATTTACATAGCCAAACCCCTAAGAGATCTACCTCTACAGATTTGCATTCGTTTCTTAGCAGATCATTATCACTGAATGAATAGATTCACAAACACTACCCTTGACAATTAGGCCCCTGGGTAATTTATAGGTTTCGCATATCAAGAGATCCATGTCCGGAATTAAAATCTAGCTAGTATTTATATATGCAAAATCGTTTTCATGTTTTTTTTATTGATGAAGCATTTTTTATCGAGGGTTTTGTGGATGTTCCCGTGTCATGGTTTAGATGCGCCCTGAAAATGATTTTCAGGCTATAGGTTCCCGTGTCATGTATGTTGCCTTTTCTGGTACGGGAAACGGTATAAGCTCAACTGACTGACTTTTTTGCACTCATACGTACAGTCATCATCATCATATATATATATAGTTGATGATGGATTCCATGCATTATACTAGAGATCAAAATAATGGTTTAGCTACATATATAAATAAACTATTTGATCGAAGTTTCAAATTTGATTTGCAGGCAATAAAACAGGCATAGAGAAGCGGCACTTCCACATGACCGAAGAAATACTCGGTGCCCATCCGGAGTTGCTCGACAGAGCTCTTCCATCCCTCGATGCTCGCATCGACATCGTTGCAACCGAAGTCGCCAAGCTCGCGGAGTCCGCCTCGCTTAAGGCCATCGCCGAGTGGGGACGTCCGGCCACCGACATCACCCACCTCGTCTTCAGCACCTACTCTGCCTGTGGTGCTCCGAGTGCTGACCTGCAGCTAGCCACCCTCCTTGGCCTCCGCCCTTCTGTCTGCCGCACCATACTCAGCCTCCACGGCTGCTATGGCGGAGAGAGGGCGCTTCACTTGGCAAAGGAGCTCGCCGAGAACAACCACGGCGCGCTTGTCCTCGTGGCCTGCTCCGAAATCACCCTCATCTGCTTCGGCGGTCCCGACGGGAGCAACCTCGTCGGCCATGCTTTATTCAGGGATGGCGCTGGCGCTGTCATCATCGGCGCTGGCCCCTTGGCCGCTGGCGAACGCCCGTTGTTCGAGATGGTTTCCGCCACACAGACGACGATACCGGAGACCGAGTACGCGCTGGGCATGCAAGTCGCTGCAGGCGGCCTAGATTTCCACCTCGCCATCCAGGTGCCGATGCTACTGGGACAGAACGTCGAGCAGTGTCTGCTCAACGCTATCAGCTCGGCGCTGGGAGACGACGTCGAGGTGACATGGAATGACCTCTTCTGGGCTGTGCATCCGGGTGGCCGCCCAATCTTGGATAAGATAGAGGAAGTGCTTAAGCTGGAGCCAACGAAGCTGGCGGCCAGCCGGCACGTTCTGCGTGAGTACGGAAACATGAGCGGCGCAACCATAGTCTTCGTGCTGGATGAGCTACGACGCCGCTGTAGGGAGGAGAAAGACGACCATGATAAGCAGCTACCGGAGTTGGGGGTGATGTTGGCCTTTGGACCCGGAATCACCATCGAGACAACGGTGCTGCGCATCCCGAGCGATTCCAAGAAGAATTAGCTGGTTATATGTATTTATCGATTTCTAATGTGACCTTGTTGGCACTGCATACTACTAGTTTAGTCCTGGACTAAAGTTTAGTCCCTGGACTAGAAGAAAACTAAAATGGGTGACTAAAGTCAGTCACCTGGATTTGAATAATTGCTTGGCCGCGCGTGCGTGGCTTAGTCAAATACTGCAGTTAAGTGTGTACGTGTGTATTCAATTCTGCTGTTCCAAATAAACTAATGGTCTATATGTGTTGGATATATTATAATTATGAACATCTCTACGTTTTTACTTGCAAAATTTTCCATGCCTTGCAGCAGGAATACAACCAATAACCTTATGTATTTTTAGAACATATAAAGGAGAGTTCCTTGTCATATTATTGATAGAGAAAACGATATGATTATACAATTATGAATCTACAGCTTGGTTAGTGATTTATGTTTCGAAACACAACCTCTGCCGCTCAATTTTCCTATAACAAAGCCTAGCGTCCTTAGCTATGGTTGAGGTCTAGAGGTGTCCTTGGCCGACGCTTGCCTGCTGAAACAAGGACCATACTGATATGTACTCATGCCGTCAATGACTCATCGGTTCCTTTTCGCACAAAAAAAAAAAAAAAGACTCATCGGTTCCAATGCTTGCAAAGCATCCAAGCAAGGAAAATTACCAAAGTGTTGAAACCCTTCGTCGCCACCTTAGGGTGTTTGCCAGAACACCCTTTCGCTAACAAGCCTAGAAGTCATCGTAACCCATTGAAGGCGTAAGGATGTGCAGGCCGACTAGAACCGTGTGGTAGACTTGACACAAGAACACAGAAGTGGTTAGGATGTGGTAGATCGTCTCTTCTTCTTGGTGACAGAGGGGACAGTTTTGACGGTGTGGCAGACTAAATCGTGCTAGGCGGTTCACAGTCCAGCTGTTTGTTGGTATTTATTAAGTACAAATAAAAAATAAAGGATTTCGTAAGCGCACAAAATATATTATTATAGTATTTTATCGGGAGTATCCAGATATCGTTATTTATATTTTACCACAGGGAAGCATGGATTAAAGAATCTGATAATTGATCATCATATATCTACTAACTTTATAAACCAACTATACTAGAGCAGGAGTAAATGATAATTGATATGATATACGAATGAAAGCACACATTGGAGAATTAAATGATAAATGAGTAGATAGCTAAAGTGAGAGGACAACGGGAGAGATCAAGGTTCCTAAACACTTCTCTGTTACTTTGGTTCTATGTAACTGAGGTATGGATAGATATAGCGATTACACAATAGCACTTTGGAGCAGCAGGTCCTTTCCAACTCTCGAAAAATACTGGGAAAAGAGTAGTTGAGAGAAGGCTGCCAAAAGCTCTACGAAACATCAACCCGAACGTGGTGGATTACAAAGGCCTTACAGAGCTGTCTCCCCAAGGGCTACCAAAACTATCCGTGGGGTTGAGCGCAACCTCAGGTAACCTATAGTCTCGACACCATGCCTATACTATCGATTACTACTCTAGCTACGTACGATAACTAGAGCACTCAATACAAGCGGAGACCCCTTGCCAAGATATAACAACTATACTAATCATACTTATGGAAGGCATAAAGTAAATAGACAAGATGAATATATATTAAAGCACAAGTCTTGTAAGGAATAGATACAAATACATACCAAATTCATGAAGACTTCTCCAGAACCGAAGCACAGCTCCACTCTCCCTAACTCTCATCTAGAACTAATCTACTACATTGGAAATTCTAGCCATAATTCTCTAGAGATGAGAGATTATCCATTCGAGGGATGCCTCTATATCTCCACAATGAGATGTGAATAATGAATTAGGGTTTCTCCTAGGGCCAGGGGCCCTTCTTATATAGCCCCTAGGATGCACCACGGCCGTCGGATCAAACCGACCTTAATCAACGACTAGACCTCAAAGGCGGTGGAGGCAGGATTCGCGAGCCTGGACCAGATTGGTGTAGCTCAGCGGGCACCCGCCCAAGGGTGTGGGCGGCCACCCGGCCACCAAGCCGGTTTGGGCTTTCGTTTGGTCCAATGCCTTCTCGAACCTTCCAGATTAAAAGTACATGTTCGCCCTTTATCTCTATGTAAACCTAACTTGTGGGCCTTTCTTGGTTCTTTTCAGCTAACACCCTGCAAAAACAAACATTCATCAAAACTCATGGAATTTCGTTAGTCTAACCACTATATCTAGATGGTATTTATATTGAGGTCCTTTTTCTTGTTTAGTTGACGATTAAAAGAGCACTTATCCACTGTCAACAACTCCTCCAAGCTTACTTTTTGCTCGTCCCTGAGTAAAGATAGACTCAGTGATGGATCAGGAGTTGTTACAAAGCTTTCATGCCTCAAAAGTACACATGCGTTCAAACAACTATCCTCCGGATTAGAATGAACTATTTTGATTATAGACTTACTCATAGTACCTTCCACCATGGGGCTTGTAACCATTACTTGGGGTCTTGAGCAGTTGAAAGACAGAATGGTCAAGTCAAGCGCCATGTTTCAAGCTCTTTGATCAACTATTATTCCAGAGTTTTTTGCAAGATTTTTAAATAAAACTCAGACATTCCTATGTATGATCCTCTCAAATCTCTCCTTTGTGATATTTCTGGATTCTCACCAAGGCATTTATGGTGTATGCCTTCTCTCTTCTCTCAAGATATGTGGTATTTTTGGTATTTAGGCATAGTAACATTATGCCTCCTCTCTCTCACCCTATATCTAATAAGCTTATATGAAGTTCATAGGTGGGGAGACAAGGAAAACATACTTGCAAACATTTATTGCACAATCAAACTATGGATTCAGAGAAACTAGCCATACAATCAAATCAAGATATGCATGTGTATGGGATATATGGCATGTAGTGGATAAGGGGTAGATAGAATAGTAGTGATGGTAAGGGGTGAAGAAATGATAATGGTGGATAACTACTAAAGCTCCTTTGAAGAAAATTCATACCTCTCTTGAACTTTGAAAACATTGGCGGAGAACATTGGGCTGCTCTTTTGTATACATTATTTTTTCGAATTAGGGTATAAATATTTTTCTTTCTTTTTTCTTCTTTTTATTATTATTTTTTTATCTTTTTTTATAGAGTGAACAACACCTAAGCCTCTTTTAAAACATATAAATTGATAAGAGGTAGCAATAGAAATATTTGGAGCTTTATGGGCTAGCAAGAAAATGGTAGGGATAAATATGATGGAATATATTTTTGGGTAGTTTACTCCCAGGGTAGGAGTGGAACTAGTTTTGGGTGAATCTGAATGGAATGCGCACTTCCAGGATAAAAGTGGCATGAATAAGTGGATAAATGTAGGTGCATACTTCTAGGATAGAAGTAGCATATATGTAGGTGGAGTGTATGTGGATCTTGATTTTAACCACATGACCAGCTCCTAAGGGACTACACAGCTCAACCACACTCAATGCTCACAAGCAGTAACAAAGTGAGTGTAGGGGTTTAGTAAGCATGTATATGGCTGTGGTAGAAATTTAAACTCTCATCATACAGGAACTCATCATGTAGCAATTTAATTTTCCAAAAGATAAATTTTCCAGAACTCTAGCATCTCTAGAAACAAGATAAACAACAGCTCAAAACCTTCCCATATTATATCCGTCAACTACCTAGACTTAGATCAAGCATTCGCTACCCACAAGTTCAGGTTTAGAGAAAATCTTAGGTCAAAACAGTTTTATCCAAAACTTAGGAGAATTCAAGGCTGAAAACTAGGTACTTGAAAGGAATTATGATAGAGCAACTATTCATCATTTCTATACAAAGGGATTATCTTTAGAATTCATTTTACTAACAGACAGCACATTGCACGTTGTAACTTTTTATTTCAAAATTAAAGATTACATAAGACATATAGCTATAAAAAGAAATCTTTATTTGATTTTATGGTTATGCATCTTTTTATTGTTTTTGAACAAAGCAAACTCAAAACTAGTAATTGTAGAGAGAAAGAAATACTTAGCTGGATACACGAGGGATGCTCTCCCCCAAGTTGGATGTTGACATAGTTGTTCACTCTTGAAGTCTAATAGACTGGCGGTGGAATTGTGCTTCCTCTCGCTGAGTATCAGTGATGGTGACTGTTAAGACAACACTCGGATAGTGGACAGAACATCCACTTACTTGTTAGCTCTTCTTGATCCTTCAAATTATGTGAAGCTCAAATAGACAACAAAACTTGTGGAACTGATTAAGCGTTAGTAGTCAACCATATATGTCTTAGTAGCCTAGAGCTTCATGTATGATTATTCTTCAAAGTAGAATTTCAACAGGGTCTATTTCTCAATATTTTTAGGATTTGCATTTTATATGATGCAAGAGAAAATACAACGAGGTGAATGCATCTTTAATTTTATGCGGCCACGGTGAATACCTCTATGGGTTGTTACACACCACAGAATTACTCACATGGGGCTTAGCATTTTTAGGATGCAATGCGATAACATTTTAATTTTCTTTTCTAATGCAGCTACAACAAAGTAAATATGCAACAAGAATTAATTAGCTATGTGGGATAGTAAATATACTAATGGAAAAACTTATGCAAATATTGAAAAGGGAAATATGGATAACTACCAAGTTTACCTCCTTGGCAAGGGTTCGATGATTTAAGTCCTTCGAACAAGACTTCATGTCCACTCTTTAGGTGCATTCTCTGATCCCAAATGTGGAGGCCTTGTTAAGTGCACCTCCTGAGATGGTAATTCTGAGGATGGCATCACCCACATTCTTTGCTTGAAGTGTGTCCTGCTTCTAAAGACAAGGTAGAGATCAAGTGCATGGGTCCTGTTGGTTGAAAAATACCAATAGAACAATAACCTTATTTATTCTTCTCTAACCTTAAGATTAAAGCACATTGTTCATTCTTATAACAAGGGTGACAGGATAGAAGGAGCATGAATGTAGCATTCAAACATTTTTAGCAACAAGAATGGAATTACTTAAGCTATGGAAGGATTGTCAAAATGCATCAAACGTATCATGATTAAGACTATCCTCTTCCAAAGCTTAGATATGCTACACTCTTGTTCATTTAATTATGACTATGAAATCAAGAGACTGATGCTATGAACAAGCTCAAGAAACAAGACACGTTGAGTTAGTCAGATTGATTCAGACAAGTTGCAACTCAAACATGGTTGTTCCTTATTGTCAATACCAGAGGCAAGGAAAGATTTTTAAATAAAGACCACCTACCTTGAGTTGTTACCTTTATCATTGGAGCGTGATGACACCATGTGATGAAGTGTAGTAGATGTGTTTTGGTAGTCCTTTGCTTTTTCTTGCAGCTTGCCCTGCTCGGTTCACCTTTCACCTTGATTTGTTCAAAAGCATCTTGTCTTCTATATCTACACTCCTTCCTCCTTTCTATCATTATGTCCTGACCTTTTTCTCTACTCTTATTGTTTCTTCTCTACAAAGGATTAGTGGACAACACATACCCGAAGGAATGTACAAATAGTAACAAGGGTATAGTTGTCACATAGCCAAAGGTCACTTTCATGCTGTATAACATTGGTTTGAACATTTTAATTAGCATAGAATATTTACTCACCATTATTTCTTCTCTCAAGGATTGATTTTATTTTGTCTTATGATTGATTTGCATTAATGGACTATGAATCATTTAAACTTGTAGAGAGAAAGTAAGAGTGAGTAGAAGGATTGCAAACCAGCATGCTAGAGCGACGAGGGCATCAGAGGAGGATCATCTTTAGAGGAATCATCAACCTTCCTCCCCCAAGCTTGTACTTTTCTACCACTTGACGTTGTTGGAGAGGGCTCTTGAATTTAGGTCCCTTGAGCAAAGACCTTTCTTTGCATTCTGCTCTTCTTCGAATTAGATGAGCATGCAGCCAGTTGAACGCTCTTATTCATCAAACTTTCTTGATTTTCTTGAGTCTTGGTTGATGAGTTAATGTTCATTGGAGATGCAGACTTGAGTTCCTCCTTGATGGTCTTTGTCTTCTAGCAGCATGGTGATGAGTTGTTCTATTAACTAGTACGCCAGCCGTCTTAATGGTCAAGGGAGGAACTTCATCAAGAATTGATCGAAAGTTTCATTTCCAGTGGCTCAAAAACATCATCTTGCGACAGTAGTTGTTTATGATCTTTTAGGAATTGGCCAATAGTCATCCCTTGATTGATGTTTTGTTGCCACAAGGATGCATGCCCTACTGTAATGACATCTTGTCATCCTTGTGCTTGCTGCCGATGTGCAAGATGGTGTCTTCAATGACAATGAGAGCAAGTCTCTGATTGGCAAAAATGAGGTGAGTTGCACCCTGCTTCTCATCGCATCCTAGCTTGAGTTTTGGGAAGACTCAATGCTATGATGTCTTCACTCTTCTCATGGCCAGTCACATTGTTCACCCACTTCATTTGGGCGAGTTTTATTGATGTAGATATTGTGTAGGACACTTGTCTCCTTTATTACTGAAGTGGTGTCTTACCAAACCATGAATAGGCACATCATAATTTTTTTTGCAAAATGTTAGTGAACACATACCCAAAGGATTTCAACAAATTTGAAAAATAGGTTGTTGTCCACAACTTATGCAAACTTCATCTATGCTAACCAAGAGAAGGTTGTTGAATTATTTTTAGCATAGAGTTGTTTATCATATCTTCATAACATATTTTTATTTATTTCCTACATTCTAGCATGGTTCAAGGCAAAGGTAACTCGCAACAAAAGACATAATCAGTGATCTTACTTACAATGAATGATCAAATTCCCTAAAATTCAACCTCACTGGTGGAGCAGCTGAAAGACGATTGGAAGCGTCCACGCCGACAACTTCCGTCGGCTACCTCTTGTCGACCAACATCACTGGCACTATCCGCTGCCTCGTGTCTATTGTGGATGTCATGGCGGCATCTGCACCATCATTAGCCCCGTCAGCCTCCTGCCCTTTAGCATGGTCATCACCCTACGGAGCAATGGTCTCCGGCAAGACAAGTGATCATGCAGGCGGCATGACGTCGAGCAATGACTCCTCGGTTGGACTTGCCGAATGCATTGGTGATAGAGGATGGGGGCCGGTCTCTTCTACAGCCAGATTAGACTCTGGCAACTACTCTAAAACTGATGATGATGATCGACAATGATCGCAGACTAGCCCACTGGCCTCTTCACGCGATGCCGACTTCTGGGGACTGGTCGGTAGCGTTGCACCTTGTGTATTCGGCAGTGGGGATACCTGTGGTGGCGTCATCTGCTGGGATGGACCCAGTGGGGATACCCTTCAGGGCCTCTTGATTATTTTACTCAGGGGCACATTATCCTCTGAGTCCTCCGATGATGATGATGACAAGACCACTGCGCCCCTCTTCCTATTGACCTTGGTGGCGATCCCTTTCTTCAACTTGGTACTCCCCCTGGTCGAGGAACTTGCGACACCACTCTTCAAGGGGGACGAGCGCGACAATGGTTGCTTCACAGAAACTCGGCGCTGTGCCCTCTCGCCACACGGGGTCGTCTCCTGCCCGACAGCATCCACTTCCTCTTCTCCATCGCTGCCGCTGTTACTATCGACCATCTTGTTGGCCAGGTCGAAACGTGTTCACCCCTAGCACAGGGCCTCTCTGTGTGGCCAGTCTCTAGCTGGAACGGTTGAGACAAAAACCGCTTGACTACTCTAATTCGATAACTAGAACTAGAGCACCTTAACCAGGGAGTGAAACAAGTAAAGAACAATAAAGTAAAATATAAGTAATGCAATAGAACAAAGTTACCACACGATGGAAGAAGAAGAAGGCCGACTTTATTACTCAAAGAAGAGTTGACTCCATCAAGCTACAAGAGGAGAGGTCGCTGACATGCCGACTCCTCTTTAAGCTTCTCTTCACTCTCTCTTTCTGTCTTCAACTTCTCTCTAAGAGAGCCATTGAACTACAACTTTCATGTGGAGAGTGACTACTCTAATGGAAGAAGTATTTGATATTCAGGGTGTGTGTTACAAATGAAGGATGAGGGTCCTATTTATAGTGCTCTGGAGGTTGGTAGCCTTGAGAGTGGGGGCATCCACCTTGGGCCCAGGGTGGGCCCCCTGGACATACCGTCCACTCACACCGAACTTTGATCCAACGGCGATGGCTCACTCCCCCAAGTCAGTTGCATGTGAGATAAGTTGGTTTGGAGTCGGTTCCAACTGACTTAGCCTCCTTGGGTGTATGAAAATGGACCCATGAATCCAAGTGACATCCATCGAGCGCCCTTGGATCAAACCAACTTGGTTTTGACGGTTGGGAGACATGGGATGTTGTTGTCACGGATTGGTGATGTGGCTGGGTTGGTTTGGTGGCACGGCCAGGGTGGGCGCCCTGGCCAGGGTGGGCACCCTGAGTCCAAGGTGGGCGCCCTGGCCCTGGCTGGGTTGCTGGCCCTACCACATTCCATTGCTTCCATTTGGTCCATTTGCACTTATTTTTGGTACTTTCCTTGCGTACAAATATAGACTCTAAGTACAAGTGGAACTAGGTGAATTATAAATATAAATCACTACTTGTATTGTTGGTTGTCCTCATTTTGATGCAATAATGACGGTCAAAACTTGGTAGTTAGGGACCGTCAACAAGCTCCCCCACACTAAACCTTTGCTCGTCCGGCGCAAAGATGTGGGCTTAAGCATGTTGAATCAGGAGTTGCTACAATGTGACACCCTGCAAAGACTCATATACAAACCAATACTACTCTTGAGTTGAGCAGGTTAGAGTTAGAAATCCACCATTAATCGTAGCTATATGGGGCTTATAGCTTTCACCTTGTAATATGCAAGAGTAAGATAGAGCAGTAGGTAGAAACTTTCTACCTTGCTTTGGTAAAGCTGAGATTCTTTCTGGAGGTTTTCAAGATTTTTAAAAGAGAAGCTTGCCTAAGTTCCTCAAATGGTACACTCGATCGCTCAATGGTGTTTGATAATTCTCACCAAGGCCAAAGATAGTGACCTTTTGCATCTATACTAAAGCTTATGTGAAGCTCATAGGTGAGGAAAGGATAAGAAGACTTGAACTGATTATATTACTAAGTTAGACACTTAGATCAAAAGGAGCATCAAGGCATACAAAATGATCAAGATGTGCAAGTGTGAATATTTGGTGGAACTCCTTTGAGACTTTCTGATGGTAACTTATTTTTGAAGAGAGCATGGCTACCCGCTATTCTATATGGGACACTTGGTCCTCTTTTTTTTTGCTTGACTTTTTTTATCGAGAACACTTTTTGTTTCGCAGAGGGTATTGAGGCTTCCACTGTATAATCTCTCATTTGGGGACTGTATCCCTCTTTTCTCTCAATATTTTTTTCTGGTAGCTCATGCCCTTGAAATATATGTCTCAAAATAATGTGTGGAGCTAGTTGTAGATTTCCAATGTGGAAACAACAAGGGGTGCATGGTTATTTGGTGGTTGCATAGTTCCAATGTAGAAGTAGCAAGGGGTGCATGTGTAAGTGATCTTGATCAAGAAGCATGACTAGTTTCTCTACTTAGATCAATAAGGCCTAACCAAGCTCAAAGCAGTCAAGTGGCTTTTTGTGGGTCTTTCCTATCTAGGGAACATGTATATGGCTTGTGGTAGGAATTTAACACCATCGAGGAACTTTAGCAAGGATTTTAAGATTTTTCAAAATAGAACTCCAGATTTGTCTCAACCATTCCTCAGACTAGTCAAAAGATTTACTCTATTCTCTACAACAACTAATCTCACAAGAGCATAGACTTGGTTATAGCATGTACAGCCCACAATAGCGTTTGACTTAAGATGAACTCTAGTTTCACATGCTCAAAACTTAAGCAGTAAAGGGTTGTATGAAGAGCTTTTGTAAAGTATCACAGAGCAACTATTCATCATTTTCAACAAAACTTTAAGGTGTCAATTAAGATAGGTACTTAAGTCAAGATTAATTGTCAACTTTTTTGCATCAGATTATAGCAAAGCATGGAAATATTATATATATAGGAATTCTAGCCTTGCAAACTTTTATCTTTCGCAATGTGATCATGCTTATTACTGTAGCAATGTAATTATTATTTGTACATTATTTGTTTCACAATGAGAGGATAGAGAAACAGATGAAGATAATTGAGAATGATGGAGCAATGTCATACCTGAGTGGGGGAGGCACTCCCCCACACTTTTCTTTTTCATGGAGTTGAAATTCTTCTGCTTGGATGAGTCTCCTTTGATTCTTTATTTTATTACTTCTAAGATGCATGTCTACTATGATGAATGATTATTTATTATGTTTTTTATATTATTTATTTATTTGTTTTTGAAATAAGCCTATTCTAAATGCATAACACTTTGATGAGTGTTTTTATTGAAATGTAAACATGCAACCTATTAGCTAAAAATGCAGATTTGGAAAGGAAAACATGCAGGTGCCATGTATACTAAATGTCATAAAGCACTTAAATATTACCTCCATGTAGTGATGAGAATGGTGGTCTCCTTTGGTTGCTTGAGTTGGGGTTGGGTTTCCCAACCCCCACACTGGTTTTTCTTTTTCTCTCTTTTTTTCAATATCTGTGCTGATTCAAAGACACCAAGAGTGAAAGAAATAGGGTTCTGCTAATATAGAAGTACTAGTGAAACAAAACTTTATTCATCACAAAGCAAATTGACGCACATAGCATGATAGAAAATGGAGCAACATTTTATCATGCTAAAGGGAGATCATGGTGAAAGAGAAAGATACTTATGTCATGTATTAATTTTTTTAGATTTTATTAACATTTAACATGACAACAAGTTGCATAAGAAGAGGGTTTCATGTTTAATCATTTAATTTAGAGATGAAGATGTAAAGATAAAACATGGGCACTGAATTTTAACATCTCAATCTCCACTCTTCCTATGTTAAGATAAGACATTATAGAAGTTCATATGCACAAGAATGTGAGCTAATTTATTTTAAGAAAAAGTAATGATTTAAAAATCAGCCACATACCTTTCTGATGTTACCTTTATGAGTCAGTTTGGGAGTGGGAGCCATGGAGGTGAAGGCGCCCACCGTGGCCAGGGCGGGCGCCCTGGGAGTGAGGGCGGCCGCCCCCACACTAATGGGTGGACCACTCCCCCTTTGGTGTGCCACCTCTTGGGGTGTTGTAGAGTGTGGGCATAATACACACTTGTTGATTTCAGCATGGAGAAAGTCGGTTTGGTGCCTCCATATGTATAACACTGGGCCAATGGATCCAAGTGACCTCACCCAGGAGCCCTTGGATCAAACTGACTTGATTTTGACGATTAGGAGATGTGGGAAGGTGTTGTCGTGGATTGGTGATGTGGCTGGATCCGGGAGCTGGCACCCCCAGGGCGGGCGCCCTGGCCAGGACGGGTGCCACCAGGTGAGGGCGGGCACCGTGGCCCTGGCTGGGTCACTGGCCCTATCATGTTCCATTGCCTTCCCTTGGTATTTTTCCTTGAGTGGATCATCATTGCTTTTAAGTTCTCCATTCCCGATTAGCCTCAGTCTTGAATTGTACAATTGCATCTTGTCTTCGCCTCGAATTCCTTCTTGATTTCACCCATCATATGCTTGCTAAATCTCGATTCATGATTTTTGATATCTGCAACAAAGTCTAGTGCAAGGTGATACTATAAACCCAACCGATGTGTGAGCGCATCGACCGGTGCAACAATTAAGACTTTTTTAGGTTGGCACCATTTTATTCAAAAAGGAACATGCATGAATTTAAAGGTAAAATATTTCTTTTTTATTATTTTTCTTCATTTTTTGTGATTATATATGTTTCAAACTTACGATGATAAAAGCTAAACAGACTTTATTGAATTTAAAGTATACAGGTTATCTCCCGCTAGTGCTTTGTTTTAAGTCATAAGTTAGACCTTTGCAATTAGGCTGCAAGAACTTGCACCAATGCAACTACGAGTTTTGGAATACTTATGGTAAAAAAAGTGTCCACAATAATCCTTTTGAAAGTTTCATAAACGAGAGACGTAGGATGGTTGCTACTCTCATAAGTGCTAGCAGTAGCAGGAAATATAGACTCAGGAGATTTCTCATGAACATGTGGATCTTGTGGTTCTTCTATAATATAGCTTTGATGTTCTCCCACATGATCCATCTTATTTGACTCCAAATTTGATCCCTCAAGAATGTCTATAGACCAAACATATTCATGAATGCCTTCTTGCCTATGCCATTCTACGAGTGGATCTTCATCCTCATCTTCTATTAAGACAAGGGTTGATGCCTCTGACGATTCTTGTTCCCATTCCATGTTAACCCAAGGGTTTGGATTATCTCCTTGGTTTGAGTTACCAATGAAGAAACAAGGGGGTTCATACAGGGAAGCAAAGTCAAAGGTGGAAGATGATATTAGTTTGAGGGGCTCTTGGACGACCAAATCTTGATGATGATTTGGGGTCATTGATGCAAATAATCTATCATGGATGGAATTTCTTCTTCCTTTGTTGTCCCTTTGAATGGTTCAAGAATTGAGGTGATAGCCAATGGTATGGATGGAATTGGTAAGGATTTGGCTGTCGAACTTTTTCTTGCATGGGGGTTGGAATGTCCTTTTCTTCAGGGGAGTCATCATGGACATCAGTGTAGGGGGTGTTTTCTAGGATCCTATCATGGATAGCTCTCACCTCACTACCAGAAAGATGTAAGAAGGCTCCTCCAGAAGCAAGATCAAGGGACTGTGCGGATTCCTCCCTAAGACCCACATAGAAATGTTCCAAAAGCATAGGATTAGGTATAGAAAGTTCAGGGCCAGATGTGTAAAGGTCTATGAAGCGGGCCCATGTTGCACCTAAAGATTTCTTTTCTTTTTGCTTGAAGGTTAGGACTTCATTTCTGAGACGAGTCACTCGGATGATATGGAAGAAGGTTATGCAAAACTTGGATTTAAGAACTTCCCATTCTCCATCTACACTCTTGACGGTTTGAGCATACCATGGTTTGGCTAATCTCATGAAAGACAACAGAAATAGCTTCCACTTAAGGGTTTCATGTGACATGCTAGAAATGTGCAGGCATGAACACAATTGCTCGAATTTTTAGAAGATGAGTATATGGATTTTCATGTTTTCCCCCAGAAAAAGATTGTTCTTGAACTTTAGTTATGAAAAAAGAACTAATTTCATAACCATTCACAAAAATGGGCTTTGATGATGGGGGTGGCTCGAATCTAGTGCCCTTTGGAGAGGCATATTCATTGATAGTAATGGGATTCATGGTATGATGGATAAAGGATAAATATGATACTCGGATGACTTGGTTCTAAACTTGAACAGCTACTGTTCCCCGACAACGGCGCCAGAAAACTTGTTGACACTGGATATAGCACCTAGATAAATCCGCAAGTGCATGGATGTCAATGTAGCTTTCACCAAGGAGCATTCCAAGGTATCGAATTTCCACGGGGAACGTGAAGCAAACTAGTGAATAACTAAGTGTATCCAAGTATAGGTGATGAAATGATAGGGAGAATATGTGTGGGTTCTCTGACTAAGGCAATACTAAATAAGACCTTACTAAAGTTAATTACTGTGAGTGCACTCCCTCGGAACTCACCATAGCATATGGTTCCGACAGTAAGCACCTAAAGCTCTTCTCAAGGTAAACCTATCATGGTGGACTACACAGGCAAATAGGGTGTCACCACCTATTGCTACCACCTCCGAAGATTTAGGAGCATTCACAGGCAAGCTATAGCCTAAGCACCCCGCTTAATCTATAAACTTGACTACTCTAATTTGGTACCTAGAACTAGAGCACCTTAACCGGGCAGTGAAACAAGTAAAGAATAATAAAGTAAAATAATACTTAAGTAATGCAATAAAATAAAGTTACCACATGATAGAAGAAGAAGGCCAACTTTATTAATCAAAGAAGAGTTGACTCCATCGAACTACAAGAGGAGAGGTCGTCGACATGTTGACTCCTCTCCAAGCTTCTCTTCACTCCCTCTTTCTATCTTCAACTTCTCTCTAAGAGAGCCATTGAACTACAGCTCTCATGTGTAAAGTGACTAATGGAAGAAGTATTTGATATTCATGGTGTGTGTTACAAATGAAGGATGAGGGTCCTATTTATAGTGCTTTAGAGGTTGGCAGCCTTAAGAGTAGGGGCGGCCACCTTGGGCCTAGGGTGGGCGCCCTGGCCAGGGTGGGCGCCCTAGACATACCGTCCACTCGCACCGACCTTTGATCCAACGACGATGGCTCACTCCCCAAGTTGGTTGCATGCGAGATAAGTTGGTTTGGAGTTAGTTCCAATCGACTTAGCCTCCTTGGGTGTATGATAGTGGGCCCATAAATCCAAGTGACACCCATCGAGTGCCCTTGGATCAAACTGACTTGGTTTCGACGGTTGGGAGACGTGGGATGTAGTTGTCATAGATTGGTGACGTGGCTGGGTCGATTTGGTGGCACGGCCAGCGTGGGCGCCCTGAGTCAGGGTGGGTGCCCTGGCCAGGGTGGGCGCCCTAAGTCTAGGGTGGGCACCCTGGCCCTGGCTGGGTTGCTGGCCCTACCACATTCCATTGCTTCCATTTGGTCTATTTGCACTTATTTTTGGTACTTTTTCTGCATACAAATATAGACTCAAAGTACAAGTGGAACTAGGTGAATTATAAACATAAATCACTACTTGTATTATTGGTTGTCCTCATTTTGAAGCAATAATGATGGTCAAAAATTGGTAGTTAAGGACCATCAACAATCGTCAACAACCCTTTGCTCATCCTTGAGCAAAGATAAACTCGTGATGGATCAGGAGTTGCTACAATACTTTCATGCCTCAAAAGTACACATGCATTCAAACAAGAACTCTCCTCTAGATTAGAGTGAACTACTCTGACTTGAATCTCACTCATATTACCTTCCACCATGGGGCTTGTAACCATCACTTGGGTCTTGAGTGGTTAAAAGATAGAACACCATGTTTCTTGCTCTTTGATCAACTATTATTCTAGAGGTTTTGCAAGATTTTCAAATAAAACTTAGAGATTCCTGTGTATGACCCTTTCAAGTCTCTCATTTGTGGTATTTTTGGATCCTCTCCAAGGCATGTATGATGTATGCATTCTCCCTCCTCTCAGAATATGTGGGATTTGTGGAATTAAGGCATAGTGAGGTTGTGCCTTCTCTCTGTCACCCAACATCTAAAAGGCTTATGTGGAGCTCATAGGTGGGGAGACAACTCAAACATACTTGCAAACATGTGTTGCGCAGTTAAACCATGGATCTAGAGGAACTAGTCATACAATCAAATCATATGTGCATGTGAATGAAAGGAGTGAAGTGAGTGATATAAAAGGTGATGATGATAAGGAAATAATTATGAGGGGTGATCAATGATGGTGAAGATCTAATTCTACATTTGCTCCTTGGGGATAACATACCTCCCTTATTTGGAAATTGAAGACCTTGAATCCTTGGGGGAACTTGGCTTGCTCACTTATTTTTCTTTCTTGGGACATTTGTCCTCTTTCTTTCTCTTTTCTTTCTTTTTCTTCTTTCTCTTTTTTTTTAGAGCAACCAAGCCTCTTACTAGAAATATATCCACAGGGAGTATCAACTGGAATAACTGGAGCTTTATTGAATGACAAAAAGGGATAGGATGGCGTACATATATTTTTGGTGTCCTCTCTGAGTGTAAGAGTAGAACAATTTGTGGGTGGATCTGAATGGAATATATATATGAATAGATGAATGCATACTCCTAGGGTAGGAGCAGCATGGGTGCGTGTTTGCAGGGTAGAAACAACACAAGATGCGTGGAGTGTGTATATATGTGGGTGGTACTTCCAGGAATAGAAGCAGCATAGAATGAATGTTGCGTATTGATTATAAATGGGGGCGTACTTCTGAGGACAGAAGTAGCATAGGTCAATAGATGGAGATCATATAATCTTGACTTTAACTGCATGACTAATTCCTAAGGGTCAACACAGCTTAACTACCTGCAATGCCTACAAGCAATATATGGAAGTGGATGACTTTCCTAATCTAGTAAGCATGTATATTTGGGTGTGGTAGGAATTTTTAAACTCTCGCCATACAGGAACTCATCATGTAGCAATTTAAGATTTTTAAATATAAACTCTCCAGAACTCTAGTATCTCTAGGAACAAGATGGACAATAGCTCATAACCATCCCATATCATATCCGTCAACTACCTAGACTTAGATCAATCATTCGCTACCCACAAGTTTCAAGTTCAGAGCAAATCTTAAATCTAAACAGTTGTGTCCAAAACTAGGGAGAGTTCGAGGTTGAAAACTAGGTACTTGAAAGGAATTATGGCAGAGCAACTATTCATTATTTTCATATAAGAGCTTACTCTGTGGGGTTCATTTTAGCAGGCAAATTCTTCAAATACTCTCCTAAATTTTATTTTGCAAATTTAATATCAATCAAAAAGATAAATATAGATATAAATAAATAGGAAAATCTTTATTTGGGTTTTCTATGGTTATGCATCTTTTTATTTATTTCAGATTAACAAAGCACACTTAATAAATAAATAAATAAGCTAGTGATAGACAACAAAGCTTGTGGAACTAATTAAGCGTTAGTGATAAACATCTAAGCCTTGGGTTTCTAGAATTTCTATAACATATAAATCTTTTTAGCGGGATCACTCTTTCAATATTTTTTGTGCATTTTTATATTTCATATTATGCAAAAAATGCAACTAAGATGAAAACTTATTTTTATGCCACCATAGTGGATATCTTTGTGGGCTGTCGCACCACAAATTTATTCACATGGGGCTTAGCTTTTTCAAGATACAATGCATGATATTTATTCTCTTTTTATAATGCAGAAATGGTAAAGTGGATATGCAACTAATCATGCATTTAAGGGAAAGTAAATACGCTAAAGAAAAATTATGCAGTGCTAAAAGGGAAACATTGATAACTACCAAGTTACCTCTTGGCACGGTGTTAGGTGATTTAGGTCCTCTAAATAGGATCTCTTACCATATTAATTCCTTAGATGCATTATCTGGTCTCAAAGGTGGAGAATATGATAGTTGCACCTCTTGAGATGGTGTCACCCATGTTCATTACTCTTCCAGTAGGTGCATGTTCATAGGTCTAGGATCTTCACTTGTAGGAACTAGGGAAGATTCCTTAACCTTGCTCAAGGTGTGTCCTGCTCATACAGACAAGGCAGAGATCAAGTGCATGGGCTCTGTTGGTGGGAAAACACTAATAGAACCAAAAAGGTTTGGTTCATTATTATCTAGCCTTAGGCACATTGAATGAGATAAAGTTGATATTTATGTATTTTGTTCAATCTTAACATGGGTGATAGCATCAAACAATGAACATGAAAGTAGCATTAAAACATTTAGTAGATCAGATTAGTCAACCTTATGGAAGGATAGTCTATCTATGCATATTGTGTAACTATTTTATGATTATGACTATCATCTTCCAAAGATAAGATGTGAAATATTTTAGATCATTGAATTAAAAGCTACAAGATCAAGAAAGTGATGCTAGGAGCAAGCATAAAGAACTAAACATGTTGAGTTAATCAAGTTGAAACAAGTAAGGTTGTAACTCAGAACATGTTTGGTTCTCTACTTAAGTGCATGCCAGAATCAAGGAGGATATTTTGGAAGTAATGATCACTTACCTAGAGATGTTACCTTTAGTATTGAAGCATGTTGAAGCCATAACATCTTGTGGAAGCTTTCCTTGCTTGGCTAGTCACGTGTCTTGTTCATGAACAACTTGTCTCTTTTGTTGTACTCATTTCTTACCTTATGTCATTATTTGTTCTCTGTCTAATTTATGCTTGAACCTTTAGCTCTTCTTATTATTTTATCCCTACAAATCATTAGTGGACAACACATACCTGAAGGAATATACAAGTAATGACAAGGGCATTGTATAACACCCTGGTTCCTAAAGGAAGACCAAAGGCCGTCATATGTGTGCCCAAGAAGTCCACACATATAACAGAAAATGGAAATATCAGTAAACAATGTAAATATAGCAGAAACATACATATAACAACACTTACAACTTATCAGAGATACGCGGAACATAGGCTAAAATTCTCTTCAGAGCTCCATCTCCATCCTTCTCAGGGACAGTTCACTGGGGGCTCCGTACGCCAAACACTTCTTAACACTCAACATCTTTATCCTCCTTGAGAGCAGCACCTTACTACAAACTATAGCAAGGGTGAGTTCCATGTCGAAACTCAGCAAGTACAGATGGAATGTATAATGACATGCATGGCTTAACAATGGTAGGCTAACACAGCTTGACTGCGGTTAGCATTTTTAGTTGATAACAATTATTATTAAACAACCTATTACTAGTTCTTTTATTTTAGACAACCTGTTTACTAAATGTTGGTGAAATAACCCAACCCTTAATTAAGGTTCAAGTAGTAATTAAGAGTACATTTAGCATCATTATATATCATTATAATTATCTTTATAACTAGAGATTGCCATCTCTGAAGCACACAGGATAGCCATCCCGTAAAACAAGAGGAAACCACCTCCAAGAACCATCTCCATCAATTTCTTATGTGTTGTCCATTTGGCTAATCATGCAAGGATCCAGGCCACTCATGACCGTGAGCACAGATGATATATCGATTTAAACTCTACGCAGAGGTGTACATGTTCACTCCAAGAAGTGATTCCCATTTGCTCGGGGTTATGACTCCCCAAAAGACTTCCAAGGTGAGCAGGCAGGGTTTCACTACAAGGCTGCTCATAGGGCATAGCAGTGGTAACTCGATCAGCGATGTCCCAAGCACATGGGGACGTACTCGTAGCCGCCGCCCTGGTCTATGAATCCACCAGAACTCCCATGCTACAACTTGTAACACCCTTCTCACCATGGCAATGGTAACCATCGATAAGCTACCATCCTACCTATGATGGTCCTGCTAATAAACCTAGCCAGAGCCCATTAGCATGGAGCTTTACGGAAGTCCTAGGTTGTTGCTCCATGAAAGGTCCTTAGAGGGAGGAGATACGGCTACCCTCGTCAATACGAGTCCCACTAGCATCCGTTCCCCCCTTCATTCACCACCAACCAATGATGCAGACAGCATCAACTTCTCTAATGGCCGAAGCCAAGAGCCCAAGGATCCAACATCATTATTAAGAAGCAAGTTTTAATAAACTTATTAAACATGAAAGGTAAGGTGAGCAAAGCACTCGCTGACCTACAACCTGTCTACAAACCCCTATGGGTGATATCTAGATAATGTGGCTAGTTGATCCTATGGTTCAATGATTTAAGATGCATGCATGAAAGTAAACATGAACTAAACATTCATAGGAGCAATATGATCAAAGAAGTGCCTGCACTTGCCTTAAATCCAAAGTCTAGCTACTCAATAGACTTTAGTTGTTCTATCTTCTGGTCTCCAGCTCCAACTACACTTGTCAGTCTTCAGCTCCCGATCTAAAGCACTCACAAACTACTCTTCTTCTATTCGTAGAAAACAAGCAACACAAATAAACAAAACTAAGAACAGACATCATATATGTCGGTGTTTTGACCCCGGGGACAAAGCACCAACAAGTGAATGTGTACTACGTGCTCCATAATCTGGATGGTGATGCAAGAAGAACACATGAGGTTTATCCTAGTTTGGGCAATAGAAGGCCCTACGTCCAGCCTGGGGGGTAGAGTTTATATTATCTTGCACCGAAGTGCTTGCACAGGGGTGGATACAAGGGAGCGAGTGTGTGTTGGCTAGGACTTGAACGTTACGGGCTCTGGCTTTCCTTCTATTTTTTGTTTAGTTCCATTGCCCTATCTAAACTAGCCTAGCGCCTCCTTTTATAGGCCAAGGAGGGGCATGGATGTATAGTGTAACCCTAGAATCGACGTTTGTAGGGCTGACGTAGATCATGACGTCGAAGGAGATGCCGATCAAGTCGCCGTTGCTGTAGAGGCATGCCTCAGGCATGACTCACCCTGTAGTGATGTGCTTGGAGATGACGAGTGTCCTTCCTGTGCATGCGATGGCATCATAGATGTCCAGTGAAAGACCGCTGCCCATACGCGGGCGTGCAGGTCCCTATAGCTGTCGCATCGAGAGTGGTTGGAGCACTGTTTGACGGCATTGAAGTCTTGCTCGAGGGGGTGGTCGAGGGGGCCGAACGTAGTCAAGGAGGTCAAGACCCAAATGGATAAGACCAAGCCCCGAGAAATGCGGCGTCTGTGTTGATGAATGCATCTCGAGGGGGTGCCAAACGAGGCACAGTGCGCAGTATGGTCAAACAGTACGGTATGATCCACCGGTTTTCTGGGTATGGGTAGTAAAAGGAGGATTTGACTAGTGTACCATCCACTGTTAGCAAGGCTGTAGCCATGAGGTTAGGCAGGAGTAGGTGAAATGCATTAAATGTCTAGGAAATCGTATGGGAAATAGGCGAGTCAAGGGGGTGCGCGGTATTCGACGGGTGATCATTCGCCCGAGGGAGTTTCGTCACTCGAGGGGGTGACCATCCCCCTGAGTGGACAGCCTCGAGCCAAGCGGGTCCCTCAAGTGATCAGTAGCCTAGTTTTTCAAGACCCGTTCGTGGGTCGGCCCAGTGTAGTTTGACACTTGGTCGGTTATCTTATGTACTTTTTGGGCTGAGGGATAATAATGGTGGTTTTGGGTTTGTTAATGCAGGGATTAAGTTGCTTAACTGAGGGTTAAGGGTACCCCTTATTCAGGTACCCGACAGTAGCCCCTGAGCCCCCACGTGAGTGCTAGCAGTCATGCAGGGGTCTTGAATCAGGACCGATGTGTCGACCGTAATTTTTCGGAGGGTGCGCGCGAGCGTACCCTTCGGGGGTAGCCCTCGAGGCCTTGGAGGAGTGGGGAAACACCTCTGAGGGCTTTATTTGTCCTTTGCCAAAAGGTGTTTTCATCCAGTTGGGCATAGCAGGCATCCCTGAAAGGTTAAGATAACATGAACTAGAGTCATAGCGCCTAGTCGAGGGGTATCTCGAGTCATCAAGCCCTCAGGTGCATTCGACCCTCTTTCATCAAGGGGTGCCCAACGTAGTTGAGCCCCTAAGCCTTGTGCAGCTAGGGTCTTGCTAGCCTCGAGCATCCATCTCATGAGTCCTTCGACCGGATGTGAGGTGAGAAGCGCCGTACTACCCTCGATTGGGCGAGTCTCGACGTTCTCTGTGAGCTGATAATGGGAGATCCAAGTGAAAGCTCGTGCCCATTTCGATGGGGTTGACTAATGGCCCTAAGGCATTCTCATTGATGCAAATGTGTAGATACATGGATACCGGTTCCATTCGATAGGACTCGGTAGCTCGATGCCTTCCTCCGTGGGGATTCCATGGTAATCCTTTTGTTTTGCATTGGATACGTCCGAGGGGATCTCGAGGGTTCATCCTCGAGCTGAGCTTCATGTTGGCCCCTTGGACGCCCCTGACTCAGGTAATCAAGGGCGGCTGTCAAACCCTGACCGAGGGTCAGCCTCCGCTCCCTTGAGGATTTCAGTGTGGGATCGGAGTCCGTTTTACTTCCCGTAGAAGGAAACGCCATGGATAACTTGTCTCATCCGCTGGGCATGTCTTTTTAGGCAAGAGCTGAAGTGGCATGGTTGTGGTGGACCCGGGTAATGGCTAGAGATCATGCGTGTGATGCGTGTGCCTGTTCTGGGAATCGAGGAGTGGTTAGTTGAGCGCATTAAATGTGGGCAATTACTGTGCCGTTGCCAAATTTGCCTATTGTTTCTTGGCCCCGTTGCTTATAAATACGAGGGGTAGGGTTTCTCCGTTCCCCATCTTGCCATCTTGCCTCCACCGCTGCCACCAGAGCGCTCGAGCCTTCGTCTTTCTGCACTAAAGAAGAGACGGTGAGAGAGAAATCAGGATTGGGAATCTTCTCGGCCGCCCATCCGCCAAGCAGAATCAAGTTGCATCCATGGCGCCCACGTTCCTCCCTCCAGAGGCCTGCCTTGTTCCGACGTGTCACAACGAGAGCTGGAGAAGTTGGTGGATGAGGGACTCCTCCACCCCGCACTTCGACTGAGTGGCTGGAGTGGATCATGCCGTCGAGGGAGCATCGGGAGCCACAGCCGCCAGAGGGCTATGTGGTGAGCTTCATCAAGTTCCACCAGTTGGGATTTTGTTTGCCTCCGAGCCGCTTCATGCGCGTGTTGCTCCACTTGTATGAGGTTGAGCTTCAACACCTCACCCCAACGCCATCTCCAACGCGGTGATATTCGCCGTGCTCTGCGAGGGGTACATGGGTATGGAACCGCATTAGGAACTGTGCCTCCACCTTTGAAGGGTGAGCACTATGCCAAGTGGATCTTAGAGGGAAAGAGGAGGATCATCTGCATGGGCAGTTGCAGTCTAGTGCAGAAGAAGTCTGATCTCTACATCGGGACGGGCTTGTCCACCAACCACAACCGTTGGCAGTCCGGGTGGTTCTACATCCGCAACGATGATGGCCTACTGCCCACCTACACTGGAGGAGCGGGCGACACCACCCTTAGCGCACGACTCACGGGAGGCGGCTCCAGCGGAGCTCAAGGTACGAGGTCTGAGCCGGTCACCCCGCACAGCTCTAGCTTCGGACAGGATCTGGTTTGAAGGGGGCCGTCGAGGCACCCAGGTAATTTGAGGGGGCCCGGGTCAGTTGTCATTCCTCTGGGGTAAGTTTTGTCGTCCGAAATTTTATTCCCTTTTTCTATGATCCGCAGAATTTGCTTGATTTTCCTGCCTCTCCCTTCGTTGCCCAGGCTCAAGCGTCAAGTGGAGGAGGGGAACCCTTCACCAGCCAAGCAACTCATGGTGGATGCGGCCGCAAGGATGGCGGCAGGAGGGGCAGGTGCGATCCCAAGGCCCCTGTCGACATCGGAGGTGACCTGGCTATCACAAGCTCAGGCGACGATTATTTGGGGTAGGCTGATAGGCTCTAGTCTTGTTGTAGGCTTGAGCGGTGAGGGGGTCATGGTGGGTGGCAGCTCTGACTGGGTGCAGATGCTAGAGAGCAGGGTCGGTGCCCCGGTCTCATCGGTCATGGCCCCTAGACCTGGCCAGGTCAAGGCCCCCGCAACCAATGGGGGAGCCCTTGATAGCCATGAGCCTGGGTTAGTGAATGCCCCAATCATCCTTGGGGATGAAGAGGCCGTGGTTCCTCCTATCTCCATCGAGGAGATGGTGGAGTGCCCCCAGGAAACGGGAGCGCTTCCTTCCCAGTGAGAGGGGTGGGAGCCGTTGTAAAGGGCCTGCACGAGATGGAGGTGAAGTGGAAGTGGGAGCAGGATAGCCCGCAGAAGAAGGAGGAGGACCGGCTATAGAAGTAGCAGAAGGAGGTCACACAAGGGCTGTAGGAGGAAGAGGGGCTGGAACCGATCTAGCCGGAGCTGCACCAGCAATAGCAGCAACTGCAGCAGCAGCGGGAGCCAACGCCAGAGGGTGCGGTGCCCTCAGCCCCACTACCTTGGCGACAGGATGATTTGTTGGAGGAGCCATCATCCTTGAGTCTCCCACAGTCATAGGGGGAGGCCTCGACTACCTCGGGTCAGCCACCACAGCAGCAGAACGTGGCATAGAAGGTGTCTGTGGTTCTGTCAGTGCCGTAGGAGCGACCCGAGGAGGTTACTACTGAGAGACCATGGCCGTCGCCTTAGCGTGAGGAGGAGGGAGATGCCCTTCCTCTTGCCAGAGTGGTAATCACTCAGGGGGCCCCTCACAGCCCTGGCTGGTCTGACCCTGGCCCTTTTGCCGTGGTGGGGCTGGTGAGTGGTGAGGCCGAGTCATCAGCGGCCAGAGCGGAGGTCGAGCCGCCGTTACCCACCTTGGCCGATCGGGTGGCTCGTTACAGCGGTTTGCCTAACATGGTGGAGCGCATCAGGTCGACCATGCGGGAGAGGGTCGAGGCGACAGTTCCTTCTTGGTGTAGGGAGCGCCTCCCGCTCCAAAACCTGCTGGATCCTAGTGCCCCCCAGTTTAGATGGATGACATGGTGAAGTTAAACCGCTAGGAGGATGCGGAGGAGTATCGGGCATGGATGGCCATGCTCTGAAGCTAGCTGTTGATGTCGCCACCGAGGATCTAGGCTGGGTTTTTTTAGTAAGTGTTTGCTCGGGTGTGTTGAGTTTGGATAACTTCCTAATTTGATGCCTGATTTCTTTCTCTTTATCCTTAGGACCTAAGGAGGTGCTCCTTCATGAAGTCTGAGTTCCTTCATGTGACGCATGAAGGGTGGGAGGAGGTGCAGCGCCAACTCGAGGCTGGCCAGTCTACCCAGGACGGGTTGGCCCAGGCTGAAGAGGAGGTGAGGAAGGCAAGGGAGGAGGCTGCCAGGGCCAAGGAAGAGGCCGAGGCGGCTCAGGGGGAAGCACCTCAGGCCAAGGAGGAGGCTTGCCGAGCCCACACGGAGGCACAGAAGGTCCTCAAGGCCCTCTCCTCCTTGGAGGGGCATCTTAAGTCGCTCAAGGGGGAGCTTTGAGAGTTCATGGAGCACGCCAAGGTACTTGAGACGGACATCGCTCAAGCCTTCAACGCCTGTGATGCCCTCCACGTCTCGGTCGAGGCAGAGAAATGTTGCGCCGATGCCCATGCTATCGAGGTTGCCGCGTTGAAGGAGACCCTTCTAGAAAATGTGGGGGCCATTGCCTTGGCTAGAAGGATGATCAAGGATCTACGGCTCGAGAAGACAGAGGTGGTACGTGCTTTCAAGGAAGCCCAGAAAGCGCACGACGAAGCACTGGATGCGCATGAGGTCCTTGACACCCACTCCACTAGTGAGTCTTCTTTCTTGGCCTCGATTTTCTTGTATTCATGCACTACAACTGACTTTGTTCTGCCTTCTAGGTCTTGAGGCCGACCTGCTCTCCATTCGGACTGCCTCCAAGGCACTGCAAGAGGGCCTTTTGGCCGAGGCTGCTTTGACCGACAGGCTCCATGCTGCGATCAACGGGCTCTGCAACTCCTGGGGGGTCAAGCCCGCAGAGGAGGTCAAGGAAGAAGTGCACGGGAGCACTCTCATCGACCGACTATACTACCTCGGGGCCACCATGAAAGATCGTGTCTAGGACGCCCTCCACATCGGCGTGAAGAGGGCGATGGTGGTCTTCTACTCCGGTTTTACGTACGACATGGATGTTGTCTCGCACGACTTCGTCTCTGACCTCACCAAAACAAACACTAAAAGTGAGGAGAGGTGCCAGGGCTTGATCGAAGACGTTGAGGAGCCGGGTGAGAAGCTGGCAAAGCTGTTTGAGCCCGAGGTCCTTCCTTCCAAAGGCGAAGAAGGCCCCGGCGATGAGGGTGGTGGCGATGGTGGCGACGAGAGCCAAAGCCTGTGAGCCAAATCTGGGCAAAGAGGCCCATGTAATAGATTAGTTTTTTGTGACATTGTGATGTCGTGGCCCTGAGGGCCTTAAAACATTTATGCATGTATAAATTTCGTGTACTTTATGTCCTTCTCTTTCTTGCATGCCCTGATTGTGTTTCTACTTAGTGAACTCGATGCATAGTCATTCCCCTCAAAGGGGGGAGTGAGTGGAGTTACCATAACACAGAGGTGTAGGTGAGCTCCCGGCTCAACAGCCCTCGACCCTCGGGACACTCGTGGTGTTTTGAGCTAAGTAACGACACATATCGAGGTGCGTAAGAAAGGATAGACATTGAGTTCAAAAAAATGTGCGAGTTTTTTTGAGGACTTCAGGGGTTCCCCCTCGTAGCCCCGAGGGAGGCTTGACTCTAAGGGAGTAGAGTCGAGACTACCTTATATGAAAATATAAGAAAATATGCTGAATCGAAGCCATTTTTTATTTATTCATTCATGATGCCATAGTTTTACAAAATACGAGAAATGTTCAAGGCCCCGAGGCCCTAGGGGTAAAAGTGACGTATTTGTTTGATGTTCCAAGCATTGGTGAAGGTTTTGCCTTTGTTGTTCACTAGCTTGTATGTCCCAGGTTTTAGCACCTCAGCCACTGTATATGGGCCTTCCCACGGTGGAGTCAACTTGTGGCGCCCCTTGTTGCTTTGTCGTCAACGGAGGACAAGATCGCCAACTTGGAGATCCCTCTTGCGCACATGTTTGTCGTGGTAGCGTCGAAGTTTTTGCTGGTACCTCACGGAGTGGAGGAGGGCCATATCTCGAGCATCTTTGAGCTGGTCAATGACATTTGCAAGGGCCTCCTCATTCGTCTGCTCGTTGTAGGCCTTTACTCGAGGGGACCCATACTCAAGATCAGCGGGGAGGACGGCCTCGAACCCATAGACCAGGAAGAATAGGTAAATCTTGTGGCTCGACTAGGTGTCATCCTTAGGCTCCATAGGACCGAGGGTAGCACAACAGCCCACTTCTTGCCATATTTCTTCAACCGGTTGTAGATTTTTGGTTTGAGGCCCTGAAGGATCATGCCATTGGCGCGTTCGACCTGGCCGTTGGTTCAAGGATAAGCGACTGTGGACCAATTCACATGAATGTGATTGCGCTCACAGAAGTCCAAGAACTTCTTGCCAGTGAATTGCGTGTCGTTGTCGGTGATGATGACGTTGGGGACCCCAAAGCGGTGGATGATGTCGGTGAAGAACAAGACTGCTTGCTCGGAGAGGATGTTGGTAATAGGCTGAGCCTCGATCCACTTGGTGAACTTATCAACTGCTACTAGCAAGTGCGTAAAGCCCTCGGTTGTCTTCTACAGAGGCCCGAAGAGGTCGAGCCCCCAAATGGCGAAAGGCCACGTGATGGGGATCATCTGCAGAGCGTGAGTGGGTAGGTGCGTTTGCTTGGCGTAGAATTGGCACCCCTCATATGAGCGAATGAGGTTGATGGTGTCAGAGACGGCGGTCAGCTAGTAGAAACCTTGCCAGAAGGCATTGCCAACGAGGGTCCTTGGGGCGGCGTGATGGCTGCAAGCCTCGAGTGTATGTCCTCGAGGAGCCTCCTGCCTTCCTCGATGCTGATAGAACGCTGGAGGATCCCTGTCGGGCTCCGTCGGTAGATCTCTTTATCATCGCCGTAGATGATGTAGGTCTTGGCCTGTCGAGCTATCCATCGAGCCTCGGTTCGGTCTTCCGGGAGCTCCCCTTGAATAAGGAAGTTGAGGAAGGGAGCGCGCTAGTCTGGTGGTGGGCTTGATGGTGGCAGTGACCCCTCAATCTCCATGACCTCAGTTCTGTTCGAGGTGGCCTTGTTTGAGGGCAGGGGTCGGGTGTTGATGACGTGGAGCCAAAAACATGGAGCATGCATCGCTGATACATTGCCCCGGCGTTTCAAAGGCCGAAGGGCATGGTAACGTAACAATACATGCCAAAAGAGGTGATAAAGGAGGTCGCGAGCTGGTCAGACTCCTTGATCTTGATTTGATGGTAGTCGGAATAAGCATCAAGGAACAAGAGGGTCCACATCCCGCAGTTGAATCAACAATTTGATCAATACGTGGTAAAATAAATGGAACTTTAGGACATGCTTTATTTAAACTAGTATAATCGACACACATCCTCATTTTTCCATTCTTTTTCTTAACTAATATAGCCTTAGCTAACCACTCGGGATGATGAACCTCCTTGATGAACCCGGCCGCCAAAAGCTTGTGCACCTCCTCACCGATGATCCTGCGCTTCTCTTCGTCAAAGCGGCACAGGCGTTGCTTCACCAGTTTGGACTCGGCTCGAATCTCCAAGGCATGCTTGGTGACTTCTCTCAGTATGCCTGGCATATCTGAGGGACTCCACGTAAACATATCGATGTTCGTGTGGAGAAATTCGACAAGCACTGCTTCCTATTTGTTGTCGAGGGTGGCATTGTCAGTGCCTTTCCATCAGAGCTGCTTGGGTCAAGGAGGATCTTCTTGGTATCTTCTGCTGGCTTGAAGCTGCCTGTGTGACGCTTGAGTCAGGGACCTCTGCGGCAAGGCCCTCGAGGGTCAAGGCCAGCCTAGTGGATTCCTCTACGACCTCTCCATTCTCAACGCACTTGACATCGCAGTCGTATGCATGCTTGTAGGAGGAGTCGATAGTGATGACGCAATTGGGTCCCGGCATCTTGAGCTTGAGATACATGTAGTTGGGGATCACCGTGAACTGTGCGTATCCAGGTCGGCCAATGATGGCATGGTATGTGCGGTGGAACCTGACTACTTCGAAGGTGAGAATCTCCTTCCTGAAATTCAAGGGGGTGCCAAAGTAAATGGGGAGGTCGACGCGACCGACGGGCAGGGCCTTCCCCGGCACAACTCCATGGAAGCCCCTGGTGCTGGGTTAGAGCTACGACCTCTTGACCCCTAGGAGATCAAGGGTCTCGATGTAGATGATGTTGAGGTTGCTGCCCCTGTCCATGAGCACCTTAGAGAGGCGGGTGTTGATGATGATGGGGTCAACGACGAGCGGGTAGACTCCTGGGTTGATGACGCCATCCGGATGGTCATCACGGTCGAACGTTATGGGAGCATTAGACCAGTTGAGGTACTAGGGTGTAGTGACCCGGACGGAGAAGACCTCTCGACGCTCTCTCTTGCACTGTCGAGGCGTGAGCTGGGCCAAGGGGCCACCATAGATCATGTAGCAGTTGAAGACCTTAGGGAACTTGTTGTCCTCCTTGTCGCCACCCTTGTCGCCGCCCTTGTCCTTCTTCTGGTTGTCCTTCTTGATGCCTAGACTCTTGTAGTAGTTCCTGAGCATGCGGTAGTCCTCAAGGTTATGATTGGCCCCTTCCTTGTGGTAATGGCAGGGCTCCTTCAGCATCCTGTCAAAGATGGCCCCCTCAGGGGGACTGAAACGACCTTGATTTCCACGAAGGGAAATCCACAGTGTCGGAGTGTAATATGACCATTTAAATCACATTACCCGATAATAGTTGAATCCATAATCCATACATCGAACAAAAGAGTGCAAATAGAGGGAGTTACAATAACTTATTACATCGCCACAGGGCGGAATCAGAGTTCATGCAGCATAACAATAAAAGCTTGAGGTGCGGAAGCTATCTTCTTCTCTCCAACTTGAGCGTAGGCACGAAAC